>JBBPTH010000003.1:600000-956885 GCA_038094055.1 Chalciporus sphaerocephalus
ATATACTTCGCTCGTATTAGTTTGTGTCGAGGATGCCCAACCTCCGTCCCAACATTCGCATCCTTCGGGACATGAAAGCGCGTCAAGGAGTCAAAGACAATGAGGTGATGCGACGAGCTTATCTCTATATCGCTCGCAATGAGACACTTCCTCCCAACGTTCGACACCAAGCGCAACTGCAACTGAACTCCTTCGGCAAATACACCCGTCCGACGACCGTGGTCAATCGATGTACCGAGACTGGGCGTGGACGAGGTGTCATGAGCGAGTTTGGTCTCTGCAGGGTATGTGATCATGTCTTGAAGCTATTTGCTCGACTTGTTGTGCTGAGGTGTTCATAGTATCAGTTCCGACTCAAGGCGTTGAACGATGAGATTCCGGGTGTCAAGAAAGCTTCTTGGTGATTTGAGCTGTCATGGTGCCTTTTTCTTGGAGACTGCTGGACTCGTCCAATGTCCATGTCAACGTTCAACACCATGTCCTTGTCACAAAATGTTTGATGACCCCAGATATAATGCTGAAATAGCTTCTTTCAAATTACACATACATTATTTACCCAACTTAGACACAGACAATGCAGAGAACATAAGAGGAGCTTATGCATCAGGGGAGTCCCCCTGGGCACCAATATCAGACATCAGTAGTTCACTTTCACCTCGGTCGCGCCTCCAACGGTTGCAAACTTTGAGCGTTGCCTTGTCAATCAAAAAGGAATATTTTCGCATCCACCACTCAGCTAATTCCCAGTTGCTGTGTGCAAGAACGTCGTCACCGTGGAGCCTGATCGCCTTCTTGTAGTCAAAGATACAATCAGTCAAGGAGAATTGGCCTCGCAAGAGGATGATGCGATCCCGTAATTCAGGATGGACAATGCGGTCAATAGTACTTTCTGTTTTGCGTCAGACCGGCACCGGCAAAAACACCGAAGCCATACCGTGATTGATGGTTCTAAATAGATCGGCGGATTAAGCATTCCATGGGTGAAGCGGAGATAGTGAAATCTACCTTTGGACCAGAGTAGGGCGCAACGATGATGGCAGGCAATATGCACTATTTCGCATGTAATTCTCGAGATGGTACCTGCAAAGAGACAGTCAAAGGGATCTCGCGACTGTGAGAACGAGTCACGTACCTGATCAGTTTGAAGGCTTCAATTTTCTTTGGATCTCTCAACTCAAGCATGGCTCCCTCTTCGTCTTCTGGCGCGTCACTTTGAGGAGTTGGCAAGGTACGTTGCTGGGAGGTCAACGCTTCATTCTTGCTGGGTGGATAAGGTAGAGAGTTCATCCCCTGGTCGACACCTAGTCCTATTGGAGGCATGTATGATGAATATGTACTAGATGCAGAGGGTGTGGGATAATGGCCAGGGGTGGCAGGCGTGGGGGTCATAAAGACAGGGGAATTCGCGTGGCCATTACGGAGTACGTCGGAAAAAATATTTTCTTGTGAGGATCGCCCAGCTGTGGGATACAAGGAAGTGGTCGGCGGATGAGGAGGCGGCACAGCAGTACTCATTGGCATAAGTAGATGATAATTGTCGTGCCTGTCGGCAGAGGCGTCACCACTCATGGTTCTGGACTTTTTTAAATGGTTGTTTCCGATAACGTCGTCTTCCGCGGCCCGCTTCGCGGCAGTGGATTGCGGACCTAACATTGAAGACATAGCATTCGATGTTTGAGTCGTTTTACGGTTGTGTCTGCGGGATTGAAAGCTTTCCCAAGCAGTGTCTGTCTCTGCCTTTTCGAGGAAGGCGGTCCATTCGTGCATTTCAAAGCCAAGTTTGTGTATCATACCACCACTTCCTTCAGCGATGAAACCAGAGACACTCTTGAGTAAATTACGTAGTGTCATGTTTTCAGCCATCAAGTCTTTGAGAATTGCTCGTAGGTCGGTGAATGCTTCATCTTGCGAACCAGAAAGGAGCTCTACGCGAGCTTCGAGATCACGGATCCTCTGCTGTTTTCTCAAACGAAACTCGCGCTGAGCTATACGGTTTTGGTCTCTCCGAGCAGCTTGGGAGTTTGGATTTTTCTTCCTTCCTGGCTTGCTTGGGCCTTGTCCCTGAGTTTCATGTTCTGCACGAGACTCACTATCCGAGTCCTAAGAGGATAATTTTGTCTAGTGAGATGCTGTATGGATTACACATTCGAAATGGGTCAACGCTTACGATGTCAAGGTCAAGTTCACCTGAGAGACTCCTTGCGGTATCGTCAGGCATGGGATCTAGTGAATATGGCTGAGACAGTGCTGGTGCACAAGTCGTTGTTCACCAGCGCTAGGGACCGCTGTTGGTTCGGTGGGCAACCTCTGCCGTGCCGAACGACTTGCTGACACATTTCAATCGCGTCATCCACTGACCATCTTAGGTCCAGCTTAGTTGAGGTCGAGCATAGTCTGACTTTGTTTCACAGATCGACAAGGACATTGAATGATGAGATCCCCCAGTGACATATCAACGAGTCTCCCATCGAGTGTTCACTATTCCGCGTCCACATCCACCAGCATATCTACCAATGAATCTTGTCTCATTCAGGGTCGTCTTTTGTGCACACAGCCGATCCGATTGATTCCTCCCAAGCCGCCTGGATCGTTCTGGAGGGACCTCTCCTTTGTATGCCAGTGATACAACTTGCTGTGCGGCCATTGGTTTGGAAGCCACCCTCCAATGTGAATGACTGTGAATCTTTGTTGACAGATTGGCAAGCTACTCCTGTACCAAGCGAATGCTCGTCAACTTCAAGTAATCTGTTACCTTGTCAACAAGTTTTTTTGACTGGCATCTCTGAGTCAACCATACTTGGCCTCACCTGCAGGGTCCAACTCGTGGTCAGCATCTACTAGTTCCACTGCTCGGGCTCTCAATTTGTGGAGACAGGTATTTTTGTCCATTGGTTCCGGCCGCATCACAATTTCATCCGAAATGCTATGATGTTCAAGTCGCTCTATGTACCGAGGCTAGCAAACTTTGACCCTCTACCGGGAATTAAACCCTCTGAGACCCATTCCCAACTTTCCGGTCCCTGGAGTCGAACCGTCAGTCCCAGGTTTTCTCTGTACGCTGCACGGTGACCTCATCCTCTCCTGAATTTCGCACCAGTCTGACAGTGAATCACGTACGAGCAACGGTTGTAAGTCACAAATCCCTTACATGTATCCATTTGCAACTTGCTGAGCGCTCGATAATCTTGTTTTCATTTCTCAAAAAGAAATTCTAGGGTCAAGCCAAGAGATAAAATCCGATTCTACGCTCAAAATATAGTTGCGCTGTAAACGTCCATCCACGTTCAAACATCCTTCACGGCGCGACGAAAATCTGCCTACGCACGTCCCTCGCCCTCTTTACTCAGTTTGATATGGCAGAAACCGACATCGTGCTCCGTTTCGCTTCCAGCCCCGACAGAGATGCAGATATGCGCACTTTTCGTGTGTTGCAAGTCATAGAAAATGCTCCAGAGGAGCTAGAGCTTTATAAGTTTCTACATCCAATGACTGGTCACTCTATGGGCACAACGACTTATCATCGCAAGAACCTTGATACATTGATATTCGAAACGGCCGGGCAGATAGAGTGGTTTTCCAATTTTAATGCTAAAGTATGGTTTGGCGTGGACGAGGCAAGCCTCGATGTACATCCGACGCGTCAGCTTCCTCATTCTTTGTTCCGAGATCCCTTTGAAAGACTTGCGAAAAACGAAGAATAGCAGCCAGTAAGCTCCCAGGCTCCGTCAAGCCGACGATGTACTCAAATATAGATGTGTAGGTCACGAAGGTTCAAAGCAGCCGGGACGGAGTACAAATGGAAACTCCGAGAAAATGGAAAGGATATATTCTGTATCGATTCGAGGGATAAGCACGTAGCAACGTGGTCTGACGAAGATAGGCAGCTGAAAGTGGCTCCTCGTTGCGTCAATATCCTCGATCGCATCGTTGTGACGTGCTTTCTGAATCTGTGGTTCAAGAAGATCGGGCGGTGGTGAGATGCCATTAATGTTAGCAGATATCAGCTCTTGACCTTCCTCGTATCTGAATCCTGGCAAGGCCAAGTTTGTATTCGCTCATAGTTTATATTCTCACTTAAGTGTGGACAGAATATGTCCACGTACCAATAAGTAGTATATAGTGTAACTTTCCGGTACACCGCATAATCTGACGTGGCAATTACTGATACTCGCTCTTCCTAGCTACCGGATCACAATAAAATCTTGTTTGTTCCAAGGGGGAGCGCCTGAGCTGTGTACTGCTGTGTCTAATGACGATGCATCTGTCTAGGAATGGGGATTTTCTGTGGTCGCCAGCAATTCTGTGGTCGATTTCGTGATGAAATTGTTCCGGTGGATGGTAGTCTATGGCACAAGCATAAAATGCAGTAAACGCTTTGGAGGGTTAACGAGAGCGGTCGTATATTATGTATCGTTTGAGCGGAGAGCCTAGTCTTAAATTTGATTGAAGTCATTAGAGTTATACAAACTAACTCGAGTACGCGCGACCTTCTGAAGGGGAAGGGTCAAACCAAGATTTGATCATGAAGGTTACTTGCTACACACGCCGCGGCAACACGAAAATCACGTCGATAAGATCATACGCGAGCATGCGAATGGCACCACCATGTTCGTAGCTTGTGACTTTTGCAGGGACTCGCCGCTGGTCATGACGCAATGTGGGGTTGATTCGCCAGCGGCAATTGGAAGTGGATCACCGTGCCTCGAATTGGACCATTCTTTTAGTCCTCTTTTTGTACATGATACGATGGCCACATTCGCGACAACGGATGGGTTCTCTCGATTTTATCTCATTTTTTGCGCCGCAGTCTGCACAGATGTACTCCATATCCTGACGCGGGTTTTGTGCGAGACT
Organism: Chalciporus sphaerocephalus; assembly: GCA_038094055.1. Taxonomy (NCBI): domain Eukaryota; kingdom Fungi; phylum Basidiomycota; class Agaricomycetes; order Boletales; family Boletaceae; genus Chalciporus; species Chalciporus sphaerocephalus. Next base: position 604,855 of record JBBPTH010000003.1, read on the forward strand.
CCCACCGTTGAATGTGCCCGGCTGGTTTGGCTGGTTCATGTTTGATACTTGACTTTGGCTCCCGAGCTCGCGTTTCGCTCGTGCCCAAAATATTGAGAGTTTTAGCAAACCTGTTGCAACGGTGGTGACAAACCCATCTGTGGCTGAAACGCTCTAATCGGCCCGACTCACCCCGTCACAGCCACACACGGCTATTGTCTGGGACTAGTGCACCAACTTGGTTGTCATCGTCTTCGATATGGTTAACACGTGATAAAAGTCGATGAAGAGTCAGTCCAGGTGATGGTAACTTGGTTGGTGTGACATTTCATGTTAATTTGACAGACTTGACGGTCGCGTTACTAGCAGAAACTGTGGTAGTCGCAACCGGTCTTGACTTTCGGTGAGAATTGGATGCTCAGGTGGTCTTTTCAGGTTGCTTGATGGTGGGTTGCTCGGGACCGGATAGCTGTGCCTGCGTCGGGTAATTACCCCGTCGAGGATGATCACCTTGCCGACGAGTCTGCGTTACTATTGTTAGCTATGCAACATTCGGAGAACAACGCCTGTAGGTGCAAGGTTACCCTGGTGGATGTGACGACCGTTCATACGTTGTCTTCGTGACAAGCGTGGGGCGTATCCAAGGTGCCTGTCCGTCCTTTTACTTATAACTATGTCCTCCTTCCCTCCCGCAACCCTATCCAAGGCCGTCCTTGCCACCCTCCATTCTTCTCTCCATTTCCGCCAAAATGGCTGCTCTCCCTTCCTTCATCGAACTCATGGCTTCTCTCGGTCTTGACAACGATTCCAACACCAACCCCTCCCCATGTACCCCTCGCATCAGCACCACACGTTCCCGCTCCGGCTCCACTTCATCTGTCTCCTCTCTCGCTAGTTCAAATCCCAGCCCTGTATCTTCTACTTTCAATACATCGTCCGAATCAATCCATCGAGATATGGACATGGACAGAAGGCTCGGATCGTCTCGTTTGCGAACCCTTCGATTTTCGCCCTATATCTCTGCTAGCTCTCCCATCAGACAAAATAGCTCTTCGTCACTGAACCCGGCTACCGAAGGGCTCGATGGTGGACGTCGCTCTACCTCCCCGCGCTTATCCTCGTCGCCAGGTCGCCAAAGGCCATCCTCTCTGCAATTTTCCAAGAATTCCTGGGAACTACATGCCAGTACTCCCATCTCATCTTATGTCCGTCGTAGGACGCCACAGAATTCACCAACGGTTGCGTCCTTCCCACACCGGGCTCCTGCTGAAAGACCGGAAACTATTGTTTTGCCGTCATTATTGCCTGCCACTATCTCTGACTAACGGACGCTAGATCTTCTTATGTTTTTCTATTGTCTTACCTCTTTTCTCGGTCGTATCGCGGTACGACGACAAACATATCTCCTTTATTTTTGCTATGCTTGGAGTTAATGTTGCTCATCCTTTCGGTCTTTACCAGCAGCAGCTCGCCTTGTTTCTCTGGTCAAGGGCAGCTGGAAATTTTTATTTCGTCCGCGATCCTTGGACTCTCATTTGTATATCACCCACAGCATACGTTCCCTATAACATTATATATTTGACACTTCTATAGCCAGGTGCACAATGAATTGGTCAGTCGTGATCACCTTCACTTGGCCCAGGACAGTTTTTATCTAGGTCATCCTTATCTTCATACTGCGTCCCGCACCAAAAACAATAAGCATAGTTTTCCCGAAGATACCCATGTACTAAGCTGAGCCGATCTTGAGGCCGTAGGTGGATAAAATAAGCAGCTTCTTCCACTATGTCCGGGGGAAAGTTCTCTTCTGTTGTCGTGCTGGGCTTGTTTGCAACGTTCTCATTGTCGTCACCAGCAACAGGTTGCAGTGCATCTGCGCGCATCTGATCACGCAACCGAGATGCTTCATTCCCTTTCGCAGTGACATGCGTTGGAAAAACTAGTTGGGTGAATTCCAAAAGAGCATCCATCAGTCCTTTGGGGACGGAATCGATATCGTTGGGATTGAGCCAGAGAACGTTGAACGTGATTCCAGCCTTTTCATCGAGTGTCACACAGGTACGTTGTGCAGGAGCAAGACGAGCCTCAGCGCGCCTCTCCTCGTACTCCCGGCGAGATCGGTCTCGGAAACTCTCCTTGTCAGCTTCTTCAGCCATCTTCGCCATTTTCGCCAATCGTTCCGAGGTACCAGGTGATCTTTGGCGTTTCCCCAATCCGATGCCTTTCTTTCCTGACCATTCATTTAGGGGAAGCGGTTCTGTCTTGTGCGTGATCTTCGTGGATAGGTTCGGTAGTTCAGCCGACTCGGAGGATTCTCTCTTGTCATCCTCCGAGGATCCTAAGGGAGGGGGCGTTGCGACTAGGGAATTATCGTTGCTCTGGCCAAGTGATTGGCCTATCTTGAACCCCATTTTCATCATGATTCCCAATGCCTTGTTTTCTCCACCATCCTTGTCTTCGGTTGCTCGCTCGAAGAGGCTTCTGCTAAGACCTTCTTCCCGAGATTCCTGCTCCCGCTGATGCCGGCTCTTCAGACGGTTCTGTTCATTCTTGATTTGACTCTGCTTGAGCGCGTCCTTGCGCCGCTGAGCATATGTCTTCGGTTGTGAGGTACTGGTGGCAACCTCGACGAGGAACTTGTCAGACAGATAGTCTTCCTCATCTGACATGGCGCGATGAGGCAGGCATCAGCAAACACCTAACAGTGCTCAAGCGCTCACACATCACATACTTTATACGGGCATGAACAGGTCATCAATAGCCATGAAGTACGTAGTCAGTCGCATGTGTAAAGATGACAGCGACACAACAGGTGAGGAAACGACACCAGACCACTAATAAGAGGGAATTTACTTGACTTGCAAAAATCGCGAAAAGCTTAGCAAAAGAACAACTACTAAGTCACGATGAAGTTGCACTAGAGCGTGCATTAAAAAGGGAATTAAGTCAAGGGAGGGATCTGGAGGTGTGGATTATAACGAGGCCATTCAGGAAGCAGGAGCCTCCGCCTCGGAGGCAGCATCCTCGACTTCGTCTTCCTTGGGGGTGCTGATAGCGATCTTGACAACAATGGCACGTCCACCAACTAGTTTGCCTTGGAGGGCATCGATGGCTTTCTTCTGCTCTTCTTCGCTACCTACATCGACGAAGCCGTAACCCTTGCTTCGTCTGGGCTTGCCGTAGCGCCTGCGAACAATGCGAGCAGACACGACATTGATACCGGCCTCTTGGAAGAGAGCGGACAAGCCCTCGTCGTCGATGTTGAAGCCAAGATTGGCAGCAAAGACCATGGTCTTGGAGGGTTCGCCAACGGGATCCTCACCGGCGGGGCGAGGAGTGCGAGGTGCTCTAGGCTTCCTTGGACGAGACTGTTTCTTAGCAGGAGCGGCGTCAGCAGCACCTTCGGTAGCAGATGCCTCTGCGTTCGCATCCTTGGGGGCCTCGCCGTCGGCAGGAGCAGCCTTGCGCTTGGGCTTACGATACGAAACCAACTATGAGTGGCACAAGAAGAGCTGAATAGAAGACAGCATACGATTGGTCTTTTTCTTCTTTTTCTTAGGCTTAGCTGCTTCGTCGGTACCAGCAGCAGCAGCAGCGTCATCCGTCTTGACGTCGCCATTCGCCTCGGCCTCGGTGACCTCGCCGGGCACGGCCCTGCTACCGCGCCTGCCAGGACGTCTCTTGGCCTTCTTCTCCTTCTTCTCTATGTCCTTTAGTTCTGCTGGCTTGGCAATCTCGACGATAACCTTGCGACCGTCTAGCTCGAGGCCATTGAGGGTCTCGACTGCCTTTTGGGCAGCGTCTGCGGTAGAGACGGCGACAAAGCCATAACCTGCGGACCTTTGACCGCGCATGATGACCTGAGCAGAGATAATGTCGTTCTGCACGGTCGCAAAGAAAGTCTTTAGCCCATCATCCGTGGTGGAATACGCAAGATTGCCAGCGAAGACCTTGAAGGGAGAGGATCAAGAAGCGTTGATTGCGGATCTGGGATGGAGGGAGAGAGGAAGACCTTGAAGGACGCTTCTTCGATGACGGGGTCTTGCGCAGCCGGAGGCACGCCGTTTTCGGTGACTTGGGCGGCTTGGGCGTCGGACATTGTGAGGGGAATGAACTAATGAGCTTTTTGGGGGATGAACGCAGGGATGAACGATGGATGAACCAGTTCTTCGTGTCAAACTTGAGGGTTAGAGAAAAGAAAATGAAGCGAGTCGCGCGCCCTTTTTAAATGCAAAACAGAGTATTACGCAAACAAACACACGAGATGAACCTCCTCATGATTTCACGACAGACTCGCTACGTAGCAGTACAGACCCGCGAAAAGAAAAAGGAAAATATAACCAACTCGCAGGCACATGCGTCGGGGTGGGAGAGCGTTGGCCCAGCCAGTTGACTGTCTTCGTCGTCGTGGTGATGGGCCCCCGTGCGAGCGATTACATAACAAGCAAAACAAGAATAATAAGCCTCTTTTTTTTTTTCCCGTTCGTTTCTCGTTTTCTCTTCTGCTCATTGCACTCGATCTGCAGTGCACTCGAGGTCACCGCTCTCACATTCCTTTCACCACACTCGCTCTTAATCACCGCGATCACATAAATACCCTTTCTTTTCCTACTCACCAGCTTTCGAGATGGCTGCTCTCAAACTGCTCAACCTCCTCGCTCTCACCTCCGTCGCCATCCTCGCTATCTCCTCCGGTCCCACTCAGGTGAACGCGCTTGCTACAGGTCGCTCCCAGGTCGCTCGCCACGTTCGTAACCACGAACGCATCGCCGAGCGTAAACGCGACGCCAGCTCTACTGGTCGCTGCAAGCCCAGGCCGACCTCTTCTATAGCCGCGACTTCCTCACCACCACCACCACCACCTCCCACCACCACCACACCACCACCACCACCACCTACTACCACCTCCGCCCCTCCGCCACCTCCGCCTAGCTCCTCCGCCCCTGCGCCGAGTCCCTCTGCCAGCGCCATCCCGAAGTGGGGTCTCGCTTATCCTGAGGGTGACACCCCGTGGTTGTCGAACTTTTTCCTTCAGAATGTTGGATTCCTCTACACTTGGAGTCCCTCTCTTCCTTCTAACCTCCCGCCGAATATCCATGGTATTCCGATGGTGTGGGGTTGGAATCAAGTCAATGAATTCCAGAGCACAGTGGTGGCAGGTTACGCTAGTTATGCTCTTGGTCCCAATGAGCCTAACGAACCCAGCCAGTCTAACATGAGCCCCTCGTCAGCTGTTCAGTTGTGGATGACGTACATGCAACCTCTCGTTAGTCAGGGATACACTCTGATCTCCCCTGCTTGCACGAACGATGATTCTGGCCTTCTATGGTACCAGCAATTCTTTGACGAATGCAGCCAGCAAGGTTGCACGGTATGTAATCTCCTGGGTAATCAATTCAAATCTTTATTTCACTCTTCCAGGTTCATAAAGTAGCTATGCACGCCTATACCACCAACGCCACGGCGATCATCGAATATGCTACTACGCTCTACAACAGTTATCAGAGGCCGATCTGGATTACCGAGTTTGCTGACCAGAATTACTCCGGAGAGGGTGGTCAGGCGGATATGGACGATGTTTGGGCTTTTGCTGGAGAGATGGTTGAATTTGTTAACAACACCCCTTGGCTGGAGGTCGCTTTCCCCTTTGGTGTGATGAGTGATCTTCAAGGTGTTAACCCGGATAACGCTCTTCTTACAAGCGACAACACGCCGACTTCCCTTGCTTACACTTACTTTGGCTAGGGGCAGATCAGAAAGTGACCCTCGCGTTCCAGCTGGCTGCGTAACACCCACGATACCCTTATTTTGTAGACGCTTTTTTTCTTACATTGTTTGCTTACACAACCTTGTTCTTGTCATCCCTTGATGAGGATGTGCTGGATGCACACGTTCTGAATATACACCTTGTTAAACAAGACGATCTGTTAATTGTTTTGGGGCGAGCCAGCGTTTTCGTTCGATGAACGATGCATTGACCGCTAGCGGTGTAGCGGCATTGCACGGATTACCGTCCCACACATGACTATATTGTATACGTGAGTCATTCACACCAAGGAATTCCGCGACAGGATTGTCCGCTTAGCATAAAAATCGTAAGGTGCCCATTTCAACTCTGGGATACGCCATCTCATCTACCAGCGGAAATGGTCAAGCACCTTCCACCCGTGATCAAGCAGCTCTTAACGCTGCGCAACCCAGAGGCATGGCCAAGTCCTCCTGTTGATAGGTTGCACCACGTGTTCACGAGTACGTTGAATGAGGCCAGGCAACGAAATGCAGAAAACGGATGGCTAGTCCTTTCTGTGAGTGCACGGCCCTTTCTGCCAATCAATTAGATCATGCCTTCTAAGCCCCATTGAAACCGAAATGACAGACATGCACACTCCTGACTACCAACCGACCGACGTCTGTTGGACACCTGTATCGATTCGTGACCAGGAGCGACCCCAGCTTGGCTGAAAGTCGAAGAAGTTTTACGGAAGCTGTGAACAGAGCTGCCTTGATGAGGGAAGCCGCGCTGAAGAGTGTCATCTTCGTAGGCGTACCTCGGGTAAGTCTCTGCGGGTAACACCGTGCAAGTTCGCCTTCTGACGCGTCAATTAAATTGAATTACTTAGACTATTTTGTCCTTGACGGGCTTGAAAGATGCACTCGAGGACGATGTGTATGCTGCTTTACGCAAGAATTCCATCAGGTGAGAAGAGATCTTATTGCATTAGCAACCACGAGGCGAGATGCTAGCAACTTTTTCCCGATATCATCATGCAGGGAAGCTAGCCCAGAGAATATCGAGGCGACCGTCCAAAGAGGTATGGCCCTATGGAAGTCAATCTATGAGCCTCATGCTGTCAAGTTGTACAACAAATTGGGGGCACTTCATCCCGATTTCATCTGTACGTGTTCATTTCCCTGTCACCCCGTGGTCTTATCTCCTCCCCCCCTCCCCGCCGATGACAATCCATCGCATCGCCTCGTTTATATGACGTGCCTCGAGTTTGATGAATACTAAATCGGTACCTTTCATTATCGTTTATCATCCAGGCCTACGGCACGATTCTATCCCCTTTGCCGCGAGGAGAGTTAGAGCAAGGTAATCTAACTCGGGCTTTGGGTTCGGTCGTCGGAATCGCTACCCTTCGAGCCGAAGGAAGAGTTGGACCTCAGCTCACCAGTCACGTTTTCGGCCTGCTCAAGGCTCGCACCGAAGAGAACATAAACGAGGAGGACAAATACCTATCTAGTGACGAGGGCACGGAATGGGTCATTCGCAAGGTCGATGAGATCATCGATGCAGTCACAGCGGATGATCGGGAGGGCAAGGCCAAGCTGTGAGCACGCGTCAAATCAACTTATGTCTTTGTTATCGGTCGCAAATCAGCCGATTGATCGTGCATCTATGTTGGAATGACTTTGAGGTTTGACGTTGTGCATCGTGTTTGCCTACGCGTGGCGCAAAAGTCGTGTCCTGTCACATCGATGAATACATTTGATGTTTTGGTATCATCTGACATGGCTCACTCGGGAGAACTTTTTTGTGCATTGCAGGTCAATTATAGTACATGAGTGCGAGGTCACGATGGGCAAGTGTGATGAGAGCATGTCTCCGGTGTAATTTACAATGTGAATGCAGGAGAATGAACTGATGAATGATGACGTCAAAGACCAAATGCCTGGCAAAATCTGTAAAGCATCGCGGTCACTGTGACCGTGTCCATCATGGGTGGGTGCGTCTGAGATACAAGAAACATGAGCTTTGTGTGACGGTCCCTATCTAGAAGAAAGCTTACTATTGTTCCCGCACCCGCGTTCCGGAGAAAGTGCAGCTCCCCGTATACGTCCCCGATTTGATACCGGGTAGGCCTCGTGGGCCGGAAGAACGCGACAACATTTCCTGCGGGATCCTCGAGCTGAAAAAAAAAGTCTTGAATACGCGTACTATCATCGACGATCGCGATTAAGAACCTACCAAGACGTCAGGTGAGCTAGGAGACGGCCGCCAGCGATATTGGAGACCATCAGGCGCGTTGAAAATCCGTGCACCCTAGGTATGACATGAACTATTTTTCCATGAGGCTCGTTGTGCACAGTGGCTTACCGGATAACGGGCGTCCGGACGGACGAGGTCGGCCATTGGGACCGCGTTCTGCGAGATAAATATCTGATCAGATGGGACGTTCCTTGTTTCACTGATTTTTCATTCTAACCTTTCCGATTACTGCGCGTCCAAGGCCACCATTGGCGGCCCACTCGAGCTTCGCGACACGGTCTTCTCTGTTGGTGCGCACCGCTCGCCACAGAGTGGTAGTGCTCTGGCCGCTAGGGTTCACTACAGTCGCAAAGCGGTAGAGAACACCCCATGAGTTAAAGAGTTGGCTCTCCCGTGGGTCTTGGTTCGTCCACGACAAGACGTCGTTAGCAGCGGCCATTGCGAGAACGAAGAAATGTTTGAGATGATGTTCACTGAAGAGGGGAGGTGATCTGAACCAACTCTGATCAGAAGCGGTCGATAGCAAGGGCCCTTTATAGGACGAGATTGAATAACAATTCATAAAATAGACTTGTTTTTCTTTTTTTCTTTTTCGCTGTATGACGAAATTTATCGCAACGTGGACATTAATGCTCGTGACAGATCAAGAATGGGTATAAGGCAACCAACGTGTCGTTGTGCGAAGTAGCATTCATTGAGATCTCTGGAGTCTTTTCGGTGGAGTAAAAGTCCGATGGCAGTCAGGTCGAGGGCCGGCGTGATCGAGGAACAGCACACGTTTCAGCATAAGCGCTGATTTACCCATGAGCATGCGGATTGGCGTTGCAACTGCACGCTGTAATTGACACGAGACTTGCCTCTGGAAAAGAAAGGAGGCATGGTCAAACGGATAACCGAGTGTTTCGAAAGGACATCTCAGATGAGAATCTCGAACAAGAATATTCAATGACGTACAAATCGTAGTGAGCTGCGAGAAGTAGAGCCTCACACGGTTTGAGGAACTGCACGCGGGAGAGAAGCGGCCAGAAAAGGCAGGAACGGGGCAGCACAACGGCGAGTGAGAGGGGATATGAACGTGTCGCAGGAGCGCGGGTTAGGTGTGGTAAAACTGGCCAGGTGAAGCGTGTCAGCGGCATGGCAGACTTTCGGTAAGTGCCATTCTGAAGAGAAAGATGGAACAAAAGATATTGCGTGCCACTACCCTCAGAGGAACTTGGCCATGACATGTATCGCTCAGGCTAGATCAGATTGATACAGAAAGCAGAACGTGTTGGATGGTTGGATGGTTTCGGCAAGCGAACCACCCGGTATACGAAAACCGGAGACTTTTCATTATGAAATCTGAATTTGATCACGAAGTGGATGAACTTAACCTTGCACTAGAGACTCTAACGCGGATGACGCCACCGCGCTTGTTCATTAATGTTCCCCCATACACGATGCTTGAATTGTCAGGATACGCGTAGTGCGGATGATGGGGGATGGATTTAATGACATCTAACTACAGTTAGGCACCTGCTTCAAGTATGGGTAGAGGTGGGGGGAGCGACTGGAGAAGAGATCAGGTGAGGATTGATAAGAAGAATTGTGCGGCACCTGGGGCAGGAGGTGATGTGAGGAGATGGTTATGAAATTAGCAGATACGTACCTGACAGAGCGGTTATCTAGATGCGGGCCGGGTCACGGCACGACCTGAAGTCCCAAGGTTCTAGCGGTACCAATGACAGTACTCGCGATCGACTCGAGCTTGAGATGCTTCAGGTGCTCATCTCTGGCCTTGATTTTAGCGATCTCATACACGTGTTTAAGGCTGATTGAACCCAGTATTTCGTGTCCGGGGCGAGCGGGTCCTTTTTCGAGGCCGGATACCTGTTTCAAAAGGTAGCTGGTTGGAGGTGTTTTAGTGATGAAAGTGAAGGTCCGGTCAGGCTGTATGTAGATCTGCGTTGGTACTGGAACGCCCGGTTGTATATGGGCTGTCCTGGCATTAAACTCCTTGCAAAAGTCCATGGACTTTACCCCGCGTGCACCGAGCGCGGGGCCCACGGGTGGACTTGGAGTTGCTTTTCCGGCACCAATCAAGAGACGCTAAGATGAGTATGTGAGCTGAATGGACGAGCGAGCGGTGTACAGAACGGACGTACGACGAGATGAACCTGACCTTTAGACATTGCAGCAGCGAGTTCGGCCAAGTCTCAGGTAGGAGAAGGAAAAGACAAACACGGTTCAACAAGGAGGTCATACGTATTACGTGTTCGCTGATCGGACAGTTAAATCCGGGTAGAGGAGGAGGGGGGGGAGGACGGTGCCCGTTATCAGCGTTCATTCCGCAGACAACGACTGTCCCCCCTTTGCAGTCCGTAGGTGCATTCGTGATCCTCGCTACGTCGTTAACGTCACGACTTCTCTCTCTGATCAGACATCATGATCATGCCATTCAGTTGTACCGGTATCCTCGTGTTTCCAGCATCCCCCCTTCCGTCCCAATGTGGCGTGTAACATGCGTTTCCACTTCGCTCTCGATCACTCACCTGATAGATTGCCGCTTGCCATCTCGTGTCATGTACGCCGTCGGAAATGCCACGTCCATCTGTCTTCGCACGACGTGACAACCTGTCCTTCAGTGCCATATACATCATCATTGAACCAAGTAGTCTTCGAAGAACGTGACGACGCCATCCCCAAAGGTAGCAATATCCTTATCCGCAAAGATGGTGTGTACCACTTTCTCGGCCCTTCGGTAGCTCTTCTCGACCACCGCCTCCTTTGGTCAGATCTTTCATCGTATCTCCTCACGGTAGTGACCAGAAACATCCCTACCTTGCTATTTCGGAAATCCCATAGTAGAACACGCCCATCTTCACTCCCCCTTGCAAAGTGGAAATGACGAACACTTCCTCGCGTATAACTTGGTGAAAATTTGCTATCAAGATTCCGGCGCCCAAAGCTTAAGCAAGGTTCGCCGTCAAAATGTCCCTTGCGACTGTCAAACAGCTGAACTTGTCGGTCCAAATGCTTCACCTTGCAACCCGGATCTGAGAACATCACCACTGAAACTCAACCTGATGACTCACTTCCAGCATGGTGACATATGCCGCCTGCGGGTGGATGTGAATGTGGTGGATAACATTGGAGAGCAGGTGATTGATCGTTTTGCTCCGGTTAAGATCCGTAATGTGCAATTTACTCTGCGTCGATGATAATACCGATGTATCGCGATCGCGGTACGCGACAGCTGTTACACAGGCACCGAGCGAGGCAACCTGTTCAGAACGAGGCTCGTCAGTTCTTCCAGCTCTGCCCTTCCACTTGTGGATCGTGCCATCGTGACCACCAGAGAAAAATTTGATGTGGCCACCTTCGGCGTGCATAGCAGCAAGGCACTTAATACCTTTCTTCTGTGTATCTTGGTAACGCGGCGCACTGTTGTGCGGAGACCACACGACATCGATCATTTGCGGCCTACCCTGTGAGAAAGATAGCAATGAAATCTGGTGAGACCCTTTGTCACATCCGAGAACAGCGGTGTCGCCAACCATGCAACAATCTTCAACGTGCCGGACGACTCCTGGGTTAGGAAGCGAATAACCAGTTATGCGGAACTTCTTCTTTCCATGCAAAAAGTGACAATCGCCTCTCATGGTGATTGCAACCAGGGGAAGGTCAGGAGACTCTGGCTTCAAAAGCCGTCGTGCACGTCCATGTTCCGTTTTCGGTAAAGGAACCCTTTTGAATCGCACCTTGGAAGGCCAATCGTCGACTCTCTCCCTTTCTTCGTTGTTCTCACTGCTCTCACCAGAGTCGGTCTCCTGAGGCGAAACTTCTCTCCTCTGTTGTTGCTGCGACGTCGTCTTGGCGATGACAACATTGCCATGCGACGTGGGTTCCTTTCGCTTGGATCTCGCAAGCAACTGTCTGATCGGTTCCAGGGACGGGGCCAATGGCAATGCTCTGCGCTGCGACAATGGCCCCACGTCATCCAACTCGTTAGTTTCTGTGCTCCGCCCTTCGGAACCTGAGCGCGTTCTCTGAGTGTCACTAGCACTGATGCCTGTCTGTTCTCTAAACGGAGAGACTGCCACTTCATCCCTACTCAGTCGAGCGCTAGCATCATCCTCTGAATTAGAGCTCGTCGTCCGAGTACATTCCTGTTCAGGGAAGAGAGCCCCCGCCACTTCCTCCCTTGTAAGCTGAGGCCGTCTTGGTCCTGGCGACACCGCCATAAAATCGCGGTCCGATGGTAAATCAGGGGTTATTTCGCGAGACGAACAAGAAGCGGTTGCGGAGTAATAATCTTCTACTTTGTTGGCTGGGCGAATCCAGGAGATGAATTCTATATCGGAATCGGAATGATCTACTATCTCGTGGAGGGAATGATCAAAATTGCTTGGTGATTCTGTTTGCAGGGGTTGGGGTCCATGCCCTTGATGGCTTCTTTCTTCGTCGGAGTCGATAGTAATAGCGTCTCCCGTACTAGTCCCAGAACCACCACCGATACCAACGGGTGTAGCAGGATGCCTCTCCTCGCCATTCCGATCCGAATACCGGAGGAATCTCCGAGGGAGATTAGTAGTTCTGTTGTTATCGGCTTTTCGGGACCAGACCAATCCTTCAGAACTGGGAAGTATCTGACCAGGCGAGATATCCGCCGACTCGGCGCTGCCGCGCACCCTGGTAGGAAACAATGAATTGATATACCACGAGAGTACGACTTGACGTACCAGTGGATGACAATACCGTCATTCCTGACTGCTAATCAGTGCATCGCTTAAGAAAGGCGAAGAGCAGCGACCTACAGCATCACAGGAAGTCCCACTAAGCGCCTCCCTTGCTGGTGGAGACTCCGTATGCGCTCGTGGATGAGTTCTTGGAGATGCTCGGAGGCTAGTCTGTTGACATTGACGTTGGGTGGAAAGGGAATTCGCTCGACGCCATTGGGGACGGCGAGAGAGACAGGATGGGTGGAATCCGACAGTGGTTTTGTGTCAGTGTCTTCTGTCTTTGCCCTCTTTACACGATGTAGCGAACTCGGCGTCGTTTGCCTCTTTGAACTAGAGGCGACGTTCATATCCAGTGGTAATACCAGTCGGACTTACTCTGCGGGGTCATTCCCATCGCGGAGACTCGGCAAATAATTTGCTCACATTGATCAACTGTCCCAAACGCGAATCAGAGCTATCACACGAACGAATGGAGGACGCGCAGCCAAACGAAGTTCGTCTAGCTCGCAAGGGATCAACGTCAGTACCACGCGTACGAACTGCATCCAGAGCTTTTTCGCTCTTTCCAAGTCGCGGACGAGGATCTACGCGCATACATGGATCACACAGTCAACAGCGTCAGAACAATGCCGCCGCTGACCCAGTGCAAACAACGCAGCGAGCTCATCATCCTACCCTTGTTCATTCCACCACACCTTACTATCGAAACTATCCTTCCTCGTATGGCTCGAAGTCATCCAAGAGAATCAAATTGGGGTCTTTTGAAACATCTGGAGCAAGGAGCGATAACGGGACCGATCAAGTGTTAGTACAGCTCCCTTTGCCTCCAGAGTGCTACAAAGGTGTATCTGGCTACCACCAGAGTCGTCAGGCATGGACCCGAGAGCAAGAGCTTCGCATAGCGACCGAGCGTCAGCTATCTGTGGTGGGGTTCAGGTATATGGACTGGGAGCGTATTGTCCAGTTTACATGTCGAACGCGCCTGTCCCGTAAGCGCAGTACTCCAAGTTGTTCAAAATCCCTCTTCTTATTGCTGTTTACCTGACTTGTGCTCTGATCCAAGGTAAAGTGCCTCAGCACGCCATTGTCCAAGCACGCACGTCGAATAGTAATGTTTTGGACAAAACTGCCATGGCAACTCCAATGCCGGTATCCCTCCCGAGCACAGTTGAGCATGACAGCCAGTATTTCCTTGGCCAGATTAATAATGTTGGTGGACCTCGTCAAGTTGTCTGTCCTACCCCAGGAACTCCCGTCAATACCCATCTACGGCGCCTTGATAATCAGCCAACGACTTCACAGCCTAGCAATGCTACTCTCCAGAAAGGGCCTATTGGTGTTTCCCTTGCTAAAGTTTCGACCCCTGTACAGCACAAGGGTACTAGCCCACCCCCACGAATGCGGGTTTCCATTGACTTGACATCAGATGATCTTAGTCTGGCAGGAAATCGCCCTGGTCGGTGGACGACGTTCCGGTCAGGCGCTCTAGATGTATCTCTTCCCTCTGGTGCCAGTGACCCCAGACATCCCACACCAGTACAGGCGCAATTAAGAAATGAATCACCGCTACCTACATCATTAGAAGAAAGCCCTGCTGTCATCACCAACGTCTGTTCTCTTTCACCCCTGTCAAATATCCAGAGGAACAAGATGACCTCGGTCTTCTTGGCGGACTCCAATTTACCATCTTTCTCTGGCCTCGCTCACGGGTGTAACATTGAAAGTCACTCACGCGAACGACCAATAGTATTGGAAGATGACCTTGAAGAATTACCCCAGATTCGAGCGCTTGCATTTACGTGTAGCAATTTACCTCTTTCTCTTGGCCCTCGTGATAAGCCCCGACGTTTACTACATGAAACTGCTTCCGCCTACGTTGTTACTGCCCATGGAGCCGTCAACCAAGTTCGTATAACAAACACGTTGAACCTAGGTCGCAACATCTGGTCACCTCCGTCACCCCTCGACGAATTTGTCGACGACGTATGCATGATATATCACCGCGGAGAACGTCTGATGGTTCTCGGCCATGCCCGAGAACAGAATCAACTTAGTCTATTGAGAATAAGACATGGTCATGCTCCTCGTGCGACTTCGTTGTGTCGTGATTGGAATATATCGAAAAAATCTGGTGTAAGTGCACTTGCGACGCTGTCGGCCCCTTTACAATTTGTGAGTGGAGGTTACGACCATCGGGTACATCTTTGGGATATCGCGGAAGATATTTCTGGTGCTTCAGCAAGTGAGTTGAGCATCAGACACACTGCCAGTGTCAATTCTCTCTTGCCTGTCGTGGACACCAGCAACAAGATCGTCTCCGTCGGAGCAGATTGCAACGTTCGCTTATTTGATATATCATCGGAACGCGTCGTGCACTCCATCAAGTTGTCTAATATTCCATACCATGCGCACAAGACTGATTTTCAGTTTTGCACCCTATTCGAGGTATCGTCGCTGGTATATCTGTAACAATGAATACTGAATCTGGTTTAGGTTTCCCACTTTGATACACAATTTGAGCTCCATGATCGCCGCGCGGTCCCTGAAAGGCCCGTGCAAAGATTCGGTTTCACGGCGGAAGAAAAGAATGGCCGGTTCATGAAGGGGGACTCGTGGTCACACTACTTCGTCTGTGGGGATCAGAATGGTAATGTGCGACTATGGGATCTTCGTAATCCTTCCGTCGAAGTTGCGTGTTTGTCCTGTTACAGAGATCAAGTGATGCACGTTGTAAAAAGAGGTCAACACGCCCTAGCGTGTTCAAGGTGGAACGAAGTGGCGTGTATCGACTTTCAAGCTGAGTGAAAGTCAGCGATGAAAGGGGAGGTCTAAGTTAATGCTCGTTCTGCTGAACGTTCTGTGATCAGCCTATCCAATGGTGACGAATTTCTCTATTCCGCACTGTGGACGTCAATAAGTACGGCTTGAATTCTCTTACCACGTTGCGTCTCAACCAGTAGCGTTCACTGTACTCCAGTATTTCCAAGGTTCCCATTGTTCCAATCTGTTCCAAACGATTTCCGATTGTTCCCGAGTTACATCACTTACATAGCTACTGAGTTGCTCTAGTCACGCAACACCACCTGTCCTGTCACCTTAACATGTCAACAGCTACAGGACGTGCTCAGAGAGATGAAGCAGCCGACCGTGCACATTCAATCCAAATAATCGAAGGAACAAAGGTTCGCTGTCGCTGTCCGAATCATCGGCCAATACCATTGCACCCCGACATGAAACTCAAAGTTCGCTCTAGGCCGCAGCCAAGATAGGTGCACTCGGCGTCGGTGTCGTCACCCTAGCTCACTACACATGGCCTTTCTTTCGGTGGGTCTTTCTTGGTATGGGCTGAAATCAAAGCCCATGTATTGGTTCTTACCCCCGCCGATAAACAGACGTCAGACACTTCCATTCAAGACGTTTCTGGTGACCCTCTGTAAGTTCTGTATCTAACATGTAAAGTATTCGAACGTTATCAATATCTTTGCGTAGTCGCAACCTATGGCCTCGTCATTGGCGCAGATAATGCCCTCTTGGCACATGAAGCTAACTTTCGAGAGTCTGAGCATGCCATCCGTAGACGCGCCATGCTAGAGCTGGCTCGTCAAGGTGTCCCACCCACCGAATCTGCCATCGCTCGTTGGCGAGAGAAGGCAGCGAAACAGGAGACAGCGAGTGATGTAAAGTAATCCCAGGTTTAACTCACTGATAGTTTGAGTGCACGTGCTACATATCATTATGATCAAGACGAGGAGCGAGATACAGCAATCTATTATAAACGAGAAGCAACCGCTAAATGGTATCCTCAGAGGTCCAATGGTCTATGATCCATCACGCGGTATCCATAATTTGCGTTACATAGCAGAGTGGCATATGTAACAGATACGTGACGTTCGTGAAATTCACTGCCAGTCCCCATGAATTCGAGGTGTTGGCAATGGCTGTCCATAATTTGGATGGTGCTGCGGTGGTCTTGGAAGTGGCCCTTGGAACTGAGAGTTGTTGCTGAAGGATGACGAATGACTCAAGGCAAGCTGTCCATGGTGAGGGACATCAGGCATCGGTGGTGCTGGTAAAGACTGGTACGCGGGCTGGATGGAATGATATCCAACTGGGGGTTGAGGCAAACCCGGTGTCCTAGGTGAAGGATTCTTAGGCAATTGCGACGGAGGAATAGGAAGTGGGGGTGGGCGGGAGGCATCTGGAGGAGGGAGATGCCCAGGAGCAGATGGTATGCGGCGATAATTTTGTGGAATGGGAGGAACAGGCGGGTAAGAACCGCTACCTGACAAAATTCCACCAGCTTGACTGGGAAATCGCCCGGCCAACTGCTGGGGGAAACTCGAAGATGGTACAACAGCTACAGAGTATCGACGGTCTCGTTGGGCTTGCCCAGGCTGAGGCAAAGGCCTGGATCCGATAGAAGAGAAACTGGGTGTTGCAACTGGTGGTGGGCGATCGCGAGGTGGTGACGGAGTGGTCGGAGTATGAGCAGGATACATCTGCGGTGGTGCCGAGTGAACCGGAGTAGGCGGAGAGAGTGACTTTCCATATTCCACGGACTGTGTTGGAAATGCCACAGCCAACTCGTGCATAGAGGCTGGTCGTTGGTATGAATGATAATCTGGTACCTGCGAGGTGCTTATCGAATGAGAAATGCGCAGGGGGGGAGCTGTAGATGGAGGGGGAGTACTGAAGGGGGCCGGGCTTGCTGATGCAGGTGTATATGCAGGGTGGGTCTGATGACGATGCGGGGAATAGCTCGCAGGTGGATTAGGTGATGATGGTGAATGGGATGGATGTACCTGCGGAGAGTTGAATTTAGAGGGTTCAGATGAGTAAGACGACATTGAAGTATAGGTGTTTGAGGCAGAAACATTAGACACAGGCACAAAGCCCGATGGCGCGGAGGGCATGCTATATCTAGGGCCATGATGCCGAGCAGGAGGTGTATAAGTTGAAGCTGTACCATTTTCATAGGGCGAATGATAGGAAGGACCAATACTATGACGAGAGTGTACTGTTGTTGGAGTGACAGCGGTATCAAAGCCAGTTCTTTCTACTCGACCGTGTTGCTCATACGGCTGCGATTGTGAATGCGGTAGCGGTAATGAATGAAACCCTGAAGAAGTTGAGGGCCGTATCGTCTGATGGGGATTTGGAAGACTTTCCTGCATTCGGTGGTCTATCACACCAAGTTCTGCGAAGTCATTGGCTACCTGTTCTACAGATGCAGATGGTGCGCGATTCTTTTGCTCGTAAGGGGGTGCATATAATTCGGGGCGAGAACCAGAAACACGCAAGGATGACGGCAGAGAATCAAGCTGGTTGGCCTCCATATTGCTACCAGTTGGTGTGCTCCGAGGAGTAGAGTGTGAACTGTCGTTCAGTGAAGAAGAGCTCCCATTTGCTGGAACGAATGAACCTGGTCCACCATAATTCTTATTTGATATCGTTTGCTTTTGTGAGGACTTCTTCTCTGGTGGAGGTTCATTTGACCAGAACGTTAATTCAATGTAAACTTCGCCAGCGTACTTGTCTTTATTCATCAGAGTAAACCACTCGTCTGTTTCCCCTTTGGTGAGAGCTTCAGTGAGATCGACGAGTGCCTCTCCAATGAAGTCTGGATCGCGCGCGTCGTCAGCGTAACATTGAAGCCTCATGAAATTCCCCCCCTTGATCTTCTTAGTACCCTTCTTCTTCGGGGGAAGCGGCGGAGGGAGGTCGCTCCCTGGCGTAGACCGAACGAGACCCTCCTCTATATCCTCAAATATGCGAAAGCGGAACTCCTCGTCCCACTCGGGATGTTGGCCACCGCGCTTGATTACTTTGGTCCTTCGCTTGTCCTCATTTAAAGTCACCAGACAGTATGGTGCTTGCTTTCCAATATGCCTTTTGTTTGGTAAATTTTTCGCTTTCAGTACCACGACGATGAGCGTCCCAATCTCGCGAGGTGGAAAGGACATGGATCGGGCGTTCAAGGATGTCTGACGAAAGGAATTGTCTGACACGCGTCAATCGAGCTTCATCGAGGTGTGGATGGTGGATACTCCAGGTCGTCACTGGGTCAAGTTTCGCAGAACAACAGTGCAGTGGCGGTGCTAAATGAACCAGGCGAGCTCAGGTGCTTATGAATTTGACCTTGCCCAACTGGACGACAAAGGAAAACTTCGCAAACTAATATGTAACACTGCATACACCGCACTACGGCCCCCAGGATCATCTCCGTAAATCCAGCTATTGACCGGGTGTATAAGGTTCATTGTTGTTGAAGATGAGGTGCGGCTTTCGCTGAGCAAGGTCTAATATCATCTCCGCAAAGTAGCTATTAGCCCACGCAAACCACGGTCGGGTATAAAGGCTCCCATTGTAGATATCAATAGACTCATGGATTAGACCAAGTCCTGCTGTGTTGTTGACAATCGTATACAGTGAATGGAGGATTTCATCATCATTGTCGCTACCAAATATATTACTGATCTGCGACATTGGCCACGGGTTCCATGCGTCAATATGGGGACCACCAATACCACTAAAGTTTTGGCCCTTGGCGTAGTAGGGATTTTGACGGGACATCAACATGTTTTTCGTCTTGATATAACGGGGATCGTCCCTCTCAAGAAATCCGAGATAGGGCAACGAAAGTAAGGACTTGAAGAGGACGTTCATGTACTATCACTTCATAGAACAAGATCACCCACCGGAACATTGGCGTCATCCATCATATAGACTGAACCCAGTCCTTGACCACAACTCAGCACGTCGTCAGCATGAACACGATTCTTGCGACACACCGTTAGTCTCGTATGCGAAGATACCGTTGAAGACCTGAATGACAACGTCATTAGCTATCA
This sequence comes from Chalciporus sphaerocephalus, assembly GCA_038094055.1. Taxonomy (NCBI): domain Eukaryota; kingdom Fungi; phylum Basidiomycota; class Agaricomycetes; order Boletales; family Boletaceae; genus Chalciporus; species Chalciporus sphaerocephalus. Next base: position 624,396 of record JBBPTH010000003.1, read on the forward strand.
GCGGTATAGTCGAGAATGGATCGGACAAACAGCATGATCGTCAATAGCTTGCCTAATATTCTCGCTCCATTCTTTGGCCAGCGTACTGACATTAGGTGCGGTGTTAGCATCATCCAGAATAGTGGCCAGATTAGCGAGCTCAACGCTAAGCATGGCATTTGCGGGCGTGAGGAAGGCATAGACAGACAGGTCGTCAGAGGGTCGATGGCTAGTTCCGACCATCCCAGTGTAGCCTTTGGGTTCACCATTACCTCCGTTATCTACTGGGCCAGATAGGGACCCTGGAGTCCCAGTCCAGTTGTAGTAAGAGACGAAACCAAAGTTTGCGTCGAAAGAGGGCTGTGACTGTTCTTCTATGACACGGAAAATCTGGTCAATCGCAGATAACCCTGTGGGAGCATGGATATCGGACCATGGTGGCGATGACCAGAGAGAAGATTTACATTCGGCGTTCATCATTGACGAATCTTTCGTTGCTTGATAGTATGATGCAGATAACTTGATGAAACCGCAAAGCGAATCAATTTCATACTAATGAAAATGCTGTTGGCGTCATTCCAAATCTACCTATAGTAGGGGCAGAATTATACCTTGCATTCAAATACAGTTTGATTGTCAACAGGAGTGCCATGATTGATTAATTTTTCATAAAGGACTTTACAAGACGCAACCCACGGATTGACGATTATCCCCTCGGCCCAGGCATTCTGAGATGGCGCCAAATTGCTCTCTGGAGGCGGTTGGAAAGCGCCACAATAGGGATACCGGGAGACATAACGTGCTTCGTTGTTGATGACTGCTTTGACTAGTGTGGCGAGTTCCGGGTCGATAGCCAGAAGTGAACGATAATGAGCAAACTAAACCACCTCTGTGAGTGCTTCATCGAGACTCAAGTCATGAGATATACCTGATTACCAGTATCCCGGAGCCATTGTGCACTGGAGGGACCGTGTTAATGTAGTTAACTGGCTACCAGATAGCAACCGTACGTGATATCTCCGGTGATGATAAAAGCCAAGTTTTCATACTGTGAGCCATCTCAGTAGCGAGAAGACCCAACCAATATTGGCATACCTTGCTGAAGTATTTGACAGTGGTATCTTGTCATGCAAGTTCAGCACGTATTCTCGCAAGGCATCACGTTACCTGTTTGCACTCACCAAGAGTATTTGGGAATGTGTTCTCGAATACGCGTGCAACATCGGCATCTTTCAAACGGGCATTCATATCTGAGATAACTTTTTCGACCAACGTGCTATTGAACGTGCGGCACGCAGGGTCAGGCCGCATGTAGGGTAAAGCCAACGGACCGGAAGAAGGACTACCGTGAGGCGTCTGTGAATACGTAGTGTAGTCGGGACAGCTCGTCTGAGCACTGACGGCAGCAGCCATAGTGGAGGCAGTGACAGCCAGCTGTCCAAGTCTGAGCATCTTGTTGGCAAGTTCCCAAAGGTGAAGCCTAATGTGGGAACAGCCTGAGCTCCATGGTGGCACAGAGCAAAGTCCTTGTATAAAATCAGTGAGGAGCATTCACAAGAAAGCGCGTGGGTCCTGAAGTTGCTTTGAAAAAGTATCGTTTAGGCTTTTGCAAGAAAGCAGGACCATCACAATTCAACATGTCTAGGGCCGGTATACCAACCATGAGATCGGTGTTGAAGTCGCAAGAATGCGAGAGACGGTATGTATGTAGATGATAGTAATGACAGAACCTCATTGCTTTCTTTCGTTTCAATCAGGATGCAGGATGTCGACGAGGGCGCATGAGACATGTGACAAGTTTTCCAGATGGTACTCACAGCGAAGTCACAAGTGATATTACCTCTGGTTCTGGGCAATCTTTGAGACCAAAAACAATATAAAATAACAAGCAAGGGAACGACAATGAACGGGAATAGTATCATGATGCATAGAGTAGGATCAGATTATACTAAAGATTTGCTTACCATGAATCAAGAGAGTAATGCAATTCATGACTCCTAAAGACCGTCAAGTGACACTGAAGGCCAGATGCAAGTGGTCGGCAGGAGTTAATTCTCCGTCTCCTCGGCAACGAGCAAAGTCGCCGCACCTGACGACCGCCCTAGAGTCGAAGGTACATCCTCAGAAGGTCCTGGACGTCCGGATCGCACCGACGGGTAGTGGCTCTGGTCGTTGTCTCCATCAGCCTCGCTAGTGAGTGCCATAGCCCGGCCCTCCAGCTCTGAGGGCAGTCCGATACCGTCGGCAACACTCACACCCTCATTACCTCTCTCATCGTCTCCGTCCTCCATGCTGAGAGGTCCACTGGTCTTTAGGCTATAACTTGTCCACATGCTCTTGCTGCCTGTACTTATGGCTGCGCCTGTCCCGAGAACCTTGGCGCTCCACCCACTGACTTCACTATCCCAGCTACCCCTCCTTGAACTTCGAGGCCTAAGGGCACGCAGACTAGCGTCCAGGTCCCGCTCCCCGTCAATGTCCAGGCGATCGTCATCGGCAAGGAGATCCTGGCTTGTATTCTCTCCTTCTGGATCGAGAGTCACGCTACCACCCAAATGAGAGATAGAATCGCTACCTCCTATCAAGCCAGAAAGAGTTGCAGAACCAAGTGAACCGATGTTCGTACGTGCCCCTGGTATAGCATAGGCTGAAGAAGCCAGCGTGAGCATCGAGGCGTTATCGGGTGGTGGAGATGAGGGACGTGGGTTATTACGTGGGTGATGAGCGGTGTGGAGTGGAGCCTGTAGCCCGTACATATTGGGTCCCAGGAGTCCAGGATTTGACGAACCAAAATTTGCGTGTGTGAGGGATGATGGGGGACGTGACAAGGACTGAGGAGATGGTGGAAGGGCAGAGAATGTGATGGATGCACCACTACCAATCAGGCCACCATTGGTGCCTGTGGAAGATGAACGGCCGTGTGGCGCATGGCGTGGCGAGATCTGAGAGACTGGAGTAACAGGAACTTGAGCAATATGGCCAATACCTGCAGGGGGGAGATCAATGCTAAGAACGGTGGTGGGTTTGGTGCTGGCCGCAACGCTACGAAACGTTCTTGACTGCGAGATGTATGACGAAGAGGAATGAGAGAGGGAAGGAGATGGAGGAGAGCTGGGAGGAAGAGGACGTAATGATGCATCTTCATCAGCTTCAAGGGCACTCGCAGGAGACCACATCGAATCGCGGGCTAAAGATGAACGGCGCGTAGAGGCATCAATATTATCGTCCTCAACAGAATTTTGGTCTGCTTCCACATCATTCAGAGAAATAGTCCGTCGTTGGGACGCAGCGGACGGAACCCCCCTCCGGTGGGAGAGAGTAGTGCCCTGTCTCTGCGGCGGATTCGCGGGCTGAGGCAACGGAGAAGAGATGGACCGACCACTCCGTGGAGGTGGTGTAGCAGAAACGGTGAGATGGCTCCGGGAATTTGGAAAAGACTTTGGAGGGACGTTCAGGCTATTTCCCTCCGGAATTCTTCTCGCCCTAACTGTACCACCAAGCTTGCGCTGAAACCAATTGATAAATGGTTTGCTAGAACGACTGGACATTTTCTTATTGAAGACCTGCTCTGACACCGGCTGCTTCGATGGAACAGCTGACCTGCGAGGAGCTGTTTGGAAAGGTTCCTGCTTTAGGTGTTCGCCATTTGGGTAGGCTGGTTTGAGAGAGGTCTTCTGGGGATGTGCATGGACGTGGGACGCCGTAGGGCTCACTGAGGCGGTAGTCGTGGTAGATGGCATGTCCGAGTGAAGACGGGCTTGAAAGAGCGACGTGCGAAGCTCTGAGAGCTGGTCGGATGATGGCAACGAAATCTGAGCAAGAGAACAGAGATAGCCCACGTCTTCTTGATTGCCACAAACACGCGTTTCGCCCAGAGTTGTACAGCCGAGTCGGATGCAGTACTACACGAGTACCAGAGCAACTAATATATAGTCATACACCATTTGCGCCCAACTTTCTTCCTCGATCCCGTCGCAGTCCTGACGTCTACCATTCCGTCTTCTTGCTCGTCTTGGCGGGCGTGACTGGTATCTTCTTTCCCTTGTATCCTATGCCATCCAGCCATGGCCAGACTGTAGTCCTACGCTGCTCAAACGCGACAATAGCCTCTTCCTTCTGCAGTGTCAGCGCAATGTCATCCAGACCATTCAGCAAGCAATGGCGTCTGAAGGAATCCACCGTGAAAGATATCGTTGGTTTTCCGTTTGCCCGTCTTACTTCCTGCTTCTCCAAGTCGACCTCCAACTCCACACCTGCCTCGGCATCCGCGGCGAGCTCTTTGCATTCCGCTTGGGAGAGTGGCAAAGGAAGCATGCCATTCTGCATGGCGTTGTTTCGGAAGATCTCACCGAAACTGGGGGCAATGACACAGCGAATTCCGAAATCGTTCCTGCAGCCCAAGGCACTTAGTTTACAACAGTAGTAGTAGTTGTGATCAACGGAGTGAACTCACAAACTCCAGGCAGCATGTTCGCGAGAGCTACCGCAACCAAAATTGGGTTCGCTGACGACGAGAATCTTCGCTTGGTCGTAAGGAGCACGGTTTAAAACGAAGTCTGTCTTCTCCCCCGTCTTGGGATCGAAACGGATAGCGTAGAATAATGCATTGGAGAGGCCGGTACGCTTCAGCGTTTTGAGGAATTGTTTAGGGATGATCTTGTCTGTGTCGACGTTGGCCATGTGCAAAGGCGCTGCTACTCCTTTCACTACAACGAATTTCTGTACCCCAGAATCTGATGAAGGAGGAAGCAGGCCGGAAGGTGTCCCGGAAGCGTGGGTCAGAGGCATGGGTTCAGGAGGGGGGAGGACAGGGTCAGTCAGGAATTCGAAAGGACTAGCTTGCTTCAGCTTCGAAACCTCGGTCTTCGTGCCCAGTAGTTTGCGAACGTCTGTGAGTTTGCCCGCCATAGCAGCAGCCGCAGCCATGGCAGGGCTGACAAGGTGAGTCCGTCCCCCAGCGCCTTGTCGACCTTCGAAGTTTCGGTTGCTTGTGCTAGCACAACGCTCACCGGGGGCCAGTTGATCTGGGTTCATGCCCAAGCACATAGAGCATCCTGCTTCCCGCCAATCGAAGCCGGCGCGCTTGAAGATATCGTCCAAGCCCTCGGCTTCTGCATGTTGCTTGACCAGTCCAGAGCCAGGAACAACCATGGCTTGCACGTTTGGCGAGACCTTAGCGTCAGGACCCGCGGCCACCACAATGCGAGCAGCAGAACGAAGATCTTCAATGCGGCTATTGGTGCAAGAACCGATGAAAACCTTGTCGAGGGCGATCTCTTCCATCAAGGTGTTAGGTTTCAACCCCATATAGTCCAAGGCTCTCTCTGCAGCAGCACGTCTGGCTGAGTCCGTCATCGTTGCGGGATCGGGGACGCATCCAGTAATCGGAACGACGTCCTGGGGAGAAGTACCCCATGTGACGGTGGGTGGTATATCGGCAGCGTTGATCTTGACTTCGATGTCGAATTTAGCATCCTCGTCGCTCCTGAGAGTGCGCCAGTAAGCTACAGCGCGATCCCAAGCTTCGCCTTTGGGAGCAAGAGGGCGGTTGCGCAGGTACTCGAAGGTAATGTCGTCTGGTGCAACCATTCCAGCTCTGGCGCCAGCCTCGATACTCATGTTGCAGACACTCATGCGAGCTTCCATGCTGAAGTTGCGGAAAACAGAGCCAGCATATTCAATGACATGACCTGTTCCACCAGCTGTTCCAATAGTCCCTATAATATGTAGGATGACGTCCTTCGAGTTCACGCCCTCAACGAGCTCGCCGTCAACGGTGATACGCATATTCTTCCCTTTACGTTGGAGCAAGGTTTGGGTAGCGAGGACATGCTCAACCTCAGATGTCCCTATTCCAAACGCCAATGAACCGAAAGCTCCGTGGGCTGCGCAAGTTACGATCAATCACTGTGAAACTCCAAGGTTGTAGACGTAGTCGAAGTGTGCGAATCGCCACAAACACATGTAATACCCGGAAGCTAGGGAGATCTGTTCAGCATTCTGTTGATGTATGCAGGATGATGCAAAGGTGGCCTAACCGTGAAACCTTGCTCGGGTCCGATAACGTGCACGATTCCTGTGATTATGTTAGTCACGAAGGAGACAAGGACGAATGGGAATGCTAAGTTCCCTGACGACGATCTGCCAAACCGAAGTAGGTGAGTCCAAATTCCTTGACATTTTCCTCAACTGCCATGCATTGTGCACGGGAATCGGGTTCCGCTACAAATGTATCGACCGATTTGTAGGTCTTACGAGGGATAGTAGTTGCGCCCGTTAAGAATCTCGTTACATCGACTTACGATGGAAATATCACTCACGGAATATTGTGGTCGACGGTTGCCAGAGTGCAGTCTGGCCGACGAACGCTCCGTCCAGCGTTACGCCTATGCGTACGATCAGTAAAAATACTGTTGTCGACACTCGAGATGACGTACAGTCCCTCAAACGCTTGAGGACTTGTGACTTCGTGCACAAGGTGACTGAAAACAGGCAATTCATACAGTGTTCACTTTCAGATCTGCAATCGTACCGATCGATGTAGATGAGAGCTAGGCCATCATCCATGACATCCCTATGGGAGAATGAGCCTTATGAAGCTCATAAAATCATGAATAAGATGCCTACACGACGTGATCGTCCCAGATTTTATCGTACAGAGTACGAGGGCCAGTGACGGGGGCTGGCATGTTGTTACGAATGCTATGATAGTGATGTGAGGGGAAGAGAGAGGTTGTTATATGGACTAGTCAGTCATTACGCCTTTATTTGCACTTGATCGGGTCGACTAATCGGCCGAGTCCTGATTTCGGCCGATTGAGTCACTGCTGATCTCATACTAGTCCAACACCTCCCACTGGTGGCATGGACCGGCAATCCTCGTCAGAGGCGCCTGAGCGCTCACTCTCTGCTACTCATTTCTTCACAGTTGAGTATCCGGGTTACGTGCAACCTTCTTCTGTCCCCACAGTGGTCCGTAACCTTGGAGGCCCATCCAAGCTCGAGAATGCATTTAAACGCAACGCGGCAAAGAGTGAGGCCTTGCTCGAGCTCAATCTCCGTCCAGGTAACCCGTATGCCCATCCAGTACCAGGAGATATTGTTGGGACGAGCAATATTCTCGTCAAGGTCACGAAGCGGAAGCTAAGGAACGCGAACGCTGATGGCATTATAGGGGAATATGTTGCAGAGCCAGTAGGTGTCATTCTAAAGACCGCACGGTTTCGTAGTGAGTGACGTTTGTTGCTGCAATCAACTTGTTCCTGATTGAAGTCATCGCAGGCATGGCGGATTATCAATTCCAACCAGATATGTCCGATCCTGTTTCAAAGTTGCGACTAGCAATGGACAAGATGGATGGTAAGATGTCAATGACAGGGCGGATTGAGAGATCCACTGACAATTTACTGGTCGATAGTCGATGCTATCAGACAGTATGTCATACCAGACGAGAAAGAGGACTATGCCGTCTCCGTTCCAGTAAAACGCGAGTCTCACATAGACCCTGTGCTGTCTGATAATGGCGAATCAGCTCCCCGTGTCATTCGGAGTAATCTGAGACTCTTTCCTCCCCCAATATTCAGTCGCCAAGGCATTCCTCAGAACTACAACTTTAAGCCGAACCCTGCGTCCATGGCGACCACTGTTATAAATGAAGAAACTGGCGAAGAACGGAAGCGGCTCATCAACAGTGGTAGATGGAAGGGGTATGGCCCCGCTACGATTGCTTTTGCCGATCAAAATGCCCCCGAACATCCGATTCCTGCTGTTCAGCAAGCGCAGACTCAAGCCAAGCCCGAACTTGTGGAACGGGTCTCACAGCTGCTGCAAGCACGTCCAATTTGGACGCGGGCCGCCTTGTATAATCAGTTCAGCCCAGCGGAAGTCAGAGAAATACACAAGTACGATGGTTATAATCCATCTATTTAACTAATGTTACATCTTTCTAGTTCCAAAATCCTTCTCCCTCTCGTTTGCTATACATTCCAGGATGGGCCTTGGCGGGATACATTGATTCGTCTCAAGTACGATCCCAGAAAAGACCCAGAGGCTCGATTTTATCAACGTATTTATTTTCGAAATGCAAACCATCCGATGTCAAGAGTCTCCATAGTGTCTCGGAGACAAGAGGGGAGGTCGGCCGCTGCGTATATCACTAGGTCCATTGAGCAAGAGGAGGCAATCGATGCTGAGCGGCGCAAATCACATGTATTTGATGGAGCTACCCTCACTAAAGAAACAGCCGCCTTCCAGTTATGCGATATACACGATCCCATGTTGAAGGAAATGATCGAAGACGAAGAAGACTTACGCGAAACTTGCGATGTACGTTCCAAAACCTGTAATATTCTATCATGGTTTTTTCTACCTTTTGCTTCCAGGAAAGGGATGGATGGTACAGCGCACACGCTTTCGAGAGAATCAAAACCATTCTACGGCACAAGTTCTTTTCATTACTGCAAGGTTATGTCGCCACTCAGGAAGAGTGCGAGGCATTACTCGAAGAGGGGGGAGCGGGGAAGAAAACACAAACTACCCGAGTCAAGAAACTCAAGTACGGCAAGCATAACATGGCTAAGGGGGCGTTGCGACCGGAAGATGCAGCAGCTGCGCGACTGCAGGCCGCTCTCGAGCGCAATGCAAGGAACTTACAGGCGAGCCGAAGGGAGAAGCTTGGTCACCATTCACTCACTCCAGAATTTAAGTCGTAGTGCAGTGAAGATTGAATGTTACGTTAGTTTTCTGGCCCTAAGTCATACCGCATAGGTGTGGTAGGTGATACATGTACTGGGAATGATCTGCGCGCCGGAGACCCCTTGTCATCGCGGCGGGAAAATGCAAGGAATCTATCAGAATCATGATGACTCTTCATTCTGCCCTGCACGAGCTTTTCGCGAGACAAGGGATGAGACAGAACAGGAAGTATGTGGTATGCGTGGACGCACCGATCCAATGAGTGCATAGTGCGAGTTCTTGCGGAACTGCGTCGCGGGATCGAAGGTTATCGCTCCAGCTGTAAACATCATACTTGTTAACCCACCTTAGGGTCGACCCCCTTCAAAGAGCGCGTCCGGTTTGTCTTTGGGCGCTTGATACCATTGCGGTGGGCCTTGCTGATCTGGTTGTGGTTGGTATGGTTGGCAGACAGTCAATGTGGAAATTTTTTGGGCAGGAGTGGATGCGCGTACTTCTTGGATTTGGCCATAGCGTCGACTTGAAGACTCAGGGCTCCCTACTTGCTTGCCCTTGGTGGTAAATGTTGAGGACTGTGGCTGAAGAACTATGTAGGTACTCGGCAATCACCGACTAGAGTGCCATTTCCAGAAGTTGTAATATGCGGTAACATCCGAAAAAATGTAAAGTTACAGCCACATCTTCTACTAGACAACCCCCTCGACAAGCCCCGTCAAGATGGGTATGTTGAAGCTTGCAGCTCTACCTGTGGATATGTCTGACATTATACGTGGTAAGATACGCCGCCGCCACCCTCGCAGCCAACCCCGAAAAGTGTTCGTAATTTTGAAGATTTCATCCCGCCAGTAGATCTTACTCTCCCACAGCTGCTCTTGCCCGGGGCGAGTATCTGCGCACACACTTCAAGAACATGCGTGAGGTTGCCGCTGTCCTCTCAGGTACGCAATCAGTTGACAAACAAAGCCTAAAGAATCTAACATACCCTGACAGGTATGAAATTAACAAAGGCGTATACATACCTCGAAGACGTCTTGGGACACAAACAGGTTGTCCCTTTCCGTCGGTTTTCGGGTGGTGTTGGTCGAGCTAGCCAGGCCAAACAATTTAAGGCGACTCAGGGTCGGTTTTAGCATTAAAAACGATCAAGTCTACTCCCGGTAACCTGCCTCGATCACCTCAGGTCGCTGGCCTGAGAAGTCCGTGAAATTCATCACGCGTCTCCTGAAGAATGCAGAAGCCAACGCTGACGCAAAAAGCTTAGAACTTGAAGACCTCCTCATCAAAAACATCGTCGTACAGCAGGCACCTAAAACTCGTCGTCGCACATACCGTGCACACGGTCGCATTAACCCTTACCAAGGTCACCCCTGCCATGTTGAAATCATCCTCGGCATCTCAGAAGAAGAAGTTGAGCGGAGCAAGGACAAGGATGTAGTTGGCGTCTCCTCACTATCGTCATTGAACCGCCGGCAGATCGCAAGGAGACGGATTGAGGCAGCTCGCGCCTGAACGTGTCGCAACTATGCGGCATATATTATGCATCGTGCTTTTGATACAAATATAGGGTATGCTGATTATGCTTTGAGTGACTATCCAGTGTTCTCCTTGTTTCCAGCGCGGCACGGATCCAAATGTAATGGTCCGTAATAGTCCCATTGTTCTGACAGTGTCCCGCAGTGTCAGCTATCGCTCTGTCTAGATGAATGCTCTTGCATTGATAATGACATCAAGACAAGGGTATTGTGACTTTGTGAGGCTGAGATCTTGTCCTTGTGGATGTAGGGGCATTGTTCAGCTATGCATACAGTGCGCAGGGCCAACGCACTTGCTGCTCACATGTCTTCCCAATTCAGTGGATGTTACCTGTGGGAGCACGAGGTAGATGATGGTCGTGTGCTCTCGGTCGCAGCCTCGATCCTAGAGTTCTTCCATCCTTCGTTGCACATTGATAGACTGGGATGCTCCCATGGCTTCATCTCCATCGTGTACTTCCTCCCAGATCGATCGACGTGTCGTGCCTATCACCGGTGCTAGCCAGGGCATTGGCCGTGCCATTTCCTTGCGTCTCGCATGTGATGGCTTCGACATTGCTCTCTCCGACCTTTCTTCGAACGCTCTTAACCTCGAGGATGTCGCGCAAGAGATAAGGAAGACTAACGCGGGGAGAATGGTCTGCTTGATTCATGCTGACTTGACGGTAGAGCAACTCGGCGCATTAGCTGTTGTTAGTCATCTCTTTCCTTCAAACCAGAGTCACTCGGATGTCGAAGATTACTTCAAGGTCGTGGCCAACGCCGGAATAATCCATGTGGCATCTCTGATCGAAACGAGCAGCGATGACCTCGACAGGCTCTTCGCCATCAACGTTCGTGGTGGCTTTCTTGTATACAAGTATGCAGCGCAAAAGATGATTGTTGAACGAAACGGTTAAACGAGGGCGACGGATTATCAGTGCAAGGTGCTAGATTGTTCAGCTCCCCATGTCCTTGACATTAAATATTGATCGCTGTTCATGGACTGACGCAGTGTGTTGGTGGGTTGCCTATAGACTCTAACCCGAGTCTCCTACTTAGCGATCGAACTCGGTCGGCATGGAATGACTGTCAGTGTATATGCTCCAGGTCCATTATGGACAGCTCGTCGTGTGTGATTTCAGTTTTACGTCCCTTCACTCAAATAACATCGAATAAAAATCGATGGTCTGAATGAAGCGACTGGATAGCACTGATATAACTGTTTACAACGGAAACGTAAGTTCTGATGTGTGTATGGACGTTGACCCCTCTCACGTGTTTCGGTAGGTGAAGAAGAAAATGGCTGATGGTTGCATGGGACAACCAGACGATATCGCGGGTCTCGTTTCGTACCTCGCCTCGGAAGAGTCTCACTATTATCACAGGATAGAGTACAGCAACGCGTGCTGAAAGCTTACGTTGTCCCCTCCAGGCCAGAGCATTACCAGTGACGGCGGGATGCATTTTGACTAAGCGAAGATCCTGGAGCAAATTTTCCTGGCGTTGAAGGAGACGTGGACTGATCAGAAAACTTTGTATTGTGTGCAAGTGTGAAGAATATCTCTTCCATATGTAAGTTTCGGCACCTGAGTCAGACGTAGTAAGCATCATCTGTGATTCAGAGGTTCTTTACACGAGAAATAGACTATATGGGGCCCATTTCGAGGTCTCAAATACTCGAACATAGTTGAATTGGTGTTGAGATGCGGCATAATGTGGCATAATGCTTCAACATATCATTGCGCACAAGGCCGGGTCTTAACTCATGCTCCCCTAGCTATTGTGGTCCTACAGGTGACTCATTGCTAGACTATATCGTTGGGTCATGCACGACTGGCCACGTTTTGGAGTTGTGCTGCATAGGTTCAATGGCAACAGTATGACTATCAGTCGAGTGAGAGAGGGCAGCAAGTAGCACAAACAAGATCTGGCTAGTCTGATATGCGACAATCATAAACCAGAAATACATAGTGCACCCTCCATATCGAGAAATATTCTCATACCTTGTCTGGAGAATGGGCTTCTCCGAGTTGTAAAGTATTTCCATGCTTGAGACATATGAGGATCAAGAGCGAGCAACATGTGATGAGACCGGAGAACCGACCTGTAGAAATCTATCATCCCGGTCAACAAGGCTTCGACTAAAGCATTCAGCGAAAGACATCAAACCTCTACATGTTGCCTTTCACTCATCGCGAGTCGTCCTGCTCACGGTCCTCCATGCCTGAGCAAGATCCTGTACAAAGAATCATGAACGTCCAAAGCTAATCCAGATATGGCTAACTTACCGTGTCTGCGAGGTCGATGCCAGTTCTGTCAAACTCTTCTTTGAGTGCTCGGACTGCACCTCGAAAACTTGAGGATTTATAGAGCTCAAACATTTGTAACGCTGTCGGACCCTTGATAGGATCAACAGCTTTCACAATGACAGGCAGTCAGCCTGCTAGTTGAATTGCGTCTGCCCATGGAACCTCCTTACCTTTTTCCTGCATTATTCTCTGGATTTCATCTAGCGCTTGCATAGCCTGTGCATTGTCTAGCAGTTTACGATAGGCAGGATTATTTACTGCCTCCTCGAAACGCTTATGTCGATCTGCGGGTGTTTTCGCTCTTGCAGCCACTAGACGGGTAGTCGAAAACGTCCGATGGCAGCGAGTTACAGCCAATGTTGCTGGACGGGTTGTCCTTCGCAGGGTTATTGCACAGTGTTTAATGAGGGTCATGGTAGAGCTGAGTGTGAAGTGCAACTTGCCAAGCTTTGACGCAGCCACCGACGCGTCGAAACCAGACGCGTCCTCGAGTCACTGTTTGGTGTACTGCACTTGTCCCATGGAGTACGATTACTTCTCAATTGACGCGATTCTTGCAGAGAATCAGGTAGGTTGCCCATCTGCATCGACCAGCCTCATGCATAACATATTGCAGAAAATACAATGCACCTTCAAGATTGACATCCCCGACATGGGTCATCTAGGCGGAGGTTCCGATCGCGATGTATGCTCCCATCCGCTACGCATATGTCACCTCGCTCAGAAACACCATTGGACAGATCAAGGCGTTGACAAAAGTCCCACTACCGATGTGGCTGGTATATATCCTTCTCTATTCAGACTGGGCTGATGTATCAATTCCATCTCAATTCGGACCAAGGGTTAGGAATGCACTCAAAGCCGAGCCTCGAAGTGTCAAACTCTCCGGACTGGTCGGGGCGGGTGGCCTATGGTATGGTTTCGGGAAGATGATCACGGAGATGTGAATACACAGAGCCATGCGTTTCTTAACCGTTAGCTGACTCCGGTTTAGATTAACAGATTCCCAGGCGACAGACTTGTCAGAAGTCCTGACAGAGGTATGCTAGGGATGTGATTGTTCAAAAGTTCTGACGATTCAAATGGTTGAAAGACGTTCCGAGGCCGTCTCACGGAAGTGATCGATCAAGCACAGCACTTTGCGGCGTTGGGTCCTGTGGGAGGCGGTGCCCCCAGTAGCGACACCGCGCAGTCTTTCAGGGAAGGGCTAGACGGGACAGAGAGAGAATTATTCTCCTTGGCACAAGAAAGTGCGAGACGAACAAAACGTTGGTATGAAGGAAATGACCGGGTACGACGGTAGGGCGTCAGTGATGCGTTTTCGTTGTTAGATCGAGGGATCATATTGTACTTTACGATGACCGAACATTTTCATCAGTCTTCCTTGCGAGCGACGTCGGAACCGCCCTGCATACTTGGCAACCGTCTTAACTCTTGCACGAACCATTTAACGCTCGCCCACAAAGCAATCTCGATTGCCATTAAGACGAAAAAGTGCACATTTCCGCTAGTAATGTATGCCGACCAGACAAAGACTAAAAAGAGGAAGGCGAAAGCACCGTCGACAGCCAAGAGAATCGTGGGATGCAGTGAAGAACCAGGTTTCAGAATGAAGGAAACGAACCCTGTCGTGCCCGGGGTATCCGAACCAGCAGACATGGTCGGGGTTAATGCTGTAGCGAATTGACTTGACTTCGTCAAATGGAAACATACAAACATCGCTAAACAGATCTACCTTGTACTAGATGGAAGTAGCTAGGTAGTCCCTTACCAACGCCATGACAATGACATCTTATTATCATCCCCTACGCGATGCATTGTAAACACGGATATTCGCAAGTCCGAATCGAGTTGATCTTCATGGATTTGGCATGTCCCGGAAAATTCAAAATATTTTTCAGCGAGAGATAACACGGACTCTGCTCTGGGGACGTCCTCGGTTTCATCTCGTTCGTCGGGAACACTTCCAGAGGGCGCGCGCAACACAGGGAGTTTGAGTTCATCCAATCTGGAGTCAAAAACAACAAGAGACGGTGCCGACGGACTGCTGTTTGTGGGTCCCTTCCGAAGCCTAGGAAAACAATGAGATGACGTACGTCAAAGAATGCGACGACAAGAATTCAGCAGCCGACAAGGCGTGAATGATGAGTAAAAGGTAGGAAGATACCGTATATCTGGTATGAACAGATTCAACATCGGTAGCGTCTTTGGTGTGATAGTTGCACCCACTTACTCTTCTGGCTGGGACAAGAAATATGCAGAGGGCTCGTGCAATATGACCAGAGTAGGATGATCTATTGTTACTTTTGGAGCGGGAGGGACAATTGTCGACGTGTTGTGCGTGCGCAGCATGGCAAGGATCGAAACGAGGTGTTTGGGGCTGGGGGGGTAACTGTAAGGAAATAGGTCACTCAGACGCAAAGCTGATCGGGTCGATCGACAGACAACATATTAACTCTGGAGCTGACACGCGCCACCAAACCTGTTCCGGAGCGCGAGTTGATCCACTTATCATCGTGAGTTCGAAGGCCTTCCGAAAGTAAATGGCGCGACGGTGTCAAGAGTACGGCATGTTCTCCTGGTGCGATGGAAAGACAGAGATGGATCGGGGCGGAGACATGATAGGGACCATGAATGAGCAAAGATCTCAGCCGTGGTAGGGTCGGTCCTGGCTCGGGAAAAATACGCATCTAAAGATCAGAAGCTAACCTCCGCGAGGATGAACCATATTGTCTTTTCTTTTTACAGCAGTGTGTGTGTCCATGTTGGCAGGATGGACAACAGTTTTGTCATCCTGTGGGCTACAGCTTAGTTCCGATCAGAATTTTCAGGCAAACATGTGTTGGCCAGGAGTGCCAGTGGAGATAATCTCGTTTGGTTGGTCGAACAGCCTCAGGTACGTACCAGTTGGCATCGCCCCCCGTTCCCTCGCTCAGCATTATAATACCTCCATCTATATAAACGTCAATCCAGCTTTCAGTTCCCTGACCCCCCTTCGTTAGCTTGACTCGGCAGTCCTTTCCATCATGTCCGTACTCTCCCTCGCTCCACACGCTGGTGCACTCGTGCTGCAGGCAGCCCAAAACACGGCACAGTTCGTCCCAGTCCCATGGCTGGCACCGGCCCTTGCCCTTGCTAATACCCTCGTAACCATGATCAAGGGGGCCCATGCTAACAAGAATGCTTTGAGCCAGTTGCAGGACCGCTGCCTCAGCTTTCTGTTCATCGTACAACAAAAAGGTGATACAGCTTCGGTCCCTGAACAGGAGAAGTTACTTGCTGGTGCTCAAACCACCCTTCAGAATGTTATCAATGGCATCGAAAAATGGTGTTCCAAGACCTCCTTCGAACTCTTTGTGAAGCAAGGTGACCTGGCAGCTGCTATTCAAGACTGTCACATGGAAATTAATGACAGTATAATGAAACTCCAGCTCTCTGCATCATTGGATACTGTAGCTTGGCAGGCTGAGTTTCGGGCCAATGCTGAACGCGATCAGGCTGAAGTTCTACAATACCTCTCTGATATCAAGCATACCCAGTCGATCATAGCAATGACTCAGCGTCAACAAAGCGTTGACATCAGGTCTATCATGGAACTAATGCAGCAGGTTAACGATTAATGCGTACCCATTTTGAGCAAATTTCTGACATCTTGTCATGTGTTGCAGAATCTTTCGGGCACCCCTGACAGCAACACCCAAGGGCTTGGAACTAATCTCTACCGCATACAGAAATCGACTGGCAAATTGCTCGTGAACATGAATTTACAGAGAGGTGAAGTGCGCAGAGTTGGCAAGTATCCTGTCAGCGGAACGACATCCATGGATATTTGGGAGGGGCTATACCTGAACGAAGAAAAGGTCGCAATCAAGGTTATGCGTGCCGTCTATGCTACTCCCAGAAGTCTTGAGCGCTTTGAAGAAGAGGTCAGCATTTGGAAAAAGGTTTGGGAGTTTGACCAAGGACGTCATATTCTTCCCCTTTATGGGTTTTGCCAGAATGATGGTCCCTTCTCCTACGTCGTCAGTCCATGGCAACCGAATGGCACGGCCTGGAGATATGTTCGCCGCCACCCTGACGTAGACCACCGTGCCTTGATCCGAGGCATCTGCGAAGGCATCAATGTCTTGTACACCATGAGCATTGTTCACGGAGATGTGAAAGCGATCAACGTTATAATCGATGCCGCTGGGAAACCACTCATTGCGGACTTTGGCTTCTCGAAGGCGCGTCATGGATTTGTTCGATATAGATCAACGTCGTCCTAATATATGGTTGTTAGATCGTGGAATCGATCACTGGGGTTCCATTTACTCAATCTGCTGGGTAAGAACATCTTGCATGGGATCCTCCATGATATCTCACTTCAGACAGAGTCTCGAATTCTCAGAGATGGCTTGCACCTGAATTGTTCAAAGAAAATCAAAACCTTAGCTTTCCTGCTGACGTTTATGCATTTGGGATGACAATGCTGGAGTTGATGACGCATGCGCAGCCATGGTCTTTCATCCGGCATACAGCCCAGGTCATAATCAGAGTATCTGGTGGTGAGAGACCCCCCAGACCTACTGACGAGGCGACTATTGCAAGAGGTCTTGATGATCATCTGTGGGATGTCATCCAGAGCTGCTGGAAACCTGTTGAAGAAAGACCTACTATAACAGAGATTCTCCAGCTGCTGTGAAGGAACGCACGATGTGTCTGCATGCCACTGTTCACTAGTAGTATTAGCCCTGTACAGTATCTACGATTTACATAATCCAGATGGTCTGTGTCTTGTCTCTGAATTGTTGGTTAGCTATAAGCTGTGATGCACCCATTCGCATCCTATGTCCTACGCAGTTATTACAAGGCGACGGGTTGGAATGAGGACAACCTCTACGCTAATTTGACCCGCTCCTCAGATGCCATCCTCAATTTCACAATCCCGCGCGGACTACATCTGTCGATATCAAAGTCGCCAAACCCACTATTCAACACGTCCTACTCCATGAATGCGATGCCATCACTCAACGGCTCGGTAGGATATATTTTTACTTCATGCCCACTAGACGTCAAGAACTCGGGGGATGTCCGCTTCAAGGATATGATTGAGCGCTTTAAAGTACATGGCCAACCTAGACGGCCAGATGGAAGGGAGGGGAGGTTGGCGGGAGAGCGAGGTAAGCATGCACTCTCCGCCATTTAGCCCGATGGCTTCAAACGTTGACCGACAGGACTTCGCGACAGACTATCTCCTCTACGGTCGTCTATACCTCCCTACTGGTCGGCTGGATGCACTTTATTCGACGAGACTCTCTCCCACTGTGCAGGCACTGGTGGCTGCCATTTCGGATCCGCGAACTAGTCTCACTGGGGAGGGGAGAGCGCGTGGGGACAATGTTAGTAACATCATGTTCAGTTTGCAGCACGACATTGGCAAATGGTGTACAGAGTACACTTGGAGTGCGGAAGACGGAATGTGGGGAGTACGCGTGTTGCATAACTTTGGCAGGATCGGGAATCCTATAGAATCTTCTGAAGATCCCAGTTGCTCGACCGGTCCCCGCCCCAAACGCGTCGATGAGGAAGATGCCACGGGAGGCGGACTGAAGGGTCGCGTTTCTGCAGGTGCCGAGTTTTATATGAGTGCGAAAGAGAGAAGTGCAGGAGTATCTACCGGGATACGATTTACGACACTCTCTGATACGCCCCCATCATTCCAAACACCTGCACCCATGTCGTCTCCATTATCCCTTGCCACACCCCGTGGACCCCTATCTCAACCACCTACAACCATCACAGCTCTATTCAACCCGATGATGGGGCATATATCAGCTGCATATGCTGCCAAGGTCTCGCGAGACCTTTCGTTATGCTCCAGATTCGACTTTAACGTCTACAGCTACGATAGTGAGTGGACCATGGGTGCAGAGTGGTGGATGCGTCGTAGTCTCTCGCACCCTGTTTCGGACGAGGATCTTCCACAGTCCCCCGATCCTGAATCACACCCTCCGCAACCTGAGCTCCTTCCATCTGATATTCGGGGAGTTGTGAAAGCCAGGATATCCACGAATAACAACGTCTCGTTGCTATGGGAAGGACGCCTGAAGCAGATGCTAGTCAGCGTAGGCGTCATTTCTGACCTGTCAAGCCGGTCCAAACCAATCAAGGCTATTGGACTCGAGTTGTCGTACTTCAGCACCGGTTGAAATACTTTAGTTTCGGACTTACGACTGCTCTGCGCTCTAGCGTAATGAATTATATTAGTAACCTATTGTACATACACCCAAGCTCGAATACAGGTATGTATGTCAAGAATGACGGAGAGGGGTCAGTGGGTATATGTGAGTAAGACCAGATGTAGCGATGATAACTATCCAACCCTGAAGCTGTGAAGATGCATCCTAACATAAATATACAGCCAAGGGCCTAAGAGTTCGTACTGGAGCAACGTGAACAGCGTAGATATATGAAAACGAGATAGACGAGGTTCACGAAGATATAGCTGAATCTTTTGTAACTGGAATGGCCTGAGGTCGCGGATTGGTGCCCATACCCCCAATTGTCCGGGCCAGTCGAGAGATTGCCTCACCAGTGATAACAGGACGGGAAGCTTGCGGGGCGCGCGAACCTGCTGCTCCAGCAGGTGTGGAGTGGTTGCGGGAATGTGTATGAACGTGTTTTCCAAGAGGGGAAGAAGCGCCAGATCTGGCGAGTCGAGAAGCTGCGGCAATGGAGCCATGACTCAACCGGCCTTCCGTTCGAGAACGTGAATGGGTACGAGCTGTAGGGGGTGACTGACTAGAAAGAAGATTCGGAGCCGAATGAGACTCCGGCAAGCCCGAAACGGGTGCATGCATGGAGGCGGCAAGGCCACGTTCACCCGAAGGTGCATTGGACACTCTCTCCAATGTGGCAAGCACTCCCGCGGAAGGTGCATGTATGGATTCATATATGCCCTCAGTTTTCGAGGTGAGAGGTTCTTCCTCTGTAGCAGAAGGAGAAGGCTTCGCAGGATGACCTACGGGTGTACTGATAGATGTTCCTTGCACACATCCACTGTACAGAGTTGCGACAGGTTCGTTTGGGATGGATGAATGTGATTGAGATATTTCCTCAGAAGGAACAGATGCCGCACCCTCTTCTACAGCTGGACCTATGTCACCGTGATCTGATGCAGCAGATGGTGCGACGGTCTCCTCCGTGGCTGGGGAAGGGGGTTGCTTAGGCAATCGAGGCCCCTCCTCGGGTTGGTCGTCGTAAGTTTCCATTTCCTGACCTCCCTCACCGTGAGTTTCTGATTGCGGCTCTGGCAATGGTCGCAGAGTATCTGCTAATATGGGTGATATTTCCTTGCTTTCGTCCTCTGTTCGACTGGTATTAGTATGTGTTGTGGTAACACCCCAATCGTCGAGATCTGGAAGAGAGTCGTCCTCATCACCAGCCCAGTCGATGTGACTACCAGGTGTTGTTGGGCGATTTTCCGCCATTGCAACGGCCCTAACGCGTTCCACCAATGCGTCGATATCATGGCGAATCCCTGCCTCATGTGCTGCAGCAAGATGGGGTGGAACATCCTTGCGCGGAGGCGCCTGAGGCGCTGGAGTGGAACCACTCCGTGACTTCTGTACTTTGATCACCTGGGGTGCGAGAGGCTTGGAGGGAGTCGTAGGTGTTTTTCCTGTATGAGACCTGCGTCGACGATTAGCAGATCGAGAGGGCGTGGGTGGTGCGGTCTGAGCGACCTCCGAGGGCGGCGCTGGTGCGATCACTACTGTAGGGGCAGCACGGGATGACTTGCGAGTACCAGGCTTGGATCTCCCGCCGCGCTCACCAGACACATTAGAATTGACAATCTTGCCCGATGAACTGTCAACTTTTGGAGGAGTGGAGGATAACACAGGAGGCTTGCGCGGGGCAGGAACCTCTTTCTTCGATGGAGGTGCGGTGGACGAAGGAGGCGTACTTTTTGATGATTCAGTTAGGTTCTTACTAGCTCTCGGGCCTGAAGTATTGGGTGGATGACCTCCACCTCGGCCTCCCCTCGCACCTCCACTTCGGCTACCTCTTCCACGACTGATTCCACGAAAAGCTGACCCCGAGTCGCTTGTCCTTAAGCTACTCCAATCTCTGGCACGAGGGGAACCTTGGGCAGAGGGGTTTGGGCTGCTAGGTACTGTCCCAGAAGCCGCTGTCGCCATCTATTCAACCAATTGCACTAGAACGGAATGGACAGATTTGGGTTGGGAATATGAACTGAAGAAAAACATGGTTTAGTCAGATATGAAATGACGGTAAGCCCAGGGGGGAAACTGACTGAGTATTTGGCAAGCAGGGAAGGATTCAGCCTTGGTATGCGTGTTTTTTTTTCCTGCACAATCAAGGTGGATGAATGAAATGATGGACAATGTTCAAAGGTGTTGTTAGGCGCACTAGACTAGTAGGGGAACAAGAACGGCTCAAGGAGTAGGTACTTACAAAGTAGGGAAAGTGCGCTGTGGAACCTTTTGAAACCAAACATAGCAAAGCAAGTGTTCACCAGCAGGCGAGCAGTGTGACCTCCTCGCATCCTACTACCTCGTGAGTCTTCAAGATGTCGAAAGCATCCCAACCAGAACTCAAAAAGGTCAGATATGGTGCAATTACGAACCCATTGTCGTCTGATCTCTTCTTCAGTTTATGGACAAAAAGTTATTCGTTCATCTGCAGGGAGGCCGCAAAGTCAGCGGTACTTTGCGCGGGTATGACCTCTTCCTGAATCTCGTGATCGACGACGCCCTTGAAGAGACAACACCAGCCCAAAAACATCCAATCGGAACAGTGGTGTGTTTCTTTCTCCTAATGTCTTTTCAACTAGCCCTGGACTGATGATCATCTATCCCTGGTCATTCGAGGAAACAGTGTAACATCAATGGAGATCTTAGAGGCAACCCGATAGGATTTAAGATCATATGTGGTTCGAATGATTTCAAAACATACTTGTGACAATAGATCCCATTCCACACGATCCAGTATAATTGCCGTTTGACGGGTGCAGTCTCATACCATCCGACTACTACCGGTCTTACCCCCTCAGGAGGATGTTTGGAATGGAAGATCACCATTCACCTTGTTTGCCTGTAGTTCTACTCCTCTCCTCGAGATTCGTGCGTCGAATCTGTATCGTTTGGCCTCATAATCCACTTGATTTTGCCTTCACTTTTCATATCTTGTTTCGATTACGGTACTGATGCCGGATTCAAGTATACAAGCCCATAGTTCAGCACAAGAACGTTCCTCACCATTTACTGTGGCTTAGGGCTAGTTCTGGATCGCCGGTGACCCTAATAAGGACAGTGAGTACGGATATATACCGGGGTGGAATTATCCCGTCTGTCTTGTCAAGTGATTTCTCCATATCCATATTCCCACCGAGTGGACACGTGAGGGTAGATGTCTTACATATCTCGACTTCTCGTACTTTTCCCCTCCCTTGCAGTCCAGCATGGCCTCCAAGATTCTCGAGGAGCTACAGGCAAAAGCGTTATTTGACTTGAATGGTGTTGTGGCCGTTGTGACAGGAGGCAATTCGGGGATCGGGCTAATGATTAGCTCTACCCTTATGGCTAACGGCGCGACTGTCTATATCGCTGGCCTTGTCCAGTACGATCTTGATGAGATATGTATGAAATACAATGACGCAGCGGCACAGTGTGGTGCAAAAGGCAAGATGATTGGTATCCAGTGCGACGTGCGACATAAGTCCGAAGCCAAACGTCTCGCGGAAGAAATAGGAAAACGGGAAGAATACGTCACTGTCCTCTTCAACAATGCTGGCGTGCAAATAGGCGATTTCAATCCGCCTTCCGCACCGACGGCAGCCGCGTACGTCGCTAGCTTCTTCGATGCCGTCGAACAAATCAACTTTGACAACACCCTCAATACCAACGCGGTTGGCCCATACTGGCTGTCTTTCGCATTTCTGCCGCTGCTGGAGAGATGGAAGAACTCTGTGAATCCTCTCACAAAGAAATTTGCCCCACAAATTGTCATGACTAGCAGTGTCAATGGTTGGACAAAGGATTCAAATTTGTCGAGAAATTACGCCTACATGTTCTCGAAAAGCGCGATTGGGCATTTCACATCTTCCCTTGCCCATGAACTATTGCCGCTAGGGATCAGAGTGAACGGAATCGCGCCTGGTGTGTTATCTGCTCTGCTTGCCGCAAAATTATCATCAATTGACCTATGTACGTGTGGGACTAGGGTTTTTCCCTAGCCAGGCAAGTGATCTTAAGCTTGATTGCGAGTCATATATCGCTAAGCAATGCGACAGATGAGCGCTCCTGGTTCCATTGACCCTGCAACTGGACTTTCTCTAATCCCCCCTGGTACGAAATTTAATTTCGTGGTGCCCACCGTCCAGACAGGCGGGACGCACCAAGACATGGGTTCTGTTGTGTTGGCTTTGGTTGCTAATTGGTACATGACTGGAGAAACTGTATTGGTTGATGGCGGGCTGCTTCTGAAACACCCGTCATCCTACTGATCTCTCTGCCTTGGAATGATAATTTGTACATGACCCTAGTGTAAAATTATGATGGTAGTACTTCCTCGGACAAGTCTAGTGCTTGCACAGCTATGCATCAAAGGTATCTTTCCAAATGAGGTATATAAGTACACTAGGGTTAGGGTTAGGATATTGAAAGTGCGAAAAAAAAGAGGCCTGCCCAGCCAGAGTGGCCGTGGCAGGACAGGAAAATATTCAGACAGTGCATGAGCCGAAGCCCATACAAACCACAGTTACCCTCTGTAAGGACAAGGTCGCCGTGCTATGGAAGGTCCCTGCAGCCCGTAAACCCGGATACTTGAAAGGGCCTACGCCATCAAGGTAAGTATGAAGAATATCCTACATGTCCTCTCAACTTATATACCTTTCTCTCGCGCGCACGGACCAGCTCATCCTTGCAGAGTGATGACATTGCTAAATAAAGTAGCTAGTATATTATGTCAGCAACTCCCTCGCGTCAAGTGGTACTTGGTATTACAGCGTATTCTAGTGGCAACTTGGCATGAGTGGACTAGCTGACGAGCTATTGGCAGATCTCGATGGCCTTTCGGACAATGGTGGTGAGGATGTCGAGGTGACTGAGGATGCATCTACCCTTTCCACCAACTCTGCGCCGAATGGACTGAAACGCAGAGCTGAAGGGGACGTCGAGATGTCGGACGACGAGGAGGGAGGGAGGGAGGGAGAGGGAGATGCGACGGTGCAAGGATCGGAAGTCGGTCTCGTGCTAGAGGGCGGTGTCAAGCCTGCGGAAGAGTTGGACGCAGAGGAAGTACAACAAATGGATCTAGGGGGAATAGAGGACGTGAGCTCAATAGCGAAACTAGAAGGCAGCAGAAGGATGTCCGACATATTAAAGGAAATTGAGAAATATCAGGCGAACCCGAGCTCAACGGATGCGATGTCGTTGCTCGCCCATCTGAACCCCGAGTATACTCTTATCGTTCAAGCAAATAACTTATCTGTTGATGTTGATAATGAAATTCTTGTTGTCAACAAATTCATTCGTGATCATTATGCACCAAAATTCCCCGAACTAGAACAACTGATTCAAGACCCCTCTCAGTACATACGCGCTGTGCGCATCCTCGCCAACAATGAGGATCCTACCAGAGTTGACTTGACGGGAGTCCTACCAGCTGCCGTAATCATGAGTGTTTTGATCACAGCTACGACGAGCTCGGGACAGCCTCTTGCAGAATCGAAATGGAAAGCGGTCGAGCGAGCTTGCGATTTGGCCGACCGTCTGGAGGAAACGCGCAAAAAGATATTTATGTACGTCAGCTCAAGAATGAATGTTCTTGCCCCAAATCTATCGACTATTGTTGGTACTACTACAGCTGCGAAGCTACTTGGAGTTGCGGGTGGTCTTGGCCCTCTTGCCAAGATGCCTTCGTGTAACGTTCACCTTCTTGGTGCTCAAAAGAAACTCACTCTTGGATTTTCAACGGCAACCCAACGGCGGCATACAGGTTTTATCTTCCAGTGTGAACTGGTTCAGCAAACACCTCCAGAGTATCAACTGAAGATACAGAGGACGGTAGGTGCAAAATGCGTGCTAGCTGCGCGCATGGATCTTGAACGAACTCGCAGGGATGGCTCATACGGCCAGGATCTTCGAGAGAAGATCGAGAAACACATAGACCGCCTTGCTGCTCCACCACCCGCTAAAATCACAAAGGCACTCCCTATCCCCAACGACGGGCCAAAGAAACGGAGAGGAGGGAAGCGGGCGCGGAAAGCGAAAGAAGCATATGCTCAGACCGAGTTACGCAAACTCCAGAATCGTATGGCATTCGGTGAGGCTGAAGAGGAAGTCGGTGCCTTCGACCAGACGAAGGGCCTTGGTATGATTGGTGTCGGGACGGGAAAGGTTCGGGCTGGGTTGGGAGAAGCCAAGAGCCGGGGTGGGTGGCTGTTTGATTCTATTAATGATGTTGCTTTGCTGACACCGACGGTACGACAGCCAAATTGTCCAAGGCTAATAAGCTGCGGACCGCTGCGCTGACGCGTGCAGCGGCACAGAGCGGATCGGCATCATCAGGAATTGCCACTTCTCTTACCGTAACACCAGTTCATGGTGACTCTCTAGCTATTTCTGTCTGATAGGTCCGCGCTGACTTGAGCCACAGGGTTTGAGCTGACTAATCGGGCAGCGGCTGCCCAGCGCGTCAAGGAGGCCAACGAGCGCTGGTTTGCTGCAGGTCAGTTCTCGTTTGTAGGGCAGAAAGGGGGTTCGTAGACTTAGCCGAGTATATATTATGGATGTGTCAGGCGGTATGCAAATCACAGACGGCATCCTTATGATTCGTTACATAGGTGATAATGTTTGCATGGATAATGATGAAGTACGCATACACCGTGGCAACGACACTTTTGAGAAGACTGTGAAGAGATAAGATGCGAATAGAGTATGAGATAACAGAAGGATAGCAAATCGAAACATGCTGGGCAGCTCATCGCTTAGGCCGATTGGGCTGGATGAGCTGTGGCAACAGTCTCCCCAGTTGCGGAGCTCTGAGTAACATCAATATAGCCAGCTTTCTTGGGATCGGACATTTTGCTCCGCTTGCTCCGATAGTCCCGAATGGCGGAACGAATGGCATCCTCGGCCAACATAGAGCAGTGTAGTTTCACGGGTGGTAGGCAAAGCTCTTTTGCGATCTCGGTGTTCTTGATCTTAGAGGCCTCGTCGAGAGAAAGGCCTTTGACCCGCTCGGTCATGTAAGAACTTGAGGCAATGGCACTTCCGCAGCCAAAAGTTTTGAACTTGACATCACTGATGATGCCATTCTCGTCCACCCGAATCTGGAGTTTCATGACATCTCCACAACTAGACAAGGCAAGAGTCGAGTGAGAGGTATGCATCAGACTGTAGGGATGAGTGCGTACGCAGGTGCACCGACGAGCCCTGTACCAACATCGTGGTCTTCCTTTGGGAGAGAACCCACATGAGAGAAAGTGAGAACTGGTCTGAGACAAGTCAAGTCGGAGTGCGACACACATTTCGTGGACTCTCGTAATGAGAAATGACTTTCTCGTGGTAGCCACGAGCGAGGATGGGCGATATGCCGGCTCTTGAGGTTCTCGTTGAAGCAGCAGCGCTGAGTAGAGTCCTTGAGAGTGCTGAGCGGAACATGATGGAGGCTGGGAAAAAGCCGAAGTGGATGAGTGACGGTTTCTTATGTCGTCGTCTGAGCTCGAAATAGCGACCCAGGGGTTGACTACACACTGGACCCGACACAACACACGCTCTGCTCATTTCATGCCGGAAAAACAGTCTCGACAGTTGGGAAACGCTAAACCCACGTTCACAGTATTTTCTTGCGCTCGGACGATTATCGTCGTCATCCACGGCGTAGTCTACACTACACATACAGTATGACTAATCACCTCTGACGTCCAGTACATCCTCAACAACGTGCTCGGCGATCGCAAGACTCGAGGTTAACCCGGGACTCTCGATGCCCAACAGGCTGACCATCGGTCCACCGTCTCTTCCGTCTGCGTAGTCCTTCCGTACCACGAAATCCTGGAATCCCGAGGGGACGAGTTTAGGACGAATCCCGACATAATCCGCTCTGAACCCCTCGAGTGCGACTCCTGGCAGATACAGCTTCACTGCATCGTGCATCTCTTCCAACCGCGATTCGCTAGGAACCAAGTGTTTGGTCCAGAAATCAATGTTCTCCTCGCTCGTGCAGAAGTCTGGAGCATTTGTTGGCGGCGATATCCACTCGAGGTCGGGGCCAAATCGCACTTTTCCTTCGAGGTCAAGGGTCAGATGGGTACCGAGGGACTGGAAAGCATGTTTGTTGGGTCCGGTTTCAGGGCAAGGGTATATTAGGTGGCTGACGTTGGCTATGCCTGGACCACTGTATGCAGCGTACGACCCACGTCCGAAATACATGGGTATTCGGGATGACTCGGGAAGAAGAGAGTTAAGAATGAGGTTGGCGGATAGTCCAGAAGCATTGATGAGCGTCTTTGCGAGTAGAGCGTCTCCTTCCGGTGCGTCATTGGTCACCGTTTGTACCACCCAGCCATCATGGAAAGGTGATATAGGAGATGCCTCAGCACCCTTGTAGGGATCGACGCGGACGACCCGTGTGGAGTACACGAGTTGTCCACCCTCGGAGTCCTGGATGTCTTTTTCCAGGCTCGCCATGAGGCTATGCGAATCAACGATGCCAGTCTCGGGACTCCATAGAGCCGTAGAAATGTCCTTTGACAGGTCCGGTTCCAATTCACGCGCATGGTCTCCACTAATGAGAGAAGCAGGGAGGACTGGCTTTTCGGTTGATTGCGATGTCTCTGGTGAGTGTGGAGGCCACGAGAGCCAATGAGATTTCTCCAGCAGTCCTTCAATGTACGAGCGTTG
Organism: Chalciporus sphaerocephalus; assembly: GCA_038094055.1. NCBI lineage: Eukaryota > Fungi > Basidiomycota > Agaricomycetes > Boletales > Boletaceae > Chalciporus > Chalciporus sphaerocephalus. The sequence goes on from JBBPTH010000003.1 coordinate 651,804, forward strand.
ATGCTCCTGGGCAACGACGAGCTTTCCCGTTTTGCGAAACGGGATGTTGTATTTCTCACAGTGCTCGTACATAAGATGGCGCCCGCGCAGACATAGTCGAGTTTTCAAGGACTCAGGCGGATAGTAGAGGCCTGTGGGGTGATGTGAGTAGCACGTTGAATGGACACTCCAATAACGTGCCTGCATGGATCACTTCGGAGTTCCGTGAACTGATTTTACACGTGAATAAGCGCACGTTTCATTGATGAAGTATACAGACATACCTGATCTCTTCTCCAGCCCGTACATGTCGTTCTACGAGATATGTTGACTTGGACGGGAAGCGCTGGGATAGTCGTTGAGCAATTGCTAGGCCAACCACACCTTGTGTATGGTTAATCAGCTATACATGGCCAACATCCAGCCTGATGAAACGCACCTCCGCCGATGACAAGGAAGTCTACGGCCGCGTCGGGAGCCTGGATAGGGTGTGAGTGCTATCGGATTGTACGCGACTTTACAAGCAAACAGACCTTAAATTTGAACTTTCCTGAAGAGTTCAATGCAGCTTTGAGTCCTCGCACTGCTGGGGGTGCCATGTTGGAAGGAAGAGTAGGAAATCAATATGCAAGCGGATATCCGTGTGTCATGGCAGTCGCGTTACCTGAGAGGTCACCTGGCTTCGGCTAGATCACAAATTAAAACAGATGCTGATGTTGTGTTGATCTAGCAAGTTTTATCTTATCTATCGCTACTTTTCCTTTCGTCAGTGAAGACAACCAGGGGGCTAGTATACCGTGACGAGCCCAGCACAAAAAGTGAACATGACCTCACAGATTGGACCTCATCCAGTGCCAGTTGACCTGGAAAAGACTCTGGCGACATTAGAGACTCTTCCGCTATTCATGAAGAGCTTGCCCGAAGATGGCACAGATGAGGTCGCAATTCAAGCTTTGCAGAGCCTTGCTTATGACGGTACGCCAGACGAGATTGCCCAGAATTTCAGAGAGCAAGGGAACGACTACTTCAGAGGAAAGCGCTTTCGGGAAGCAGTTGGATTCTATACTCAAGCCCTCGATGCCAAACCGACAGACAATGCTATGCTCGAAGCTCTGTATTGCAATCGTGCCGCGTGCAATCTTGAGTTGAAGAACTACGGTTTAGTCCTCAAGGACTGCTCGAAAGCATTGGCCATCAGTGTCAGGTCATCCAAGGCACTGTATCGCTCAGCGACGGCACTTCTGGCTCTGGATCGGTTAGAGGAGGCCCTGGACTGCTGTGATCGATGTCTAGCGTTCGACCCTCGGAATCAAACTATCCTAGCCCTTCGGTCGCGCACTGCGAAGATCAAGGAAGAGAAAGACAGGAAACTACAAGAAAAGGAGGAGCGTTTACGCAGAGAACGAGAAGAAAAGCAACTTCTCCAGCTAGCTTTCAAGCAACGAAATGTCTATATTGTCAATAGCGCCAAAGGAACAACGAACAATCCTTATTCACCGCATTTTGATCCAGAGGATCCGACTCATTCAACACTTGTCATCCCGGTTTTCTTTTTATACCCTCAGTACGCGACGTCCGATGTTATTAGCCACTTCGTCGAAGATACTACTTTTTCGGCACACATTTCTCAGATGTTCCCACCCGAAGCCCCTCCGCCAGTATGGGACCGAAAACAGGAATACACAGCAAGCAGCCTTGTAGTGTATGCAATGACACGTCGAAAGCGGCTGCTCAAGGTTGGGAAGAGGATGACACTAACAGATGTGTGTAGAGCGGTAAAGGAGAAGGAAGGAGAGCCTGCTGATGGGCTGGAAATGAAAGATGGATGCTTGACGTTTGTGGTACTGCCAAAGGGGAGCGAGGAACAGCGGTGGGTCGCTGAGTTCAAGCGTTCAAGAGACAATCCGTAGTTGCTCTATGCGTAGAGAGGGGTCAATTTTACTCAGGGGGTGTACTTCCTAAATTGTCGTGCGTTGGTCGTGTTTGGCTACACGAGAGATCACTCGACAGCACCACCGACCACATAGAAGACATCGACGAAGGCGTCAAGCTTGGTGAGTCCACCTCAGAATTTTCAGGAGAGACATATGTTTCTGGTTGGTTGTGCGGAACGTTGTGGGATGGTAAAAGATTGGGAGAACCGCTCGGATTCGGTGGATGAGTCTTGGCCAAGCTGGGTGCTGACTGCACAACTCATCTCTTGGTCTCCAATTCCATCATGTCTGTCAACCACAAGATTCTTCGCACTGCCAACGCCCCCCAGACGTCTCCTGATGAAACCGAAACCAATGTCGCCCAGGCTTTGATTGACCTGGAGAACAACGTTCCTGAGCTCAAGGCTGAGCTCCGTCCTCTACAGATCTCTGCTGCTCGCGAGGTTGATGTACGAGGCGGCAAGAAGGCTATCGTCGTCTTCGTCCCCGTTCCACAACTCAAGGCATTCCATAAAGTTCAGCAAAGACTCACTCGTGAGCTAGAGAAGAAGTTCTCGGACAGACATGTGGTTTTCGTTGCTCAGCGTCGAATGCTTAGCAAACCCACTCGTAACTCTCGTACCAAACAAAAGCGACCACGCTCCCGTACCCTTACCTCGGTGCACGAGAAGATCCTCGAGGACCTTGTGTTCCCTACTGAGATCGTCGGTAAGAGGACGCGTGTCAGTGTTGATGGTTCAAAACTTCTGAAAGTGTATGTAACATCCATCACCTTGGAGATCTACTGATCTAATGGGGTTCTGCAGTATCCTCGATTCGAAGGACGCAACATCGCTGGAGTACAAGTTGGATTCGTTTTCGTCTGTGTACCGCCGTCTTACTGGCAAGGATGTTGTTTTTGAGTTCCCTCCCGCTAACCAGGATTAGAGAGAACTACACCGGATATGCCGCATCATGACATGTTCCGATATGACATCAAAATACATGGGCATGCCTGTTATGTAGTTCTCTCGTTGCGAAAGTGTGCCACAAGAACGGAGAGCGCCCGACTGCGCTGTGAGCGCTGTTTTGCGGGTCTGATCAGAGTTTCATTTCGACCAAGCTGTCCCAGTAGCTTCTTAGTCAGTCTTAGTTCAAGTTAGCCTTGCTCTGCCTTTCTGGGCTTATTCTGGCACGTGAGTCCGGTCGCGTCAGGTCCACATCCGCCGGGGTTCATTTCTGCACGCTCGCCCCCCTCCCTCTTTCCATCCACGCCCTCCGTGGCCGTCTGCATCGTCGTCGACCTCGTTCGCGATGGCAGACTACCATGTCTTGGATCCCACCACCAGGACTCGGTATGAACATGGTGTTGATGCCAAAATAGTTGTCATGGGTAACACAGGTTCGCACCTCTTCATCTTCCAACTTCCGTCCTAAACTCACTCCGATGTTCCCAATAATTTTCCTTTTCACTTCGCTCAGGCGTCGGGAAGACCAGCCTGCTTCATAGGTACACCCAGAACAAGTTCGATCCCAGGAACGTCACGTCCACAACTGGTGCTTTCTTCGTCACCAAGAAAGTGTTCGTCGATGGGCTGAAAGTACGGCTTCAGCTCTGGGATACTGCCGGGCAAGAGAGATTCCGGAGCATGGTGGGTATATACTTCCGTCTGCCCATGTAGTCTGAAACCGTCCCAGTTCGCTGACACAAATCAAGGCTCCCATGTATTATCGAGGTGCTAACGCTGCCCTCCTCTTGTACGATATCACGAATGCTGCTACGTTTGACGATATACGGGGATGGCTCGCAGGTGAGTGTTGATTTCTTTTTCATCTTACTACTGCTTAGCACCCATGCAGAGTTAAAGAAAAATTGTCCACCAGAACTTATCATCTACATTGTCGGTTCCAAAGCTGACTTGGAACATCAACGCCAGGTCACCTCGGACCTTGCACGTCTTTCTCTACACAACTGGTTTCCGCCTCCGCGACCACCATCACCCCCACCTCCGCCTCCGCCTCCGCCATCCACTTTGTCGTACATCCGCCCAAGATTCACTTCATTCACCAGCATCCGTTCCGCTCCGTTAAACACTACATCCGCCAAGTCCTCTCCCCCCCACAGTGCCTCTTACCTCGATACCGCTGTTAGCGACGGCCTTAAGCGAAGCAACACAAACAATGGCCTCCCACGTTCAAAGACAACCACTGCAGTCAATTTGAGCAGGTCTAAGACTGTAGAATCTCCTAACACCCCACAAGCACGGTCTGGTTCTCATTTTGGAAGGTTCACCGGGCGGTGGGACGAAGATGAGGATAGCAGTAGCAACAGCCTGAATGAACAAGACGAAGAATATGCAGATGATCAAGAATGGGGACTTCACAAAGGGATGGAACTCTTTGAGGTGTCCGCCAAAGATGATTTTGGTTAGTTTTGGGACATGCCGCTTATATTTCTGCCTGTTTCTTTTCTAACCTTTCTCTGAATTCCAGGTATCCGGGCTCTTTTTGATTCACTCATTGGAGCAATCATAGAAAGGAAGGATATCATTGAGCGGGAAAATGAACTGCGGAAGCGTGATAGTGTGGCACTAACATCTGTCAGTACGCCTACGTGGGCTGCGCAAGCCGAGGAGGAAGAAGCACGAGAAAAGGCACGCAGCTCCTCCGGATGGAGCTGTTGCTCTTCATGATTGGTTCCGATTGGCCTCCCTTGTTTGTCTTGACATGCTCATAATTCCTCCGCCCTCTGCATTCCACCTTTCGCTCTTTGGCCCACACAACTCGCTATGCCCTTATGTCCTGTCATCATGATTTTCTAAGTTCACTCACCCCGCCAAGTCCCAAGCTTTCACTTTTCTTTACCCTTATTCACTTCTGAGTTATCTCTTATACCATATATTCAACATTAACTAGATAGACATTATCCATGTGTCCATAGTCAAATATCTCTCCAAGACTGACAATATTTCATATCAACGTTTGTATGTAGGAAATCTGAGGTCGCCAGGATAGGAAGGCGTCTCAGGCTCGACAATCCCTCTCAGATTCCCAAGTCTTGTTCCTTAGCCGCTATGTCCCTCCCCGTAGACCCAGTGGAGGGTACGACAGTAGTTAAGGATGACAAGATTTGTAGACCCGAGCATTGTTTTCACGCTTTTGATGCCTTGTACTGCGCCCTCAGCAACAGCACGCCCATTAGCCCCTCTTTCCCGGGCGACGAGAAGTTGTGCGTCGCACAACAAGTCATGCAAACCAGAAACACTGACGCACACTCCCGTTCAGCCCTCTTTTCGTTACTTGGAGCACTTCTCGTCCTGGGCGCTCCCCTCGGTTGAGGGGTTGCATAGGCAACTTCGAGCCTATGCCACTAGGCGAAGGCATCGCAGAATATGCCCTTATCAGCGCTTTCCAGGATTCCCGCTTCAGAAAGATCGAGGCGAAGGAACTCGCTTCTCTTGAATGCGCGTACGTCTTATCTTCACTCTCTCGATGACCGATATCAACCAAGCCTCTCAACCTTCCCATATACCATAGAATCTCGCTGTTGACCGACTTTGAGGACGCTTCATCGTACCTCGATTGGACAGTGGGTGTTCATGGAATTCACATCAGTTTTCCAAATCCATCTATATACCCCCCTTCTTCGAACTCGTCTACGCCTTCTCCGTTGTCTTCTTCGTCTTTCTTGCCCCGCTTCACTTCCAGGCATACTCTGTCAGCGACATATCTACCGGAAGTGATGGTTGATCAAGGTTGGGACAAGATCGATGCAATCGACAGTGCCATCCGGAAAGCTGACTGGAACGGTCTCATCACTGAGGAGATCCGTCGAAGCATCCGTCTTCGGAGATATCAGAGCAGAAAGTGTGTTGTCAGGTGGGACGAGTTTGTTCAATGGAGAAAGGCTAAAGGAGATAAGGATATTTAACCATCGTGCATCCTGTCCTCCAGAATTTTCCCATGTACATTTGCGACAATATTGTATTTGATCAATGAGAATCTGTATGTAGTAGAATAAATTGAATGCGACTGTCACTATTACCCCTCCTCCTGTTGTCCCTTTGATGCGAAGATGGACTCCCTGAAGTCTTCCAAACGCCCACGCCAACCACCACCGTACTTCTCTTCCAGCTGCTCCCAAACCTCACGCAGTCGGACGTTGTCGCCCCCACTTGTCTTCTTGAATGCAATTAGGATCCAATATATGAGGGAATCCCTAGGCTTTGGATCTGCTGGCAGTTGCAAGAAAGCAGAAAACACCATTTCTAGAGTGTCTAGGTCCCAAGAAGTCTGGGAGAATGATGGTTCGATAGATTCTTCTTCCAGATCTTTTGGTTCCCGAGCGTGACGAGAAAACCCAAGAAAGAGTCCTCTAAAGGCAGTCAGCGAAGGCTCGAAGTAATCTGATTTGCCTGTGGGTGTAACTTTGCCATTCGGAGTTGAAAGCATATCCACAAATACGTTAAGAGCGTCGGTCAGGTTACCGTGATACGCGAGAGCCTGGACCATCGATATATAAGTAATTTCGTCGGGAACGAGAGCAGCAGGAATGCGAAGCCCCGCATCAATGAGATAGTTAGAATCCGCGTTAATGTCGTGGTCTCCTAAGTCAGGTCTGGGTTCAATGTTGCTGCGAAGGATGCGGTAGATGCGTAACGCGACATCGAAATGCCCATTCCGCGCATAAGCCCACAGACACGCATTCATTCCATCTGGACCGAGTTCCAAACCTTGTTCCTCCATCCGGTGCAATGTTGACCGAACGCTCGCAAGATCATTTTGGGCAGCAAAGTATCGGAGGAAGGATAGATGCGTGTATCGATTAGGTGCAAGTCCTGATTGACGAAGGAGCGATGATGCGTGACGGACAGCTTTTGGTATATTGGAGCGGATAGCAATGGACAGAAGGATATTATATGTCCATATGTCTGGACTGATGTTTTGAGATGAGGAACGAGTCTCCGACTCGATGACCTCGTCACAGAGGGTCACTTCGGTTGCGGGTAGGCCCCCCATATTGTTGAAGATCTCGAGGGCGGCCTCGTAGTCCTCTAGCCTCGTCTTTCGCCAGTTCTTCCCAACACTGTCTAGCAGGGCATTCCATTCCCAGAGACGGACTTGACCGCCACTTTTCTGCATGGTTGTCAAGACGGATAGAAGCCGCAGATGAACGGTGCGCGTCCGAGGCTTGATAGACGCAAGCAGGCGTACCAATCTGTGGAGTAAGCCAAACGGAATTACTTCACGGTTGCCTTCCGTTTGATGGGACATCAGTTCCTGGTAAGATGCCCATGCCTGCTCGGGGGAGTGCGATGTGAGGAGGACCCGTCTTAGGGTGCTACGTCTATGGGAGGAAAGTTTCTTTTTGGCATGTTGAGAAGATGTATCAAGTTGTTGAATATGTGGTATGCGTTCTGACCGTCGATGACGCTGTGTGTCTAAGTGAGAATCAAACGCACCGACAAGATTGTCAATGTCTTTGTTCGAAGACGGAGCTGGGAAGCTAGAAGGCGCGCCTGGGTTCGAGTCGAGTACTCCGCTCCCTGAATGCACTTGGCGCACTGAGACTATAGGAGGCATAGAAGGGTTTGGGCTGGAGCTCGAGTAGTCAAGTGACGGCGTCGACATATCGTGCGTTTGGACAGAATCTCCCTCTTCCCGATACTGCATAAATGAGGTCCCACTACGTTCACGACGGCGTACGGTCGCTAGCTGGTTCCGGGCGAGGAGCGCCTGAGCTTGACGAAGGCAGCATGGCAAACTGGAGGCCCGACGGAGACCCTTCAGCCATAAGTAACCAGTGCACACAGTCATCCTTGTGGACAATCTTTGAGGATGCTTGGTTTTATAGGAAGATTGAGGAACATACCGTGACAGGTACGTCAGATAGGAACAGCTAAACCTACGGCTGCTTGTCCACATAGCCAAACTGTAACATTGAAAATTTTCGCTGACCTCAACCGTCAGGAGGTAAGACCACTCGTGGTACTATTAGTCTAACAACTGAGAGCCATGCATGCAAAACGGATGGCATTGGAAGACTCAAGCATAGCAGAGGAGATGACGGTGTATAGAAGAACATAATGCCTAAGATGTACGTGAAACATGCAATCAATCCCGGGCCTTGAGCGTTCCCAAGAACGAGCTCTTTTCTTCGAAGGTCTGGAAGGAACCATGTTGTATGGAGAGCCATATAAGGGATTATCGTGATGTGAAGGATATATTCACTTAGTCCGAATTTGGACGATGTGTCGATGAACTTGAGGTCGATCTTCTCGAGGTCCCGACGTGAGGTGTGAGTCATGAGGGATTTGCGGAGCGTGATGACACGCTTTTTGGTTCCTGGGACAGAACCTTTGAGCATCAAGAAGTCGTTCTTCACCACACCGTAGTGGGGGAAGCCACCCATCGGCGTGATCGTCTTCTTGGTGATATCCGACTCAGTCGAAGCGTTGGAGTCATCAGCACCAAGACCGAGACGGTAGATCTTCTTGTTGAGTTCGGTACGGTGGTGGTAGCCGTTTTGACCAGCACGAGCAACTGAGAACATGACTTTTGAGGGATGCCATGCACCAACACAAGCAACCTTGCGGAGACCCTTGTGTGTCTTGCGAGGAAGTTTCTTGGTACCCCATCGGTGGGTGACACCCTCGAAACCGTGACCCTTGGTGACAGCGATCACGTCGATAACCTCGTCCTGCTCGAACACACTGGAAACCTCGACGGGCTTCTCAAACAAGCCGAAGGCGTACTCGACCTTATCAGCAACAGAACCACCGTTAACCTGGATTTCCATGAGGTGGGCCTTCTTCTGACTGAGACCGGTCTTGCGAATCTGAGTGTGTGCGAGAACACGGACGACAGTGCAATATTTGCGAATCCGCTCGAGCTCGCGGGCGGTGGATTTGCCACCATCCTCGGCGTGCTTCTTAGCATAGCGGGTAAAGGCCTTCTTCTTGGAACGGTACCAATTCTTGTAGAAGCGACGCTTAACTTCGTCTGAGAGGTGGGATGCCCAGACGGTGGTGAGGGTGCGGAGACCGCGAGGTGTCTCGACATAACCAACCACACCAACAACCATGACAGGAGGCGTTTCGATGATCGTGACGGCTTCGACAATCTCGCGCTTGTGCATCTTGGATCCTTGGCGGTCGAGGTCACGAACAATGTGGGTCATACCAGCCTTGTAGCCCATGAAGGCGGTCAGGTGGACAGGTTTCTTAGGGTCATCCCTGGGGAAAGATTTGACCTTACCGCGGTGACGTGCTGCACGTTTACGGGGGAGGAACCCAAGGGATCCATGACGGGGTGCTTCATACTGTGATATGTGTGATCAACTGTGCAGATACCACAAGAAGTAGGTGCAAACCTTGCGGTGACTAGAGGGAGGCTGACTGTCAGTACTGCTCGACGGACGGACGAGTTGTACCCACCTCATCTTGAACGGTCTTGACGGTGAGGGAGAACGTTTCGTCGCTGTGTATCGATACGATCGGACGTTGCCGATACCGTGGCTGATGAACTGTACAGTTCTATAATATTGCCTTTTCTGAGTTTAGTACCCCTATAAGTGTAATGTAATATTTATTCTTAATTGACGCGACGTGTCAGTTTGATGATTTCCAAAAACGCGCTCGGTCACATCGTGAGACGTCACGCCAGGTGCTGTCCTCGCTGAGACATGCTCGCGACTGACGACGACGGGCAGATTAAACAGCAACGTCGACCACGTACGAAACAGTATGGACAAATCTGACTCACCCGAACAGCAGATAAAACGACCAGCCTTTGTCTATGGCAAGCGGTCGAACCAGCGCGAACCACAACTTGAATCACCGCCAGTGTTCACATCCTTGGGCGGCCGCACCACCTTCGAGCACGAGAACCATCATGTCCCCGCAACATCGTCTCAGAAGCACCGGTCACTCTCTTTTCCATCTATCCACCCATCGGACGATGAACCGTCGAGTATACCCTTCGAATTCGACTTCAGGCGTAGGATGAAACAACTTGACGAGGGATTCGACAATACCGATGGGCCTACAGAGCTCGCACAGCTCTCCAGAAGAACTCCGCCCACACCAGGACCACCCACCAGTACGAAGACTTCTCCAACGAAAGATGTCCAGTTGGACCCTGCACTGTCAGGTACCCGATCCTCTTCATTGCGTGGCTCATTGTCTCCCCCTCCAAGTTCCTTGCCCAACACTTTTACACAAGAACCATCAGACTCTCCTCCTATCCCTTCACGTAGAAGGCGAGTGGAAAAACGTCCGCTCAGCGATTCTGAAGAGGAAAAACAAAGTAACTCTTCTGTCTCACCTGTTCGTCACTCCATCACAACACCTTCAGTCCGTCAATCGTCAACACCTCCCACTTCTGGGGACATGCCCCTCCCGAACAGAAAGAGTGTCATAGCCAAGGGCAAAGCACCCGTTCGTGATGTACTCCCCATTCACTTCGTCGCCGACGCCTCGGACGTCGCACTCCCGAATAAGTCCAATAGAGGGAAGCGACGTGCAGCCCCATCTCTCCCCAGGATAAAGGTACCACTATCCCTAAACAATTACTTTCTGCTGATGGAAGACGTGATCGTAGGCGCCGACCAAAAAGGACGAACATGAAGCCCAAATCGAGTCCTCGCGAATTGCAGCTAGTCGGCCTGTCGAAATCGTGCATAATGATGTATCCAAGCGCACACTATCCAACTTCTTTGCCACCTTACACCAGAAGATCGCTATGCCGACCCCCCACACAGAATTGTTGTCGGACCCAATAGAAAGATTCTCTTCCCCGACTGAGGTTTCAAAGGCTGTAGCCCCGTCGCACAGCGTGTTTGGGGTACCCACAGGACTCTTGACGGCGCCTGTGAGTAAATCACCAAACACGACCTCCACTGCACTTCCTGCAGCAAGCTACGACTCTGATGACGACATGCCATCAGTGTCAGCTGTCATCCAGGCTGAGGAGAAGCAGAAGAAACTCAATACCCTCAAGCAAATCGCCTTGCAGCGTGCGATTACTGACAGAACGTCTGACAATGAAGGCGAAGAAGACGATTTACTTGTCGTCAAAGATGATATGCATACCGTCGCTCGCGAAGAAGCCCTTCAGCGCAGACTAGAGAGGAATAGTGGCAGTCCGGCCAAGTCCAGAGCAAAGTTTTATGCACTCGGGAATCGTAACGGCCGCAAATTTGACCCTGCAAAGTTTTCAGGGCATGATTTACAGGAGTTTGCCAAGCCATCTTTTGTACGCATGGGGAAGACTGGGAAAGAGCAGCTCAGCAAGGAGCACCTAGACCAGATGATGATACAGCAACATCGAGAGAAACAACTACAGCTGATCAAACAGCACGAGGAAGAGTGGATCAAAGGAGGCGGAAGGTTGTCGCGGGATACACAGGATCAGGGTAAACAGGTTTCCCTTTCCCAGACTCTTGAGACATACGCAGAGCAAGGCCTCAAGGCCGCGGAGCTTGGTGAAGCTATGGCCGGAGTTGACGACGAAGCAAGTGCAGATGAGAGCGACGAAGATTATTCACCCGAGTTACGAGGTTCTGCAAGTCCTGAGCCGATGAATGCGGAGGAAGAGGCTGAAAGTGAACAGGGAGACAAGTCGGAGGTCCCCCAAGTCCCCGAAGCACCGACTGAGGACGATGACGACGACGACATGGTCGGTGTACCGTCAAGGCGTAACAAGTCTGGCCTACGCCGTACTGCTCGCGCTATCCTTGGTTCTGACGATGAAGACCAACGCCTGACCTCCCCAGGACTAGCCGTTGGACTTCAAGGTGGCGGATCTTCGTTAGAGCCTCAGACAGAAGACGAAAACGACAAGGAAAACAGCGCGAGACTGATGTACGATCTCAGCGAGGACAAAGAGAACAAGGCAGTAGTCCGTCATGAACCGTCCTTGCCAAATTCTACCTTTGGCTTAAGACCAGGATCACAACATGGCATGGAGGATGCGGCAGATACCAGTGACTGGATAGCTTCACCGAAGGGAAGTTCAAGACTGCCTTTGAAGGATATCTCCAGAGCCGAGAGCGACATGTTCACATCGCTTTCCTCCCCAAAATCCCCATTGGCCGGACGTCTTCGTACCCCAACTGCTTCTTCACCTCACCATACTCCTTCGACACTAAGTCTGGGATCGCCCCCAATCTTGCGAAGCGAGCGCAATCGCCGTACAAGCCAGCTCCACTTCGACTCGGAGAACGACGAGAACAATCCATCTGCACTCCAACCTTCGCAGCCTTCCTTTTTGGAGAGGCTGAAGAGCCAAGATGGTCCCGAGTGCTCCTTCGTGCCCTCAAATCCAGTTCCAAACGGCGGATTGTCTCAACTATTGGACCTGCTCCTAGAGCGAGGACAATGGTTCAAAAGCAGACAAGGACGGGCTTTCTTTAACACTCGACGTTGGTTTGAAGCCTGCGTTGGAGGTCAGTGGAACTCTTCGACGAAAAGCTGAGATTATTTTCGAGAAGGAGCAAGAATTCGTCGTTGCCGCGGCTGCTCAATCAAATGGAAAACCTAAAGAGGTTTTATACGTCAACGACCACGGGTTCCTCACTCAAACTCGTCCAGAAGGCTCGAGTCCTGGAATTTATCGAATGACACCTTCACAGGCATCCAAATTCCTGGGAACTCAGGCTCAAACACAATCGTTCAGCGAACGACCACCTCTTCGCACATTATCCTTTATCTCTACTCAGGTCACGTCTCCCGAACCTCAGCCTCTGAGACGGTTACGCAGACGTAGTGCTTCGCCACTAGAGCACAAAGGTCGTAGAGGCAATAGCGGCCCAATCGCCTCCTCTATTGCTGGGCCGCAGCCCAAGTTGAATGCATTTGACGTTCTCGGCAAAATGCCTAAACCAATTTCCAAAGCAGCTCATAAAGAAAAGGAAAAGCTCGGCAAATCAGAATTTGTCGCCGCTGAGGCCGAAGAGTCCGATGAGGACGCCATGTTTGGTTTTGGAATTAAACAGAATGACGATGAAGAAGAGGATGATGATGATGATGACCAGGACAAGGTTGTCGAAGGACTGGTGGACGATGCTGTCATGGACGCCGAGACAGAGGCGGCACATCTTGTCCAGGAGAAATACAGGTAGGTTGTGCATATATGATTGTTAAACTGGGTGATAATGTGCTGGTAGGGAAGACGAGGAAGAAAATGATAAGAATCTTCAGCGATTCCACCAGGATGTCGTTGAGGGGAAGTACCGGATCAAACGTCGTGATCGTGGGGTAGGCTTCGAGGACGACAGTAACGACGACAGTGACAACGATGATCGTCTCATCCGTCGAAGAATACACAAGAAGCGAAAGATCGAAGGTGACCACCTAGAGGCTCTGGGTCAGTGACTAGTTTCAATATTGTTCTCTTTGATTGACACCCTTTACAAGGTCGAAATGAGGAAACCCGAGCATTCTACGATACATACCACAAAGACCTAGTAGACGAAGATGATGACTTTGCGCACTTACGAGAAGTTGCTGTCAAGCCCGAAAATGTGAACTCTCAGTCTGAAGAGCAACAAGAGCAGGAAACCGTCACCATGGACGAAATTCGACAACGTGTGCGTGAAGTTGTGGAAAACAACATCGAGGTCGAAGTGATGGATCCTGAGGACACTAGTTGGGTTGACGAGACCATGACGATCGACGATGATGAGGACGACGTTCGCGTCAAAGTTGTGCAACACCAACAGAGCAGACCTACGGCACGCCAACTTGGTCAGGTTGACTTGGACGGAGAGCGACTCAACCGACAAGGAGAGAACGAGCAAGTACGGAAACAATTGACTTCTTGGGCCAAGGGTCAGAACCACCGACAGGGAACCGGACGATCGAGTACTGGTGCTGCCGTGACCGGACATGGCAGGATGAAAAGGGGGGATGGATCTTTGAGATCATCACAGGCGTCAAGTTCAGGTACCATTTCTCAAGGTCACAGCAAGGCGAAGGCGCCAAGTTTGCTATCAACAGTATCTCACAGGAGTGGTAGATTTGCATGATGTTTTGTTCTGGAGCTTTCGTTTAAGCGGACAACATTTCTTATTCAACTACTGTACTTCATCTTTGTATACTTCTCCGATTGTAATTAATGACCTCTAGCGAAACCCCCACAAATCCAAATATGAACAACTGCAACTGGTCGAAACTCAAAGAAAAGGTGCGACCAAAACGGAGACTCTGCACCGAAAACGGTCAAGAGAAGAACCTCTAGGTATAGAAAAGGGTATCGCGTGATAAATATTCACCGAGTGGGCAGGTATAGCTGGAAGGCTCGAATAGAACTGTCGTAGAATAAATCAAATGGTGCATCATGTGGCAAATTAGTGGGCCTGTTTGCCTACGAAGGGTCTACCGAACCGGACCCATGTTGAGCGGGGACGGACAGGTTGGATAAGGGCAAAGTTTCGTGATTGGCGTGCGGGAGTTGGACTTCTGCGTTTGCGAGTACTGGTCTGCATTTTGTGTCTAAGCATGATCAATTTTGCCATGCATGCAGGAGGGCCTGTTTCTCTGAACGGATTGCGCGAAGCAACCAGTGCAAGACCAGCCTCGTGAGCATCAAGTGTATCGCCTCCCTCTACAATTGACTTTCTTACTGCTGGAGACAAGAGACATAGCAGCAAGAAGGAGGAAAGCAAGGACACAAGAAAGACGGGAAACATGAACTGATCGCTACGGCGGCGCAGGGCACGCAGAGAAAGCCTTAACGGAGCGCGTCGTGAGGAGAAGAATGATGAGGCGAACACTCCAGCACGACCAATACCTGGCAATGCTAAAAATATTTGATTTCTCAGTCCTTAGTAAGCAATTTCTGTCGTTCCCAGACATTTCCTTATATATACATAGCAGATTACCCTTTCTAGGTAAGCAGTAGTCTCCTTGGTCCCGCGAGTCCCAAGCTTACTGCAACTGTTCACGACGCGTTCAATGTCCCAGCTGCTGTCCTCTGCTGTCTTGTCGGCAGTGGGACTCACCTGCAAAGCCTTTCTGAACTCGGGGCTATGCTCTATAACCGTCACTAATTTGTCGGTCTTGTTAAACGCGCTCAGGAGCGAACAGAGACGAGAGAGTCAAGGTTTGATCACGGGTTTGTACCGCAGTGCCTCATGCCCAACTAGTCTCCATTGATTCTCGTGATAGTTTCCAACCACTTGTCTACGTTCGTCTCTCTTGTCCTTGCTCCGTTCATCCCCTTGATCTTTTTTAGCCTGGACGATCCTGTTGTATGGGGTATATTGCCCGCCAAACACTACGCGAACTCGCGAACCATACGATGGGTGTTGGGGGCTTCGGATATCATGTTCACTAATCCGTCAGTAAAGCGGAGATAATGTTTTTGTCGTCTCCCGTGTTGAATACTTCTTCTGGTCAGGAAGACTCTTCTCGGCTTTCTTTCGTAATGGCCAAGTAATAGAAACCTTCCGAGGCAATGGAGTATGGCAACCTGCACTTGACGAGGCCATCGAGATGCTCAACCACGGGCACTGGCTGCACCTGTTTGGGGAGGGAAAGGTAAACCAACCAACCTATTACCCACAGACCGACGGTGTCGCTCATTTGCCACGTTTTAAATGGGGTGTGTACGTGCTCTCACACCATCCAGTCATCATCTCATGATAACGATATGACTTTGTGTTGCTCAGTGGACGTATTATTATGGAAACCAGCGTTCCACCATTGATAATACCCATGTGGCTGACTGGTACGAGTCCCCTCAGGCCCCGTCGACTTTCTTTTCCTGTCGTGCATCTAATCAGGCACGTGGCTAGGTTTCGATAAACTGATGCCCGAACATCGCCCGTTCCCGTACAGGTTTTTTCCGAAGCTTGGTGTGCAACTTGGTGTCACGTTTGGTGATCCAATACCGTCTGGCCAGATCTTGGCCGCGTTAAACAGTCTCAGCGACGTCGCAAGTACTTTCTCGGACTCGAACGTGACTAACGATTGCGCGTCCCCCAGTTCTGTACGATTTGGTAGGCCTGCACCTGGCAAGGACTCGCATTTGAGAGGATGGATGGTGGACGCAGCTTTCCGAGCCGGTGGAAGTCTCGCCCGGCAATCACAGTGTGTTTCAGACTCGTCTCAGATGGATTTGATTCGGAGTAAAGTGACGGCTATTGTGCAGCAGGCTGTCGAGGACTTAGGAAGGAAGGCTTCCGGTAACAAGCTAGACCTTTATCTTTCCAGTGAAATGAAGGGGAATTCCCGTCCATGACATTGCACCCATGCTGCTAGTAGATATACCTCAAACGTGTTGCATTTATACTCATACCTCAATCGGTACTTGCTGCAAGTCAACTGTTGAGTTATCCATTGCGTAGTTTTTCAAAAAGAGAAGATTACGCAGTACAACAACCACACCAAGTGTACATTTCACATCACATCGCAAGCAGATATCA
Source organism: Chalciporus sphaerocephalus (assembly GCA_038094055.1). NCBI lineage: Eukaryota > Fungi > Basidiomycota > Agaricomycetes > Boletales > Boletaceae > Chalciporus > Chalciporus sphaerocephalus. The sequence goes on from JBBPTH010000003.1 coordinate 668,124, forward strand.
AACCTGAAGAGTGTCCGTAATCGTCATTCCGTTTCTTGTCATAAAGTCTTAGTTCCCCCCATGTGCCTTGGCTTCGAACTCCTGGTCATCCACATCAGTCTGGTTCTTGATACGGAAATGGATCATTGGGAGAGCAAATACCACTCCGGCGGCACACAAAACCCACGTGGATATGAAGATATTCATGTACCTTGAGTAAAATCAGTTGAAACCCATGCTCGGATTGTTTTAAAGGCGTGAGCTTACGGTAGCTCAACACCATCTGCTCGCCATGCACCAGCGGCACCAGCAGATTGAATACTCTTGTAGAAGCCAGTGAAAACTGCGAGCTTGGCAAGATCGTTAGACATGGCTCCCATTAGCCAATATACGAATGTCTGCCACATGGCATCTAAGAAACCGCAGAAAATATACAACCAAACATGTGCTGGGAACCTGGGATCGCTGAAATCCATTTTTTCACTATCAGGAGGCACTGTTGCACGCGTGTACGTCCTTTGATAGAAGTATGCCCATATGTGGACTATGAATACGAATGCCACTACAATGGCCCAGCCAACAAAAGCACGAGTGCGACGCCTGAATTGCGCTCGATCAAGTATGCCATACCCTAGGAAGACAGATCCGAAGATCTGCGCTGCCCAATAGAGGAATCCATTAAGATTGCGAGTACGAATGTTGAAAAGTGCGGCGTTGTAATCATTTTGTTGTGATTTGTACATCTGATGCTCAGCTCGTGACAATACGTGAAACATAGAACGACTCATGCCAGGTGTAGAAGTAATTACTTGCGAAGAACATAGGGAAGAGTAAGATAACCATCGGATCGGTCTTGAGAGCGACATAAAGGCTATAGAACTCTGTCTTCCAGGATGGGTAGCGAGGAAGGGTGACCTTTGTGCCGTCTGTCCGAACAATCTTGGCTGGGTCGGCCATGAATGGAGCCAAAGAGGCACCAACGAGCGTAAGAATCAAAAAACCAATCTGATAGGCAAATGTCAGCGCTACGGATTTCGAAAGGAATATCAGACTCACATAGGTTCCGTTTCCAACTTTGTGACCGATCATTAGGCGGTTCGTGGTGAATTAATTGAAGTAGATGACTCACCTGAGTTGCCCTGTTCAGGTTCACGAGTTAAGAACTCTGGTACAGAGAGTCGAAGACTCACAGTGTTGTGGTAGTTAATCCCAAATGAGACAGCACCGCCCACAACGGCACCCAAGTTGAATATAGCCCAGAAGATGCCGATGAAAAGGCCCTTCTGCTTTTCGGTGGGATAAGCCATCATCATAGAGCCTTGAGCAGTCCATAATAGTCCTGCGCACAGTCCCAGAATTGCGCCCGCAGTGACGACAAAGTCGTATACATTAGGATGAATGTTGTCAGCCAGGAACGAAGCGACATAGAGCGAGTATCCCCAGGTTCCGATGAAAAGTGTGAGACGAGGTCCGAGCACATTGTTGACCGTGCCAGCGAAGAACGCACAGAATGCAAACGAAGCGTTAGTGGCAGTGGATGCATTCGCTTGCGCGGTTGTGTTGACCTGACCACCTCCACCCATACCACCCAAGGCATTAAACATGCCGGGACACATGAAGCAGACAAAGCCGAGCATAGAAACTTGGAAGTAGGGGTGGTAATAAATCCCCCTCCATCCTGTGGGACGTTCGAATATCTCCTCGCGTTGGGAGCCAGTGTCCTCGCTTCCACTGTCGGGTTGTTTTTCTGAGAAGTCTGCCATGAGGGGATGGGATCAACGGAGGATCAGTCGCCGCCTCTTATGCGTCCAAGTTTTATCAAATGCTCAGCAAGACCTCGTGGGCATCGGAGGTAATTTGGAAGAGGGTGGGTGGCACTGACGTTACAAAGTATTACCGTATAGGTTGCGGGCAACGTTGGCCTCGCCTCTCCTGCCAACGGCCTAACACCAGATCTAGATTAAAGTGAGATCCGGTGAATGCATAGTCACTGCTATATGTGGTGCCATGTTGTTAGATGTTCTGAAGAAGATGCAGAGTTCCGAGATAACCTCGTTCGGTCAGTCATGACCGTTGAACGTTGAACATAGGTGCTAGTGCTAGTAGTGTTTCGTAGTGTTACTCATCCCACGGTTCATATCGGATGTCAAACTCCTTGCGGATAACTGGGATCAGCGGGGTTGCAATCAAGAGCTCAGCTGGCTGTTGCCAGCTCACACCCCTTACCAGAGAACTAAGATCCAGGTACCGGTCATCATGCCCGCATCCGATACATTCCGTGCATTCTAACAGATCAGTATCAATGATGTGCGTTATCCGACCAGTCAAATGAAAGGGTCCTATCGTCGTCCCCACATAGGAGGATACTTAGACATGAATTGCATCTGAGATATGAAGTGGCTCGGGACATGTCGCTCGACTACTTTGCGTGGCATGACAGCGATATGTATCAGCGCCCAAGCTGATGAACGCGGCGCGCTTCACCCAGGGGACAACCTTCTGTTTCCCGTCGAGGTGAGTACCTCTAGAAATTGAAAGGTATAAGAATGAAAGGAGAGTCCATCTGTCGTCGTTCGCGCGCAGGCTATCTGGTTATCTATACGGTGTCGAACCTTATGTGGGGTCGAATTTCGCAAGATGGAGTTTGTTTGGAACACAAGGCTTTGGACAACAGACGTCAACATTCCACAACAATCTCTATTCTCGTCTTTTGTGTTGGCGCCTGCCAGTAGTGAACAAGCCATTGTGGCAAGGAGTTGCATTGCGCTCGTGCTTGCTGCTATCCCAATTTTCAGCTCACGGCCATGGACATAATTGACTCGGTAAGGAGCTATCTTGAACGGTGGTCCAGTGGTGGGGAATCCGAATGTCGAAATTTCCTTCTGCCACCCCATTTAGGCCCCATTGACACAAACAGTGTCGGAACCCTCACAACAGCGTATCACACGATGCTGTACTCCGCCCTGAAGTCTTGGTCTCCGAGCCGTTTATTGAGTCCTCAAGACTTCATTGCGTTCGTCCAGTCGGTCATGGCATCCCTGCCGTCCTCATCGGCTCAGTCTGGTCATCTACCAAGCGACAGTCTAATTGGCGAAATACTAATCGATATTATATGGTCTCTCGACGCGCAGCTGGACGAGGTCATTGCGGATGCCAAGGCCACCGCGACTACATCAGAACAGGTCGTGGACACCAAGCAGAATAGCGACTCGCAGACTGTTGCCGAAATCAAGTGCACGGCCGAGCAGGACAAGGAAACGCTGGTTGATATTGTTAGGAAGCTCATATATGCAAAGATCATCGATGTGGCTGTATGCCGGGAGCGTCTGGATTTGAGCCTTCTTGCAAGCATCGGTCTTATATCGGACAGGTCTTCCTTCGACAAGAAAGAGATCAGGACCAGAACGGGTCTCTTTTACAAACAAAACAAGTTCAACCTTCTGCGCGAACAGTCTGAAGGTTACAGCAAGCTGTGCGTGGAGTTGATGAGCTCTTTAGGGCCCTCACACTCTCCGCAAGATGGTAGACCTGTGGAGAGCATCGCATCTATAGAAGAGCGTGCTCGAACAGTGTGGGATAAGGTCATGGGGCTCATTGGGTATTTCGACCTTGACCCTAATCGTGCCCTCGACATCATCCTGGACGTTTTGACTGTCAACATAGCCACTCATTACACCTTCTTTCTTGCCCTCCTGTCGTTCTCTCCCTGGTCGGGATCTATGAAGCGCTCTACGCACCGCAAAACTGGTTCGATGTCTACCGCATTTCCCGATCAATATCGAGGGAAGACACTTGATGCAGTTTTGGAAGTCGCGGAAACAATGTCCCAAGGGTATCAAGTACCAAAGCTGGAATTGGACGACCTTCAGTCGCGTGTGCTCGCACAAGTTTTGGGCTTTAAATTTGCTTACTACCAGGGTCGTTCTGTGTTTACTTTTATTCCTTCGTCTGATGGCGCGTAGGGATCAGATCCGAACGATCTGTCACAAAAAAACCTTTATCTCACTGCGGCCATCTTGATTCGGGAAGGATTTGTCTCCCTAGAGGAGTTATATCCACATCTTGCGCCTCTTGATGAAGAAATGGACTCCTGTCGCAAAAGTTATTTGGATCAAGTGCAACAACGGATTGTTGACGCAAAGACGAGTCAGCTGGCAATGGCCGCCCCTCTAGAATCTTCAACCAATGGACAAAAGCCGCGATTAGATCCTGCTGAGGAAGTCAAGATGTCTGCAGATACGACGTCTCTAAACCAAAAGGCAGCTCTCGTCAGCGCCTTGCTTTCCGTCGGAGCTTTACGTCCGGCTTTTGCGATCCTGACCAAATTCCCGTGGTTTGTGGACGCGGAAGTCGAGCTGGCGGATTTGCTGCTTCGCATCCTCAAGCACTCCATCTCTCCTCTCTATGACACGATCTTTGTTCTGAAGGAGCGAAATCCTAGCTTCACCCAGCCCCGTGCTCGATATGGATCCAGTGGCATTCTCGTTACGCCAACCCGGAAGCCGCAGCTGACTTTGACAGCGCCAACACCTCCGTGTACAGCCAGTACCGAGTTCGTTTTCTTTTTCCCTGACTGGTCAGAGAGGGTCCCGCTATCCACTACGTACGATGACTTAGTTGACGTTATTGAACCCCTTATGAGCTTTGTGGGGTTACATATATCGCGCGACCCGTTATTCGTTTCGAAACTGACTCGGCTAGGGAGATCACAGTTAATGTCAACGGTAAATCCCCATCTTCAATGTCAGTTCAGTGCACTTATGTTCCTCTCAGACTCCCGTCGATCCCATCACGAGGAAGCCCAATGGGGAACCCGATCCCGCGAACCCTATTCGCACGTTCTGGTTCAAACTTCTACGAGTTTACCTCTTACCTTCTCTATCTCTCATTCGAGGTAACGCTGTTTGCACTGTCGAGATCTGGCACATCATCCGGCAGTACGAAACAACTACTCGATGGAAACTATATGGCGAATGGAAGACAAGCACCTACACTTCACACCCTGAGCTCCGCATTCGTCAAGTACAGGCCGACCGAGAATCAAAAGGAATCTTACGACGCTTATCCCACAACACCATTGATACACTTTCTGGCACGGTTGCAAAACTGGCACACTCCAATCCTTGCATCTTCTTTACAAACGCTGTCAACCAGATTATGGCCTATGACAATCTGGCGAATGTGGTTATTCAAGCTCTTCGATATGTGACCAATATGGGTTTCGACGTATTGGTTTATGTCATTCTCGACGCGCTTTCAAACCCCTACAAGAATCGGGTAAAGGATGATGGTGTCAATATCTCAGATTGGCTTCAAAGTCTTGCTTCGTTTACTGGCATGCTTTTCCGGCGTTACAGCGCCGATTTGTCTCCGCTGCTCAAATACGTTGTTCATCAACTTTATAACGGCCAGGCGACGGAGATAGTAGTTCTTCGCGAGCTTATTTGGAAGATGGCTGGTATTGAGCCCCTCCCGAGTTTGTCGGACTCGCAAATTGCTGCGATGGCCGGTGGTCCAGCCTTACGCATCGAGGCAATCGCATCCACAACTCGAGGTGCGCGTCTGGATCCCAACGACGCTGTTCTCAAAGGTCCTCAGCGGCTCGGGAAGACCTTGCTAGAGACTTCATTGGCATTGCCTCTCCTTATTCAAGTCGCACAGCAGCGTCAGTCCTGCGTTTTCAAGGCTCCAGACGCTTATCTCAAGTCCCTTGCAAGCCTGTTCGACACCGTAGGTTGCGCGTCTTACCGTATCGAATCTTGGTCTCAAAGTGGCTTCCCAACTTCAGACTCACGGCGTCCTACTCCAATACCTGGAACTCCTGACGTCTCCTGCTGTTATATCGCTTGAAGATTACGCGAAGAAGATACTTCCTTCTTTGACCGATCTTGGGGAGCTGTATGGAATATCTGCTCCAATCTGCATGCAAATTATTCGCCCAATGCTCAACAACATTCTTTTGAAAACCGCATTATCGATGCAAGAGAAAGAACGTGTTGCCAATGAAGAGGCGGAGAAACGACTCAAAGCTCGTCTGTCAGCGAAGCGGGATCCATCTGTGGCTGCAACCCGTATGGAGTCGCCAAGCGGTGCTAATACACCACGGGACAATGCGGAGCACAAATTATCTTCGGCCGATGGTGGGGAGGACAACGCCATGGATGTTGAGCCAGAAGCCACCACTCCCGCTACCGAGACCCCATGGATTCCTGAATTGGAGTCACTGTTTGATGATGTTCGTAGGATTGCGAAGAGTAACGCTATTGACATCATTGGTCCCGGTTTCTATTTGACCTTCTGGCAATTGTCAATGTATGACCTTGCGCCACCAGCTGCTAGATATGACGAAGAGGGTGCTGCTCTGCGCACTCTGAGTCGTCAAGAAGATGCCAAGTACATCAGTGCCGATCGCTCTTCAGATCGTACAAAAAGGCTAATGGCGAGTTCTCACCGAGCCAAACGCGATAGATGCAATGGGTTTGTCCATACTCTGGCCCAAGAGTTCAAGGAACAAACGGTCTCGAGGGTTTTCACACTGAAACGGCTGGCGCGAGAGAAACAGTACTGGTTTGCTCACGTCGAACACCGCTATGCTGTCTTAGCTTCAGCTATCATCGAACATTGCATCCAGCCACGGTCTCTCCTTTCGCCTATGGACGCCGACTACTGTGCGCAAATCATCAAGGTTATACATACCCAAGGAACGGCGGGATTTCCCACGTTGATGTGCTACGACAAGCTGCTTGGCGATCATATCAAGACCGTGATTTTCTCCTGCAGTGAATATGAAGCAAAGAACTACGGCCGCTTTTTGTTGGGCGTCCTTACAGATCTCTGGAAATGGGCTCAGGACGAGCAGCTCTTTGCTCAGGATAATCGTATGAAAGTTGGAGGGAGAGTGATTCTGCTTCCAGGGTTTCAACCGCGCTGGACCAACAAAGACCCCGCAAACATTCTCCCTGAAGATCTCCTGTCATGGTCTGGTTTCAAGCAAATTTTGCGGAAATGGCACAGGAAGCTGGGGAGAAGTCTCTGCAATTGCATCGAAACTGGAGAATTTATGCATGTCTACAATGCTATCGTGGTGCTGAAGGAAATTCTTCCTGTTTTCCCCCTTGCCGCTGTGGGTGAATACGGACCCATCATCGACAATATGATTGACAAACTCGTTGAGGGTGAAGAACGAGGAGACCTCAAGATCTTGAGTAGAGCCTATTCTGCGGCATTGAAGAAACGTGAATCACAGTGGGCGGTCTCTAGACCAACACCAAAGGTCAACGGCGCCACCTTATCTCCGAAGCCTGGCACCTCTGCCTTACAGGCGGTGGATCGACCACGATCGACTCAGCCTTTGAATGGTTCTGCGCTTCCCGCCTCAACTGATGGTCGTCGTGAAATCAGCGGTGTTCCAAATGTTCCAGTGGCGCCAAGAACTCAAGCACTTCATGGCACATCCGACGAGAGACCGTCCACGCCAGCTAGTCTCGCAAAATTGGCAATTGAAAGTATCCCGAGGCCCGAGAAGGTAAAGCGAGTCCGCCAAGACAAGGATTCACCAGCACCAGAGAGTGAAAGCAAATCGACGCGACAAGATGCAATGGACGTTGACACCATTCCAACTGCACCGAAAGAAGGAAGATTAGTTTCTCAGGAAGCGACTCCTTCGCGGCTGGGAGCACGGCATTCGTCAGCGCCGAGTCAAACTTCCTTGCCTCCAGTGTCTACTGATTTCCGAACGTCAACACCTACTCTTAAAGATGCCCCCAAACTCCCTCGGTCAGGTACTATGGTTCCAAGTCCGCAAGAAGCACCCCTTTCTCCTAGGCAAAGAGGTGACGAGAAGCAACCTCTCGATGCTATGCCTCCGCCGACCGCTCCAAGTCAAACGCTTTCGGCGCAGGAGCTCCGCGAAACTGCCAAACAAACCATCGGTCATCGTGTATCTGAGCGCTCTGATGACCGGAGATCGGTCGGTGACGCTCGTAGTCAGCCTGGTTCTGGAGCTCCGTCCCCATTACCTCGCCGACGTACCCCATCCCCTGTCACTAGAAATCATAGTGTCGAGAGTCGGGCGAGCGGGGAACGCCGTTCAGACCGTGGTAGTGGAGATGGTGATCGTGCCGACGAGAAGGGCATAGATCGAGAAGCACGACAGGAATCACGGTTGTCCCGCAAGGAGAGTAGTGGCGCTGGCCATGGTCCCCGTGGCGAGCGAGCTTCGAGTCATCGCACCTCAGCTCGCGAGGACAGGGAGAGTGACAGGGAACGAGATAGGGAACGCGGCCGCGACAGACACGGAGACCGCGACCGCGAAAGGGAGCGTGATAAAGAGCGAGATAGAGAACGGGACAAGGAGAAGGAAAGGGACCGTCGTGACCGAGACAGAGAACGCGACCGGGACAGAGATAGGGATCGTCACCGACGTGATGACAAGGACCGTGATCGTGAATCACGCAAAGATCGGGATAGATCTGGTCAGGCCCCTGCACCTGTTACTGCCACTGCCACTCCAGAGGCACGGAGTCTTCCCACTCGCCCGGACCCTGCTCGACACCGTCCTGCCTCTCAAGTTGGCGATGACGCTCTCGGCAAAAGACGCCGGCTTACCGATGATGATGCCGATCGCACTTCCAAACGCAGCTCGCGTAAGGAAGGTCATAGAGAGGACAGATCTCGTCGCTCCGAGAAAGAAAGCCATGACCGACCTCGGGAGTCTGATAGACGCCGGACTGAACCCCAGCCGGCCGAAGGAGAGACGCGACTACCGGTGGATAAGGTTCGTTGACGTAGACATACACGTCACAAAAAACTTCCTAATCACCTGTCATACAGCCTGGCGAAAAGCGGATACCAGACGGTCCCAAAAACCTCCCTCCCACCACACCGTCGGCCCCAAGGGCAATGTCTTCCGTTGACGGGTCTAGGGTTAGCAGCAAGGCAGACCCTGGTCCTAGCCGAGGTGGCGACTGGAAGGGACGAGACCATGCGCCACATGCCTATCCGCCTTCAAACGCTGCTGGTCTGCCAGATGCAGGTTCCAGTTTACGTGCCAGAATAGGCGAGAAAGAGGCCGGCCGCTCGGCTCCCCAGGCACCTACGGCATCGTACCGGTCAGAGGCGCTGCTACCTAGGGATGACGAACGTGATAATAGAAAACGAACAGCAACTGGTGAGTCACTAATGCATACATGTTTTGACAGAATCGTAAACTTTACTGACATTGACGTAGATCGGGACAAGGACATTGGGGAAGTCAACAACGTACCAGGGAGTGATCTGTCATCGCAGCCTCCGAAACGGCCGAGAATAATTCGCAATCGTTATCCTACTCCCCATGGACTAGCCAAGAGGACGCTTCCTATTGACCCTCAGGCAGGGGATAAATCACGCTCGGGGAGGAAGGACTGAGTAACTTCCATAGACCTAGTATTCTACATTTGCCTTCTGTCCTGATGTTATATATCATACATTACAAGTTACAGCTGTTTCCCTGAACCATTGTCAAGTGGGACTCTACAAATTACCTAGATGACTAGTAACCATTAAGTGAACGTGTGACCCCGAGTTGAATCGATATTAACGAGTTGAATCGTACGGTGCCATAAGCTATTCACTTCTTTATCAACGTGAGGAATTCCTCGCGGGTTTTTTGTTGGGTTCGGAAACATCCTAGCATACACGAAGTTACCGTGATAGAACCAGGTTTTTGCACACCACGCATGGTCATACACATGTGAGTGGCCTCCATGACGACTGCAACTCCACGAGGCTTGATTGCTTCTTGGACTGCAATTGCAATCTGTTTGGTCAGTCGCTCCTGGACCTGAAGACGGCGGCTGAATGTTTCGGCAATCCGAGCGAGTTTAGACAGCCCCAAGACCAATCGATTGGGAATGTAGGCAATAGCCACCTTTCCTGTGAACGGAACAAGGTGATGTTCACACAGACTGGAGATGTCGATGTCTCGGACCAAAACCATTTCATCGTGGTCTTCTGCGAAGACGGCATCATTGATGACGTCTGCCAAGCGCTCCTCGTAGCCTCGGGTCATCCACATGATGGCTTGTGCGTAGCGTTCGGGTGTTTTCAGGAGTCCTTCGCGGTTGGGATCTTCACCGATGCAGTCGAGAATGGTACGCACAGCCGATGCCATCTTTTCCTCTCGAGCGGCGCGCTCTGCCGGTGTTGCATTGAGACGAGAGACGGTGGACTTTGCTGGAGTGGATCCGGTGTTGAGTATGGGGGTAAGATCGGGAGATAAGAGAGAAGGCATACCTGGCCAGCCGAGGCCGTTCGGGTCAGGGAGTGGGCTTGCTCTTTCAGCACCATTCGTGAGTGGAGTTGATATACCGGAAGCAGGCCGAAAGCCGTAACCCTCACGGACATGAGGCAAGGGAGAACGTACAGGGCCTCGCTGGGGCAAATCGTCCTGAGGGTCGTCTAGGTGAGTAGACGCTGATTCTCGGGGGATGTCGGCATTATTTGAGTGGGGGGTCTCAGATTGCGTGACTTGGTGTAGCTCCAGTTGTCGTAATCCATTTGAAAGTAGTTCGCCATGGGACAACATCTGGGTCGGAAATGGGACGTGTTTGCTCAAAGTATCGAGGTTATGGCAGGTAGGAAAGGGAGCATTCGAGAGAAGGAAAGAACAAGAATTTGGGAGAGAGTGCGGGAATAGGTAGGTTAGCGACAGGAAGAATTCACAGAATGTGGGGGTATTTTTCGCAGAGAAGTCTCGCGATCGAGGGGGAGTGGGACTGACTGACGGGTACTGGCACCGTCTGACACCGGCGACGTTGGGTCGGACGAGAGAACCAAAAACGGATATCTGAAAGAGGAGGGTACCGGCAACTGAGTGGTTTGAACAAAAAAAACTGTCAGAAGCTGTGATGATACCGTACCGCACCGGCAGTGGAGGAGGACGTGAAGAACCGACGGGGGGTTAACTCTGGATTCAACACTCTCCTTGATTCCTAAATCAGCTAAAGTTTCATAAACAACTTGCCGTCTCACTTTCTTCTCACTATCGAACTTATGTCGGGACACGTCTGCCTAACTCGTCTGCACCGCTCAGAAATCACCTCGGATCTCGCTCACCGTACAGCGGGTCTCTCTACCGTCACAAATGGCATCTTGTCCTGACGTGAATGCTGTGACTCCCTCTCTTCTTATATCCCCAAGTTTAATTCATGTCATCCCCCATCGTCCTCCTCACAATGTGTCAGCATGCAAAGTCTCCCCGTAACATCATCCGTCGAGCCTCATCTCACACCCCTGCTCCTCCCCGACTCCGCTTGCTCCCCAAATCGCCATCCGCCTCATCACGCCGCTCTTTACAGCAGGCTTGGCTCGCTTCTCGTGTCATTCCCCGCCGCAGGGGCATGTACCTTATGCCCGGCGCTCAGCGGCCTCTCAACGAGTCCAATATCAGGCTCGCCCTCTCTATCTCTCGTACATGTCTCCCCGACTTGGCCCGTGCCCTCTGGGCCTTGCATCCCGTTCGGACTTTCCTCATGATGTTCCTGCACGTCCTCCGAGGCTTCTTCCCTGCCTTCAGGGGTTATTCACAAGCAATGATCGTTGACGAACTTCAAACACTCGTCTCTTCCGGCTGTTTCTCTTGGTCCCGGCTCTTGAGACTACTCGTTGCCGAAATATTCAGACGGGCCGCTGAGACAGCCATCGATTCATTTGCTACTTCAAACGAAAATATAGTTCACGACTCCGCCCGTTTCTTCGTCGAATATCAACAAATTGCTCAGCGCCTTCGTCTCGATATTCCGACTCTCGCGGATCCTATCGTACGAGACTGTCTCCAGGAATCCGATCTCTTCGTTCGCTCCTTTAACGGCATCGGGAGCTTTGGACTACTCTCCCCTTTCGATTTTATACAAGTCTTCGCCCTGATTTCCGAACTACTTTCGCACATCCTCGTACTTTTGTCTCTCACGGGTGGTTCCACCAACTTGGGAGTGTTGCTGCTCTCCCTCATGTCCGCTTTGTTCCCCCTATTTTTGAATCGTTTTGTAGGCACACAATCCATCCCAGACGTATCCTACACGCCGGAGGAAGCTCGAACAGCGGAACGGCAAGAAAAGCTAAGGAATCTCGCGTATAATGAGTCTCATCGTCCAGAAGTGCTACTCTTCGGTCTTGGTCCGTGGATCCTCCAGTCCTGGGCAAATGCCAGGAAAGCCATGTTGTATGATGAACGGAACGCGCCATCAAACCAGCTGACGTTGCCTCAAGTACTCAACCAGATCAACCTCTCTGATCTTTTGTTCGCACTCCAAAATGTGAGCGTTTACAATAGCCAGTCAGTTGTTTGCCTTTTTAAAAAAAATCCTTTCGACAGCTTCCTATCCTTCTCATGGTTCAGTCATCCTCCGCATCTCTTGGTTCCCTGGCCCTGTATCGGAGTTCAATCCAAGCCGTGGTTTTCACGTTCGGACATGTTCTGACGACAACACGCATGGCCTTTCAGGGTATATTCCTGATGGGGGCCTTTTGTGCAGCCATGGACATCCACCCTGAGTTGGAACCGATGGAGGAAGATGTCATAAGTTATCCAAGTGTACCCAGCGGAATGAAAATCGAAGCCAGGCATCTGTCGTACACCTACCCCGGGAGTAAAGAGGCGTCACTGAAAGACGTCACTTTCAGCCTGGAGGCCGGAGAATGCCTCGCAATTGTTGGGTACAATGGATCAGGTAAGTGGCGAAATCTTCTCGCCCTAGGTATTTCGCTCCTGAATTTGAACTGATTGTTCGAGCTCAAATAGGCAAGTCCACGCTTGCAAAAATCTTGTTACGAATTCTAGATTTCGACGAAGGTGATCTCCTTGTCAACGGTGTTGACATACGACGATTGTCGCCTACCGAATATCATCGTCATGTTACCACGGTTTTCCAAGGTTTCTCAAAGTTCAATTCTACTGTTAGGGAGAATGTGGGCCTTGGTTACGTCCAAAAATTGCAGTCACATACAGCTATTTCCCGAGCGATCCACCTTGGTGGGGCGGACACATTCGTGGATGCCCTACCTCACGGCTTGAAAACAAGGCTGGGCTGTCCAGATTTCGATGGTCCACCGCCCGCGTACCCAGGAACTCCGAATTGCGGTATGTCCTCGCGGCAGCAACATGGTCTGTCAGGCGGCGAGTGGCAAAGAATAGCTATCTCACGCGCTTTCATGCGAGCGGATCGACCGGAAGTTGACCTCTTGCTGTTCGATGAACCGGTAAGCCACACCATCGCCACGCGTGTGTTTGTCGTCTTGAGTTTGTGTCACTGACTTTCGCATGGCAGACCTCATCGCTGGATGCGCATGCTCAAAACAAAATTTTTGACACAATAGATCAAGTCTCACGGTCTCCAACAGGCAAACGGACAAAAACTGTCATGTTTATTACACACCGACTTTCCACCGCCCGTCGCGCCGATAAAATCGCGATGATGGAGCGAGGGATGATAACAGAGTTTGGCACTCATGACGAGTTGCTCAAGAAAGGTGGCTCCTATGCCGCTCTGTACAAAGCATCCGTTTGATGAGGGGCATGCCCCTGAATTCCTTACCCCCATCAATCATTTATTTTATATTCAGTCAAGGTCCGCACAATGTATCGGAAATCATGTGTGATATTAGTTGGAGTTTCAGTCATCGCATTCTAGAACATAGAAGACACGAACGGACGTAAAACTAGATTCAATTGTTTGGCGAATGGTCCATGTACACTACTGTACCATTGTGAACATAGGCATCAACATGCGCGTTCTCCGTGTGTGCTGTGACGTTAAACGACGGGCCGCCGTGGATGCCTACCAACAAGCCAGCATCCCGGATGCCTTGGATGAGCGAGGGAACACGAAGCAAAAGTTCAGAATCAAAGAAGACGCCCAACAGGTTATTCATTTTGGCGAATTCCACGCCATCTGCTACACTGACCGAGTATTGGTCGTCACCCGTATCTCGAAGGTCAGGGTTGCTAGTCTGTCCACATCTCGAGGAAAAGAACACCGGATAATTGGGTTGCTTCCAATTCAGTGCTGCGCAAACCTGAGGGGAGAACGAAGTAAAAGCGATCCGTCGACGTGCAAATGCTCCGCCAAGAGACGATGATGTTTGCTTAATCGTGCGAAATACGGCATTGACGCTTGAATCTAAATCTATGTGGCGTTTGATACCCTCACTTGAGGTATCTTTAGCAGGCGAAAGCGCTAGTTCTAGTGTCAAGCCAAGATGAACTGGTAAAAGCTGCATGAGCCGCGAAAGCGGCAACATTAATTGCGGTAGAACTCTGTACCAATCCTGAATGGAAGTCATTCTACGAATCAGTTGTTCACCCCTATCAAGGCGACTAGCCAAAGCTTCGAATTGGGCGAGAGTGACATCGGCAACACCAAGATCATACAACGATTCAGGAAGAGATAGGTCACCACACAGCACGGGTTGTAGATCACGTGTGACTTGGACAACTGCGTAAACGTAATTCCCTGAGAGTGAAGATAGCGTGACTGTGTGCAGGGGAGAGGCTGTTGTTGATTGGATCGATGGGGATGTATGGGTAGAATCCAGCGATCTAGGGGATTGCCGCCAAGGGACTGTTGTCTGAGGACTAGCATTCAGGAGGCTACCCTGAGGTAAGGTTAGGGACTTCCAGTAGGTCTCGACAGCTCCCCCAACTTCCAGGGTGATACCTTGGAAAGGAGTGATGATGTGTGTAGAGAAGTTGACTTCACCAATACTATGCAGACGATGATCCAAAACAGGCAGCGTATTGAAAGTGCCCTTGGAAGATTGGAAGATGGACGGATGCGTGACAGCACGCCCGATTGTTTTCGTACCGAAATTTGGATAGATCGAAAACTCCAACGTGAGATCATTCAAGCTACTTGTCTGCAGCATGAAGGTATCATAGTTGTTTGTCTGCGGGAGTGATATTATGTATGGCGCAGCATTAACGCCAGGTCCCGCCGTGATGACCATCTTTAACCGGTTTGGTGAAGGTAACGAAACAGGTTGTGCCAAAATCGAATCCGATAAGCGAGGGTGAAGTTTGATAGCTTTTCTATTCCTTTTGGGATCGCGTGCAGGAGGTATGCCAACGGTAATCACCACCAAATAGTTCTTGTCGAGGTAGTTGTGGCCGTATACTCGATGTGGCATGATGGGAGGGGGCAACGACAGAGAAGGGATGGAATCGGGTTCGTCAATTTGCATGTCAACTGCGACCTGCGGGATTGCAGCGGTACGGCTGACTGAAAATCCAGGTGTCTTAGACACTACGTCGAACAATAAGTCGACGCACTCTCGGTGACCGTACCAAGCCGCATAGTGTATCGCTTGGTGGTTGAGCTCGTCAGTGCGGTCAACGCGAGCGCCAGCCTGGAGAAGAACTCCAAGGCAGGAGGCATGTCCATAGCGGGCAGCATGAAAGAGTGGCGTCCATTCATGGTACTTGTCCGGAAGATCCCACCCTCCTTGATCCAAAAGCAGTTTGCAGACTTCTACATGACCTTCGCGAGCGGCGAGATGAATGGGGTACTCTCCATTGGTGTTGGCAACAGGCTGCGCGCCTTCCTTCAGTAACAGTGACACGATATCTGTGTATCCATATTGACTCGCGAGAGATAGGGGCACCAAAGAAGAGTTTGAAGATGATGACTGCGGGGTTATGCACTGGTCGCATATCAAAACCTGTACGCATTCAACATTACCTCGGAGTGTTGCATATACAAGAGGACTGCAATTGTCCACGTCAAGAACATGTGGGGGAATGTTGGCTTCTAGAAGTCGCCTGCATACAGCTGCGTGGCCATGCATTGCCGCATAATGCAAGGCTGACCGTCCGTAAACGTCCAGTTTTTCTTTCTGTGACCCTTTCTCAAGACAGAGGTTCACGAGGCGGAGCGCTCCTGCAGCGGCAGCCTCGTGAAGACATGTCCGCCCGTTGATATCATCGACGAATTCAAAATCGAAGGGAAGTGAGACGGCTGCGAGGATAAGGTCTGCGAGCTCAGGAGGCGCGTCAACTACAACCTTCCAGAGTACTCGCGTGACGTTAACCTTGCCTCCATGTTGAGAGCCGAGGATATCAGAATGTCGCACGAGATCTTTGATGGATGCCTCGTCGCGATTTTCGACTGCTTTCTGTAGATCGAATTCGAACTCGCGAAATAGACCCGAATACATGTTACGATCAAAGTTGAGCTGGAAGTCGAGAACATCGTGGGCAGCAGCACCCTCGAATTTGAGCCCAGAAGAAAGATCAGTGAGGTCCAGCAGACTAGCGGCGACAATATCGGAGAAGTCTGAAATGAGCTGTCTGTTGAACACGGGCTGGACCTCAACCTGTCTCGCGAGATACAGCTCCTTTGTGGTGGAGCGAGAGCGCTTATCCCACTTCTTGAGAATCTTGCGGAAACCCGTGGCGTTGATCTCAATGAATTGCTGCATAAACGACATTGACAAACCATCCAAAGCAAAGACCAAGACACTTACCTGCAACTTGCCCATGTCCCTTTCGAGAAGACGGAAACCCTCTTCTACAGCCATCCATTCAACATGGTTCATTGCTGAGCCATCATTTGCATCTGGGAGACCCCTATGA
This sequence comes from Chalciporus sphaerocephalus, assembly GCA_038094055.1. Taxonomy (NCBI): domain Eukaryota; kingdom Fungi; phylum Basidiomycota; class Agaricomycetes; order Boletales; family Boletaceae; genus Chalciporus; species Chalciporus sphaerocephalus. The sequence continues at coordinate 684,712 of JBBPTH010000003.1, forward strand.
GCGGCCGCGCGACGCTTAGACAACAGGGTTTCGAGACGAAGCTTCAACTCTGCTTCTTTTTGGAGATAAAAAGTATTGATCTGTCAAAATCATGAGCCTTCGAGCGACGCGAGAGCCACAGTAGTTTCCACGTGCCTTCTCAAGCTCTCGTTCCAACTTGAAAAAGAAGGCGGCTTTATGAGCCTGAAAGTCAGCGCCTCGATCTTGATCCTGAGCGAGGGAGGACAGGATGGGTAGCTGGTTTGGATCATCGGACACGATGGAGTCTGGAGTATCATCCGTAGAAGAGATGGCGGTTGTTGAGTTTCGAGTGGGATTGAAGAGATCTGCAGGTCTGACGCCCAATGCCAGAGCAGCGGCCTCGGAAGCAGGTCGATTGGCTGCCAACGAAGAGATAATCTTTTTGAGGAACTTGTAATCGAGGTAATACGCAGACCATCCTGGCACCTGCTCGGATTGAATCTGCTTGCCAAACTAGAGGTCGCAGTGGACGGCCATCAGCACATGATAGACCATAGAGTGGTACACCAGTCCATGATTTGGACGGACTGCTGACCTTCATAACACTCTGTTAAAGAACTTGGGAGATCAAAACCTAAATGAAGTCGTCGAATCCTTGATCCGTTCAAACCATGCTGGTTATTTCCCAATAAAAAGAAGGGGAAAAATGATAGCGATGTAGACCATCAACAGACTCAAGGTCAGTGCTACTATCTGAGTGTCCATGTCGTTTGATGCACGTGCGTCGTCTGTACGGCCTCCACATTCTGCATGCATAGCACCTTGTCAATAAGTCACCGAGTACGTCCCACACCAGTCATAGTTTTGTCTCACAGTAATATGTAACAGGAAAACATAATTAATCCGGCAAACACCAGTCTCTATGTCGTCCTCTCGACTCTGAGCCAGAGAAACATGCTAGACCGGGAAAGCTACCTCGTGCATAGCAAGCCCAACACAATCCTCGAGCTCAAATGAGCACTTTCCTCAATTGCCAAACTTTCGATGGTAACAATGTCACTGGACATGTGCCATGCTGCTCGACGTGGTCAAACGCACAACGGTAGCAGAAGACGTAACCAGAGGGTAAAGCTGTCGCATTGTTGATGGTGTTCTGACACAATGGACACTGCCCGTACTGAGTACCATCCACGGATACTCCTGCAGGATGTGGTGGGAGAATCCGAGGTGGCGGGACAGCCGGCCCGAGGGGAGATATTGACAACGAACGTGCTGGGGACCCTGGAGAATACCACCACTCCAGGAACTTGACGAAGAATATCGCTGTTGGCAAGAGCAGTCTCAGGGAGTCTAGAAGTATTTGCGGTGCATTGGCAAATAGCCGGTATAGCTGCTTCATGACGCCCTGCCTGACTTGGGGAGAAGGACCCTGCGTACCATTAACCACAAGGAAATCGTCCGCACTCAGTCGACGTAAATCGATACCTATCCATGCTAACCACGGACGGTAAAATGGCGTACGCTCAAATAGGTATGCCACATTACAGGCAAGTAGCCATAATTCAAATGAAGTGTTCACCCACGGAAAGATTCTCTTGTATGCTCGACGCCAACGCCCAGCCAAAGTGTCGTTGGTAAGTGCTTGCACGCGCCGACTGTCGCCAGCGTCGTCTAACATATCGGAAGACACACCACCACCTAGTTGTTCATAGTATTCATGGGCTTTCGCTCCAAGATAAGGAACAGCAACCAGAAAGAACAGCGAACGCCGTATCTCTGCAGTCCTCAGTTTTTCTGCGGCAGGTATGCCTGGAACAGCGGAGCTCGCTCTCTCAGTAGAGATCCAAGGGTGTCTACGGCGCTTCAAGCCATAAAAGTTCTCCGCGAAAGATGCGTTGTGTCTGCGAAGATAATGTCGTTCGACAAAGAACATTATGATGGCATAAAATTCCTCGTGTCTATTGACGATACGAATGAGGTATCGCGGGTATCGCTGTGCGAAAACTGCCAAAACATACTTGAGTGTCGGTTGTAGAAGGTCTCGGAGTTGCTCTTGAGCAATTAGCTCGAATAGTGATGGCTTCAGTGGGTCACCACCGATGTCGTTGAAGAACTGCATGATCCTGAACGCGCGGTTAAGTAAGTTATCAGGGCTCTCATTGTCAACCTGGGGTGAGCAAAAGGCACGTGAAACTTGAGTTTCGTCATGTGATCGATACACGCGGACAGTCAGACTATTAGTATCAGGCATGGTTGGTATTGAGACTGCTATCATGATAGTCTAATCAATATACAATTGCTGCTATACAATATACAATACTGATGTCCCCTTGTCTGACTCAATACTCAGCACAAAAGCTAGGTTTTGAATCATGAAAACCAGAATCCAGTGGGCCATGTTTCGGAACGGAACACTTGTTGATTGTACCCTCCCTCGAACGGACCATGATAAACCCTTGAAGTCGAGGTATTGCTTAAACGAGCATTGTGTCGTCTGTAGCTAGCGATGAGCATGTCCAAAGTCCTTGCGTGTATCTAGACCCATCGGTTGGGGACAGGTGCGTAAAGATTTCCACCTCGTGCTTATTGTTCAAACCGCCTCGTTGCAGAGACGGATTAAAGAGCGTCGCGTCAAGGTGGTTTTGAGAAATACAAACTGTTCTCATCCCAGACTCCCATCCAACTTGGTTAATTCGAGCTACAGTCTCCGTCGAGTCTCCATTCGCCCGTCCTCTTTTCTCTCATTCCATAACGAGCGCCCAATGTTCTCATCAATCCATGCGATGATACCCTCTGATGCTGACATCGCTAACCAAATTCTCAAAGAAGAGAGCAACTACCGCTTTTCATCCTTCTCAGCGACTGATGCTGTCACACTTGGCCTCTCGTTGCGCAAGCGGTTCCGGGGCAGTAGTCGACATGTAAAAGGTAAAGGCATGGTCATCTCAATACAAACAATTGGTGGACACACTCTCTTTGCATGCACTGCGGGAGACCTTGGCCACCCTTCTGGCGAAGGAGACGTCAGCTTAGATAGCTGGGCCTGCTTGGAGAGCATGATTTCGGTGGTGAAGAAGACGAGCCACTCCAGTTTCTACATAGAGAAAGGGATGAGTGCAATGGGAAAGACCGCCAAACAGATGGGGATCGAGAGTGAATTTACCGTTCGAGGAGGAGGTCAGTATTACATGAGTTCAGATGCCAGGTCCCAACTCATCCTATCAAACAGCATTTCCGATATGGTTGGATGCGAGTATTAGTATCCTCTTTGTTCTGCCTGGCCCTTGTGTTCAAGTTTGCTTTGCAGAATGCACCCTGTTGTCCTATTGGCGTTGCAGCTTGCTTTTCAGGGTCTAGTCAAGAGGATCACAGACTCATTGCAATGACAATTCGTGATTACCTGCACAAAAAGCAAAATCCATCTGGTAACAGCAGGCTCTCCATGTCATCAACCATCCTGCAAACTGAAGCACCAGTTCCGACAATAGCAAACCAAGACCACCGCGACAGCCCTGCAGTAAGTTCGTACAGTCATTCTGAAGTTCGGTACATTCACCAAGAGAAGGCATGGGCGGGTAATCTGGCAGAGCACAACCGGCCTCATACTCCTTACGACGATGAGCAAGATATCTGAGCTAATGTCTGAACTAGTGTACTCATTTATAAAGTGTCGGATACCGAAAAGACATTAATGACGCGGCAAATGCAATAGTGCAAGTTTACCCCAGGCTTACTCTTCAGATTCTTCGAACTCCCTTGACTCCCGGGAAAAGCCCGCAGGATATGATAGCACGCGGATAGCCTCTGCCGAATGGACGGGTAAGAGCGAGCGATTGACGAAACGCGGAGCATACCATGTCTAAGGAATATTTGTCGTTGACCAGAGGGTGAAGATCCATCTGTGTTGCTATCAAAATCACGAAGTTCGAAGCCAGCCTCTGCATAGACCCGGGTTCCCTTAAGCAGATTCTTAAGATAGGAGTTCTGCTGGGGGTTGAAGGAGAAAATGTGATGGTATGTCGTCGTATCCGCCCGGCGAGCTACGATAGAACGGTAAGGGCGGCATATTAAGAAGCATATAGGCTAACTGACAGCCGTCGGGATTGGGTGCGGGAGGCGGGAAGTTGGAGGTTGCAACGGTGTACGTGAAGGGACATTTAGTCTCTGAGGGATGAGAGACATAAAAACCTACGTGATATATTCCTTGCCATGCTTGCTCGTACGGAGCTCAGCGTCTTTAGTTAAGCGGCCAATGAGAATGACTTTGGAGACATCATATGAGCGCGAAACGGAAGAGGAGAATGTGCGTCTCTGCGCGCCAGAAAGGGCTCGTCTTGCAGTCGCCAACATTGTAGGCGGTGAGCTAAAGGATGTCGCGATGAATAGGTGTGTACCAACGAAAAAATGGACCCAGTCAGTCGCGCTTTAGGTCAAGCGCGGTGTTTGACCATGTTTGGACTAAGGGCTTCAAAGGCATACCAAGTGGACCCGCATACGATCATCGACTTACGATCGACCCATCTACACCGTACACCGTTGACTACCATCATGTCTCGACATAGACTAGTGCGAAATATCGACATACAAGCCGAGCTCGACGACGACGCCCTCTCCGATGAGGGAGACGATATGACCGAAGAGCAGCATGGTATGTTTATCCTCAACTTCCTGCTCACCTGTCGTCTCAATTCGCGCGCAGCTCAGATGGAAGCTGGTCTTGAGCACGTTAGGGCCGTCATGGGTGACGAGGCTACTTCTGGCCTCGAGGATGCTATCATCAAGGATACCCTTTGGCAATTCTACTTCGACGTCGAGCAATCTATCTCTTGGCTATACGGTCCGTCCTCTTGTCCTATACTCAATTTATCGCACTTACCCTTTCCAGAGGAACAGGAGCGGAGGGCGGCAGCAAAGGAGCGAAAAGGTAGGCTTCCATTCAGTCTGTGTTTGTCTGTATCGTTTTGCTTTTCTCCTTTTTCTTCATAATGTTATTTCCCCCCGTTCTAAATCTCGTTGGTGGAGTCGTTTTCGCCGCAAAGGTGACCGCGAACAGGAAGGTACATATCGCTGTCATGATACATCCTGTCCATCTCTCTACCGGAGCACATGTTTACTTTGTTCTTTCTCCATTTCTCCCAGAACATCAAGATGATCGAAAAGGTCAACTCAATCCTGGTGGCTCTTCCGTTTACCAAAGAGGACCGGAGGGGTGCCATTCAGAGGACACGGAACGCCCACGAGTTCCCTTGATCGTGCTAGCACAACAGGGCCAATATCAAAACGATTATTATGCATCCCCTCAGTATCTCGAATATAGCGAGGAGTTGGATCCGGATGATGTTCCACTAGGCTTGATGTCGCCTGTTGATCGTAACTCGCGACTCAGCACCATAACGGAACTGACCGAGCGCACGGAGCCATCCAGTCATTGGCCTTCCAAGCAGCGGCTAGTAGCATTCAATAATCCGCGAGCATCGTTGTCGAGCGAGACCACGTCGTCATATGGGCAGGCGATTGCACGCCACTCGGACGCCTCTCTAAGCAACGCCTGTTTATCTCAGCCTTCGGATCCAAACAAGATCCCACCATCACCATCTCCTTCAGCCGTGCAAAGGCTTTCGACCTACGATTCTGCTCCATCGCTTCGCACGCCAACGGAATCGTCCACGCAATCCGAAACTCCAAGGCTGCATCTTCGCCCGCTGAGTGTAGCAATGCCACCAACTGACAATATGCCCGAAATCCCGGACACTGCGAGTGAGAAGCCGCCCCCGCTACCAGAGAAAGATATACCACGTCGCACTCAACCTCCAAAACGTTCCAAGCTTGCTGAGCTAGCAAGTTCTCGCGCTAGTACAATCTCTAGTTCCCGATCATCAGATTTGGAGACGACTTCTGTACTCACATATCCGGCCCTGCGTCCAGCTGCTGAATCTCGGCTTTCGTTGGCTTCGCGTGCGACGAGTTCTAAGCCACCTTCGTCGGTGACTTCTGAACAGACCTCTTCATTTGTTGTAGTCCCGCACATTCGCGATAAAAAATCGTCCACGCCGTCAGCGGTCTCTTCGGCTTCTATCAAACCGCCATCGACTACTACCTCTTCCATGTCTTCCCATGTGCGCAAAGCAATACAGATAGCTATGGAACTGGAAGCCCATGATCAGACATCCGAGAACCATTCGGACAATGTGTCAGAGGTATCAGTCTCTACTGTTAAGCCAGTAAAACCACTGTCCCCCGTTTGCTCAACCCGCTCGCCTCCGCGTGACGCCCTAGTAGTGCGCAATGAGCCAATCGTAGCAGCTCGCCCTCAATCTAAATTGGCAAAACTTGCTCAGACCAAGTCAAATACTCAAGTTATTGTTATTCCCCGTGCTCCTACATCTGTGCCACCTAATTCTCCTCCGAAGGAACTTCCCAAACCTCATACAGAGTACCTCACACCGATTGCTAACGGGGCAACTGCTACCACTGCTATAACAACCTCCTACCACTCTCTGCAGAGTTTGTCGACTACTCGTATGCTGGAACCTGTCCCTTTAGTTCGGATGCCCGGTGAGGAAATGCGACCGTCAAAGTTGGCATTGAAGGTGAAGAAAGCACAAGACAAATCATCATTTCATTCAAGCACTACTGATGAAGAAGCACCGCTCCCATCTCCGCCACCTCTCTTCATACCACACTCTACCCGATTTCGTGCGTCACCCTCGGCATTCGCTTCCTTACTTCTCCATGACCCTCTGACATCCCCCGAAGACAAAGACAATAGCATACGCACACCTCGATATGGAAGAGAGGAGCTCAACCTCGTCGAGATGTATCAGGCATCGCTCTCCCGAAGTAGATCCACTCTCGGTCTTGATGTAGATGATCATCACAGACAGCGCCGCACAAGACCTATTTCCCCCGATCTATGTGTCCCATCTTCTCCCTTTGCATTTGACGTTCCGAGTCCTGATGACGTTGTCTTCAATGCCCGCCGTGGCACTGCGCTGGCCCACCGATAGGGAAAACATCCACCATGGTCTTTTTTGTATTTCTATTTTCTTAAGATTATCCTTTTATTTCATCCATCTTCTATGTGGTGTATTTCTAGATGTACACCTGGACCTGCTGTTGTTATTCTTTTTTAATGGAATGGTTGTGCTGATTGGATCTCCCACTATTCTCCACTCCAGCCGCAAAGGAGCGCGAGAAGGCACAGAGGGTCACTGCTCAGAAGAAGACGCAATCCACATCCGGTTACTCTACCCCAACTTCACGTGCGATGTCGCCTATTGGGACACCTACCACATCGACGAAAAAGGCGGGTACTGGTCCGCAGACTTCCAAGAAATCAGGGGCGAGTACACCTGCAAGATCAAACAGCGGAGGACTGGATCAAAGGATGCTCGACCTCTCAGCGTTGAATTTACAGTCCAGAGAGGATGAATCTCCTAGAGTAGACGAGCCTCTTCCTAAGTTGGTAATGGAGAGGGAGAAGTTGTTGGAGGAAGTAAGAAGGGAGCTTCAAGGATCCGGGGAGGGTGGAAAGAAATGTGTTAGTTTGGTCGTCATTGGACACGTTGATGCTGGAAAGTCGACACTGATGGGCCGAATGTTATACGAATTAGGGCACGTCGACGAAAAGACGCGCTATGCAAATGAGAGGGAAAGTAACCGAGCTGGAAAAAGTAGCTTCAGCTGGGCTTGGGAACTTGACGGGACTGCGGAAGAGAGAGAACGGGGAATTACTATGGACATTGCGATACAATCACTTTCTACACCTCATCGACAGGTAACTATCTTAGATGCTCCAGGTCATAAAGACTTCATTCCGAACATGATATCCGGGGCATCTCAAGCGGATTGTGCGTTGCTTGTCGTTGATGCTACGACTGGAGAATTTGAAGCTGGTTTTGAGCGCGGAGGACAAACTCGTGAACACTTGGTCCTCGTTCGGAGTCTCGGAGTCTCCCAGGTGATTGTGGCAGTGAACAAACTGGACCAGGTGAGGGTTGAAGACAATCGTACGACATAGTCGACGTCGACACTGACGGACCTGGATTTAGGTTAACTGGGATCAAAGTAGGTATGAGGAGGTGTGCGAGCATCTAAGGGTTTTCTTTAGTCAGTCTGGTTTCCAAACTTCGAAAACAAGCTTCGTTCCGGTGGGCGCAATGCTCGGTGTCAACCTTTTAGATAGGAAAGGTCCTGAAGCGTTAATCTTGTCGAAGTGGTATCAAGGACCTACGCTGGTTGATCTTCTTGATAAATTGGAGGCTCCCGTGCGAGATATCGCATTGCCTCTGCGGTTGCCTATCTCCAACGTATTCAAAGGACGGAGTTCCGGGATAGGAATAACCGGTCGAGTATGCAGCGGAGTCGTTCAGGTCGGAGAACGACTACGAGTTCTTCCAGGAGACAAAACTGCCGTCGTTAAATGTGAGTAACATAGAACTAGCTATGTCAGTAATTCTTATGTCCTTGTAGCTGTTGATGTAGATGAACGAAGTGTACCATGGACAGTTGCAGGATCCAACGCAACGCTGTACCTGACGGCGATCGATCCTCTCCATCTCTCCATCGGAAATGTGCTCTGCCCGCCTACAGATCTTGTACCTCTTGCAACGTCTTTCAGCGCACGGATCATCGTTTTTGACATTCAGCTTCCAATCACAAGTGGTGCCTCAGTACGTGTGCCCTAATAGGGATTCGTCTTGAAGGAGACGTACTCATGGTCAACGACATGCGCAGGTCGAGCTATTTCACCACTCGCGAGACGTACCTGCGACGATTTCGAAGTTAATCGCAACTCTTGATCGAGCGGTCGGTTCTGTGACGAAAAGGAATCCACGTATTTTGACGAAGGGTGCTTCTGCTGAGGTTGAGATCACTCTGCGAGGCGATACACTTTCCGGGCCTGGTGGTGTTGCAAGAGCCATTCCTATCGAGCCATTCGCTATCAATAAGAACATGGGTCGCATTTTGTTGAGACGGGGCGGGGAGACGATTGCTGCAGGAGTTGTTTTGGAGATTCGTTCATGAAAGTATTACCGACTCAGGTCACCTCGTTCCAAACATTAAATATACGACACGAATGGGACTCTAGCAGACGTGTCCAAATGACGAATAACAGCAAGTAAATTAATTCAACTCTAAGAGGGTATGATGCAACGGCGTGTTATCCATCGTAAAGAGGTGCATACTCGGTCGTGATGAAAGGGGTACGTAGCAGATTCAGTCAGGTGTTCTGTGGAGAAAAGCAACGACGAAACCACGGGGCATGGAAGTATGGGTGATATCGGACGAAAAGCGAGCTTAAGATTTGTTCTTCTCCTTTCCTTTCTCCTTGCCATTGCTCCTATCCTTGTCAAAGGCATGTCTTATCCTCGCGAACAAGGATCGCCGCTTTTTCTGCGTCGCAGTACTAAGCTTCGAGGAGGGCGTGTCAAGAGAAGGACTGCGAATACTGGAAGAAAGTCGGTGTTGACCATCGACACCAGCATCGGAGTCTGTTTCAGGTTTTTTAGTGGTTTCTGGGACCAAGACAGGGTCCGGAATAGATGCAACTTCATCGACGACAACCTGAGCAGGTTCAGTGGCAATGTATTCGGGCGTGGCCACTGCCTTTTCTTCAGCGTCGGGCCGAAATGCTGTCGGAAGTGCCAGTGAAGGAGTGGGCCTTGGCTCTGCTTTTGAAAATTGGATGGGTGCATGGGTAGAGAAACTGTTCGAGATATGAGCTTCGCCATTTGCATTAACCTGACGCTCCAATGGAGGCGAAGTAGAATCATCGTTGACCGGAGTAATGTCACCCAGAAGCGATGAAGGCACATCGGAGGAGGAAAACCGCATGGGGTCTTCGAGCACCTTCGGGATAGATGGGCCGATTCCATTCATATGAACTGATGTATCCTATCAAGAGAACATGTTAGTACATCGTTCGATGAAGATAATAACAGGGAGTGCATACCAGCGCTGTCGCGGGTGTATCCCCCAGCCGAGGCCCTTCCTCGGGAAGGGACAATGGAAGAGAGACACCGACAGCCTGCTCGGTGGGCTGCACCCACTCCATCGCCGTCACCATCAACTCGACGTCATTAAACCCTTCACTCGGAACCTCAGACGGGATTGACAACTGTGCCAATTGTTCATGGAGAGTAGAAGACGAAACCGGCTTCGCGGGTATCTGAACAACGTTATTGACATTCCCATGCCCATCATTTTCTTGAGGTCGATCTTCTCGACATTGCCAACGACCGTCGACAACGAACTTGTATGCAACCTTTTCACCCCATGGAACTTTGACGGTGCCTGAAAATCCAGCGTCGCCTTTAGCCAAATGAATGGAAGACGACCACTGTTCGTCAGTGGATCTAGGCGGTGAGCAGACGAGCAGACGAGGTAGAGTGGGGATTGAGTGCTGACCTGGTCGAATGTGCCAGTTACTATCACATTTGTTGGGTCTGGGTTTGGCCTAAAGAAGAGAAGAGTGGATAATTAGGTCAACGGGCGTTTGTAGGGTTCTCCAGTCTTACCAGACGAGCTCGAGGTCGTGAAGATCTGCAACGCTCATGGCCTCGAGGTTGGACGCAACCGAAACTAAACCGAGTAGTTCAGAACGCGAGCTGGTCTCAATTTATATCAAAACAGCCAATGCCAGCCATTTCGTAAACCCGCAAACATGCGATTTCAATTCAGCGCGTAAAAGCGACAGGCGGTAGCCTGAGATAACGCCTCGCACAGGAAACGTGTTCTGTTGCCACCAGAAAATGTGTCGACCACCCTTCTCGAATTCCAAAAAACTCGCCTACTCCGCGAGGTACATACAAAGTCCGGAGAATACGAGAGTAATGTATCTCATTTTCAATCAATGGGTGCTGGGTACTATCCACTATCAGCACCAATGCCCCGTAAGGCTGCTTTGTGACTTTTGCTCTTCCTCGCCCGTAACGACTTAGAGGCTCGTTGGTCTGGAGGTGTGAAACCTAAGAAGCTCTTTGGAGACCCTTCACCTCCAAAATTCCAAGAGCTATCCGCATAGCGTGGTTCCGTATCAACCACAGGCGGGACTTGTTGAGTATCTGGGTCTACGTAGACGATCGGCATCGGGGACAGGTAAGCGGTGATGCCAAGTTGTTGGCAATAGTATTGTACAGCTGCATGGAATGCAGTCCTTCGTGTACCCCGCGACCCCCAGTCTCTGTGTCACGATGGAGTATAAGACAGAACGTGATAAGAACAAAAGGTGCATGAAACTCGAAACTTACTGCCATGTCCTGCAATGTGAAGGGAATTGACTTAGAAAGATCAGGCGACAATAAGCTCCGAGTGTACGCTCGAATTGTAAGGAATTCCAATGGTGATCTCGAGATGGCGCTGAAATACAATATTTTGCAGACTGACCGAAGTGGTGGGCTGGAACCATCTATTTTCCTCCGTCACAAGCCATTCGTTGATACGAGCCTGGAGTGCATCCAGCTTCTCTAGGGGTGTTCGCCATGCAACTTGCATAGCAAGAGATTCGGTCATTTTCTTAAATGATGTCAGTCGAAAGCAGCAACGAGAAAAAGACGCATACATCACTTCGGCGAGCATTTGTTCTGCAGACACCTTCAGCTTGCGATATGTGAAAAGAAGAACACTCACATAAATTTCGTGAAGAGTTGACTGTTCGAATAATAGGTTTCAGTACCATCCGATCGAACGAATACTGTCTGAAAGATCAATAAGAAAGCCATAGAATAGCGGAGGTAATGCAAAAGCATACTGCAAACAATCCCATCTTCTTTACGACCAAGTTATCGGCTGCCTATATATTAGTATGCATCACATCATCCGCCGTTCTTTGCTCACAGTCAATGAAGCATCTATCGCCAGTGTCAAATGGGCTACAAAAATGTCAGGAAAGGGTAGATCGGTGAATGAATGGACTTACTGTGTTACAAACAAAAACATGATGGCATCGAAAACGTTACTAGCTGTATTCTTGAAGATGAAGCTCGCCGCGATGCCCAAAGAATATACGCTGGTCAATGACTGAGTGACATCGACCCCAAAGACGCTCAGCGAAATGAAAAACAGTATGACAAGGGCGAAGAAGAGCAAGATCTGATTGAGTGTCTTCAAAGCGGCCCCAACGTCACGCATGCTCCGGGAGAGGAAACGCCGCTCTTTGTAGACCCGTAGGATAACCGTCTTAATCTCGGATCGCGAGATGTCACCGTTGTTATCTTTGTCGAAGACTCGAAAGGCTTCCTGGGCTTCTTCCACAGAAGAAAATGCGGGTCGGAAGTCTCCCGCAATCAAGTAAGATCTGTGGCGGTCACGGAATGTTGTATATATCGCTCGGGCTAGACGCTACCAAATATAATTTAGTAGGCTGTCCACATACTACTTTAGATTAAGAAGGGTCCATCGTACCTTGGCTTCATAAGTGGAGTTGACACTGAATCCCAGCACACTCAGGTCATGGTCTTCGCCTATGATGTTACGGGCGTCATGTAAAACCGCTGACTTAAGAACTCGTGCAGCATGAACCGCTGGATTGTGTTCGTCATGTGCATGCTGGTCTCCAGCGCGCTTGCGAGATGGCGGGTATTCATGAGATACTATCTCGTGCGTTTCTTGCGCTGAATTCGAAGGGGAAGAAATTTGACCAATTGTCCGTCTAGATTTTCCTTTGGTCTTCTTGTTATCAGCCTCTTCTTCGATACCGTTATCAACACCAGCTTCATAGCCGTTGGAGACACTTTCGGAACGGCTACCGTGGTTGGTCTCTTTCTCGGAGAAGGGACTGATGAAACCAAGATTGAACATGTTGAGCGCAGTGCTGGGTCTATGCTGGTGACGAGACTTGGGTTTGTAAGCGCGGAGTTTTTCGATTACACGGAGTGCAAGTTTGAGATCATCAAGACGTTCTCTGTAAGCAGTACGATGGAAAGCAAATGCGATAGCATGGGACAACATTCTTTGAGCGCATATAACCAATGTGAGGAAAAACAGAAATTCGATAGCTTGAGCAACACGATCGGTATATGTAGCGTAACTTGATCCATCGGGACCGTTGTGATACAGCTTGAAGATGTTCTGGAACAGAATGATCCAACTGAGCCAGGCGCTGGCGGCGTACAACACAGGTTTAAAGGTATCTTTGATGGAATCGTACAACTCGACGTGGGACTTGACCTCCTCAGAAACATGACCCCATGAAATTGATATCAGCAGGCGTGCTATTGCGGGTATAATGTCCACGCTCATTGCGAGACCCCAAGATACGACGACATTAGCCGCTGCCCAGAAGAGCCAGGCTTCGACATTGAGGTCGACGTAATGCCGGTAGGCGGTGGGGTAAGGTTTGTACCAGAAGAAGTGAACAAGCACAGCAGGAGTCACCAGGACGCCAGCAAGGAAAATGGAACCAATCAAGGAAGAAAACAAAAGTGTGAGCAAGCTGTCATTGAAGATCGCTTAACGAAAGTTGCCTTAGGATGCCGGGAGAGTGGACGAACCGCCAGATTGTCCAGCGTCTTGACTTGATATTGATGCCCGTCTGTTTCTCGAACATGGCTTCTTGATCTTCGAGGTCCTCATCGCCACTCCAGTCAAAATCTTCTTCAAAATCCTCTTCATCATCGGTTCCAGCGAACGAGGGAGCGCGGGACTCAAGTTTGGGAGAAGTATTGAAACATTGAGCTGCAGCAGCATGTTCTAACTCCTCGGGGTAGTGAACGGTAGGGCGTTTTAGCGACAAGTCCGAGCTCTGGCTGTTCTGCCTTATCATTTCCTTAACATCGGGTATTAGCTGAACTTCAGAAGGGGATGCTGTAGAACTCAGGCTGAGCGTGGGGGGTGTTGCCTGTAATGGTGCTAGCGGGATGTCTGCCTCGTCAGACTCAGAGTAGAGCGCAAGCGACTTGCGGAACCGCTTCTTCATCTTTAACTTGCAACTGGTAGCGCTCGCTCACGCCAACTCTGTTACACTTCAAGCAAATTCGACTTCGGTGTCATGGTACGCCAATATGTTTTCTTTTTAAATCGGTTGTCGATCGGTCGTCAATGCGCTGACCGATTCCCAATGACAAATCTGCTCCGTTCTGTATGAGCCCCTGTCTCATACGTTGTCCTTCAACTTCTCAGCTTAAACCCTCATGATGAGCACACAACCTCCTACGGACCCTAAAGCGGTCAAGAAGATGGAAAAGACACTGGCAAAGGAGTCCAAAGAGGACGAGAAGATTTACAGACGTGCTATCAAAGAGCTCAAAAGTGCAGAAAAGTCGGAGGCAAAGGCAGTCAATGCTGCGAATAACGCGGAGAAAAATTTGAGGAAGATGGAGGACAGGGAACATGACTTGACGAAGTCGCTGCAGAAAGCTACGAACAAGCACGACGAAGCCGTTACTAGCCTGCATGGTGCACAGGGCAATCTTCAGATTCAGAGACAACAGGCTCAGAGATTGAAGCAAAATGTCGAACAACTTAAGCAGAAAGCTGGTCAACTCTTCCAATCTAAACAAACTCATGAGGGGGAGCGTAGCAGCAAATTGCAGCAGCTCCATATGAAACCCCCTGTTACGCAGATGGACAGCGGCGAGCCAGCCAGCAACCCAACCACTGTGACTTGATACCCGGATTCAATCACTAAGCGAGTGACGGGTTTCGTACATTGGACTTTCGATTGCGTGCAGCTTGGTGGTAATACTACAGACATTGACTAGCCTCACAGTTCAACTATATTCTTGGTGTACAATATACAGTCGCTAATCGGAAATTATTCTGATGACTAAGCGTCGGACATGTTTTCGAAAGGTCCGGCTTAAGCATGGAGAACTCGAGTTCGCTGTTTCAAACGTCGACGAGACATCGCTCAGCATCGTCGGCGACATCTTAAAACATTATTCGATCCTACGATCGACCCCTGTCGCTCCTATGAACAAAAACCCTTTCGTTCCCCAGCCAACCTACAATCCTCCTCAACCTCCGCTACCCCCCGGTCCACCTCCAACAGGTCCACCTCCCGACTACTCTGCTTATTGGGCAGCTGCAGCTGCACAAGCACATCAGCCTTCGACAGCAGCAGCAGCAGCAGTCGCCTACAACCCACAATGGAGTACTCCCCAACCCCAACGGCCGCCTCCCGAACAAAGTGCACTCTACGCTAATTACGGGTACGGAGGCCAGAATTTACATTGGCAACAAAGGCAGCAGCAGCAACCCCAACAACAGCCTCAACACTATCAGCCAGTCCAGCCAATGGCACCTCCCCCACCTCCTCAGGCGCAACCTCAACCCCAGTATAATCCTTACCAAGCATCGGTCGGGTTTCAAGCGTATGTACCGCAGGCTCCCCAGGCTATCATATCACAGCCGACATATCAGCAAGCACCTCAGACGATTGCCCCTCAGCCGTACTTCTCTCAGCAACAGCACCAACAATCTCAGCAAGCGCGGCACAATCACGGATTACATCATACGCCACCTCAACACCTCCCTCCCGCAAAACGACAAAAGTTCGATGCGCCTAGTGGAAATCAACATCACGGTCCGCAACGTCAACAAGGTCCACCTCCCCAGCCGCAGTTTCAGCCACCCCCCACTCCACCGAATCCCATATACGGCCAGAATCAGAGTCAACAAGGCGCCAATCAAATTCCCCTTGGCGGAAACAACCGAGGCGGCATGGGTGGTCGTGGTGGTTCCATGAATCCTGGTCGAGGTCGTGGTGGATCTATAGGTGGTAATAGAGGTGGAATGGGTGGTCAACGTGGCGGTCGGGGTGGTAGTATGTTCATGAATGGCGGAGGTGGTCGGGGTGGTCAACAGGGTTCTATGCGTGGCCACGGCTCACGAGGCAATTTCGGTAACAAGGGAGATTTTCATAACCGGAGAGGTGGGTCGTTTAATGCTGGGCACCAACATCATCAGGGAAATATGGGCAATGCTGGCTTTCGTGGACGGGGCCAGGGCCATTCGGGTCGTTCCGGGCGGCAGGATGGTACAAATAATCAAATGGGCAATCGTGATGCATCGTCTGGAAGTTTTACGAGTAGTGGTAAGAAGGACGAGAATCGCCGCACTCTTACAGATTTTAAAATTGTGGGGCTCGAGATGCCTGAACTCGGATGGACATGGGGCGTACTTCCACCTGCTGTCAAAGCAGAGGAAAAGGAGGAAGATGTTTCTCTTGTTGATTCTTCGCATGCTGTTGTCAAAGAAGAAAATCCAGATGGTTCCCTCAGTGGGGAACAAGCTGACTCCGCCCATAAGAGCGAGCATATCCCCACTGATTCAGCGGTAGCGGAGGTCAAGGTGGAATCACTCAATGGCGAGCATTCTGCCCTCATCTCTCCACCACCGTCTCGCATTCGCATTTATTTCCATACGCCAGTCTCACTGGATGATTCGCATCCCATTCCACACAATCCATCGTACGTGTATGGGGCCACGCCCATGGACTCGCGCAAAGGCAAGCGCAAGAAGCTTGAGGATGATGATGGGGATGCAGAAGAACGCCGAGGGCGCCCACCTCCACCACGCGGAAGTCAGATGAGCGATACTGCCAGCCTTGACATGGATGGATTGGGTCGGAGTAGTGCTGCGCCCAGCGTGGCTGAGACTACTAGTGAAGGTGACTGGCTCATGGCTGCGATCGCTGAGGATGAAGATGATGCTGCCGATGTCGAGGTTGACGCGCACGGCAAGCACGCCGGTGACGGAGACGATGACCTACTCCGTGTGAGTCGCATAGAAGATCATCACGTCACTGTCGATGACTCGAGTATCCCTGGACTTGGGGGCGACGTCGTCAATGGTGAGTTCCTCGACCTAGTATGATCCCTATGATGGATGCTTCCTGAAAATGGATGGAGGGCGTCCGTCTGATGGCCGGATGTTTCATGGGGCTGACGCTTGCTCTGAAGGCACAAATGTTGATGGACATGGAGCTGGTACTTTGGGCGATGATAACGCTGCTGCTTCTGGTGACAATACCACAGCAGCTGATGAAATGACGTCTGCTGCGTCAAACACAACTGAAGATTCCAGATTTATCCCATCGAACCTTCATCCTAACATGGATGATGTCGTCTCTACTCAGGAAGAGACCACGCAAATCTCTGCCTTTGAGGCGACGCAGCCTCTTCACATTGGCCCCTGTACTGAGAATGCGCCTGATTCAATGCCTCGTGGTTCCTCCTCTGTCATCCTGCCTTCTTGTTTTGCATCTCAGTCTTCTTCGTCTTTGAGTTCATTTGATGTGTCCTCTAGTCGTGCGTCGGCCCCTCCTTCCATCACCGCTGCACAGTCTCAATCAGATATGCCTCGACTAGAGGAATGTTCTGCTGACCATGTCGGGCTTTTTGATACGCAGAGACCCTCTCCTGACAGTCCAGCTGAGGTCGCAAAGATTCTAGCAGGTTCGAAGCCGTTACAAGCTTGCCCGTCGTTCGCGTCTACCGTTGTTGGCGACACACAAGACAATGGACTCTTCTCGCAGGAGGAAGACACTCATGTCCATGACGATGAGCCAGTCCCCATCTTCACTCAACCTGATGAGAAGGCTGTCTCCGATGAACTAGTCCAGGAAAACGACCAGGAACACCTTCCCGAACCCCCCGCCTCCCCAACATCAAATACTCTATTGTCAACCTCTTCAGGTTCCACTTATGACGAGTCATCACATCCACCAGCGACCACAGCACGCAAGAAAGGGAAGACACCCTCTGCGAACCGGTTATCTATATCATATGCCGCGGGTAGTAGGCGATTGGTCGTGGATGCGGAAGTTGTCGATTACCTTCGTGTGTACAGGGGCGAAGGCCGGATTGAAGTGTATATGTCGTTGGACAAGGACGAGGAAGACGGGTTGAAGGGTGTATTGGTACGCTTCATCCCCCTCTTTCTAGGTTAAGTGAGCAGTTGGTGAACGATCTCCAGATTGAAGGGCTTTCAGAGGCTACTAAATCCTACCTACCTCTTGCCACCATTCCTGACCCTTGCGATTCCGATGAGACAATTCCGTCTTTTTCAAAAGTCTCCTTGCCGACCAAAGCGCATCTTATTGTCCACTTGGACACCGGGCGACCGTTATCGGAGCCGAAGTGGGTGAAATCCGGAGACGTGCAAGAGTGGTTGAAGAGCATGTTTGGTCGCATGTTCTGGGTTGCCGGTGAAGCAGCAGATGGATGGGAGAAGAAAATTGAGGTCACAGATCCTGATCCGGCTCCTACGATCTGGACTGTTCTTGAAGGTTGGGCAGTCAACTCACCAGTTGGGGTCCAGACGGAGCGCCAACGTTTCCTCAAGACGCACATGACTGAAGTCGACAACCTCTTGGAAATATTGTTGAGACTTGTCCGTGGCGAGCGTGCAACACCCTTTTCTCAGACAGCACCTGCGATTTCTGCGCCCAGCATTTCTGGTCCGCTCCTTGCCGCATTCTCGCAATCATCAGCACATGGGGCACAACAAACGCACGTTTCCCTCGCTGTGCTTGCAATGTTCTACATGACAATTGAATATGCCCAAAAGGTCAACGGTGACAAGGGAAAAGCAGAGGCGGAAGAGAGGATAGGTGAGATTATCAGGTGCCTTCCATCACACCTGATATACAAGAGCCTGGATGGCATCTTCAAGGAATGGAGAGCTGATAAAAAGGGTGCACGATGAATCGAATACTTATTAGACATTTGTCATCTGTACGGTTTCCTTCACTAATTATTTCGTTGCCTCTTGAATCTCAGTGAGTATGCGTGCCAAAATCATGTGACCTCACCTCTTTATATATCCGATTACCGACCATAGTTGGACGCGTCACCCGTGCGTAAAGGGCAGCAAGGTCCATACACTGATCTTCATCCGCTACTATGGTGTGTATACATTCCTACACTTCTCGTTTTCAGGTTGCTAACTCGTATGTATGTTCAGGAACACGTATGACTCCGATAACACTGTTTTCTCTCCGCAAGGTCGCCTCCATCAGGTAGAATATGCACTCGAAGCTGTGAAGCAAGGATCTGCAGCAGTCGGTCTGCGATCAAAGACACACGCTATATTGCTGGCATTAAAGCGATCCACGGGAGAGTTGGCATCATACCAACAGAAGATGTTTCGAATAGATGACCACGTCGGTATCGCTATCGCAGGACTGACCTCGGATGCGCGTGTCCTCAGCTGCAGATCACAGCCCTATATACTCTATGACGCGTCGCACTCATTTCCCTCGTCTCCATCTTACCGCCATCAGCAATTTTATGCGACAACAAGCCATGACCGAGCGGATGGTCTTCAACCGATCGATGCCTATTAATCGACTTGTGTCTGCTATCGCCGACAAGGCGCAGGTGAACACTCAGGAATATGGTCGCCGGCCTTATGGTGTCGGTTTCCTTGTCATCGGCCAGGATCAAACAGGTCCCCACCTATTTGAGTTCTCACCATCGGGAAACTCGTATGAATACTTCGCAATGTCGATTGGTGCACGGAGCCAGAGTGCCAAGACATACCTCGAGAAATACTACGAGAGCTTTGCCGAATGTAAGTACCCCCCTGACGTTAAATTTTGCTGCCTATTTTCAACACCTACCTCTCAAATGTACTCTGGAAGAGCTGATCAAGCACGGCCTGCATGCCCTTCGCGAGACGCTCCAACAAGACAAAGAGCTCAACATTAACAATACTTCGATTGGTATCGTCGGCCCGGCAGGCATCCACGAAAAACCCATTTCTCCAATGGGTATATTCCGCACTATTGATGGGGATGCTGTGAAGGTCTACTTAGATAGCATGGACGCAAAAGTGACTGCGGACGCACCTGCACCACCCCCAGCGACCGGGGACGAAGATGTACAGATGTCAGGTTGAAATGTCGATATATTAGTATACTCTCTTTGTAACATGATACTTCCAACGTTGCTTGTCGAGTGGAGAGTCAATTATGAAGTAACTCTACTTTTGAGGAGGGTCCAGGGGTGAAGAGACTACAGATATTCTTTGTAGCACATCCTCGGGACGTCTACTGAAAAGCGTGAATTCTTTTTGAGGTGACACCGGGTCCGAGTTGGCCTGTGCATGTGAGGTCTTGGGCAACATGATCAGAAATGAATTGTATACATTGCGACAGGGTGCTTATCATAGGCGATCATGGACGATAGGAAATGAAGTACTTCAGAGCCATAGCAAGAGTTGAGGATACTACGGCGTAAAATATATTACTGCATATATATCTGTGAGTTGTGCAACTTGTATGATAGATACTCTGATA
Source organism: Chalciporus sphaerocephalus (assembly GCA_038094055.1). Taxonomy (NCBI): domain Eukaryota; kingdom Fungi; phylum Basidiomycota; class Agaricomycetes; order Boletales; family Boletaceae; genus Chalciporus; species Chalciporus sphaerocephalus. The sequence continues at coordinate 704,918 of JBBPTH010000003.1, forward strand.
ATGGAGTGGGGATCTAGTTATATCTGGCCTCTATCCAAGGGTGGCCTTTTTGGGTTGGGCCCAGGCTTTACGCCAGTACTGAGCTCCCAAGCCTGGTCGGCGAAGGGCAACCAGCAAGTGTACCATTGTGCTCAATAACGCGACGCTGCCCGCCTGGTGTGCAGCAGCGACGGGAACGGGAACCAAGTAGAGCAACGTAGCCAGTCCAAGAAGAACTTGGATGTTTACCATTGCAAAAGCAGCGGTGGCTGAGACGCGAGCCAATGGTGGCAGAAGGGCGCGAACGACACTACGGCGGCTTTGTGCAAAGAGGAAGCAAGTGCTGAAGTACGTTGTCACTGCCAGGACTCGGTGGTTGAATTGGACAGTAGTCGGGTTTTCGAATACATTTCTCCACCAGATATCAGATCCATCTGCTATTCTAGCATACGCAGCAGAGAACAGCTCATCTGTGGGAGGTATAAGACGACCGCCCATCAACGGGAATTCATTGTAAACCAGCCCAGCATCCAGACCAGCCACAAAAGCACCTTGAGAAATTATGAGCGAGAGCTAGTTGTAACGCCGTCTGAACAAGGACATACCAGACAATGCCGTCAAAAATATAAGTGCTGTCAAAGCACGGGATTGACGCGAGAATTTTTTGACGACGGGGTTGGAGAGTACCTCAAATGACATGGTCTTTGATCCGCTCCATAGCCCACTGCGCGCATACTTCCAATCCTTAATGGCTGTCAGTCCTGTCCCGAGCATTCCAGCATACAGCAGCACAGCGGTACCAAGGTGGGCAGCAAGTCGGTATTGCGAGACACGGGGAACCGCGCCAGGAGTTTCCATGATGGAGTCCTCAAGACCAGACTTGACCATGTACCACCCGAGGACCCCTTGGAAACCAAGTAGCAATGCCATACCTGTCAGCTTAGCAGGCATGGAGGTGGCAAGTTTCTTCTTCACCGCGAAATAGGCCAGAGGAACCACGAAAACAACGCCAATCACACGACCCAAGACACGGTGGCCCCATTCCATGTAAAAGATGTTCTTGAATTCGTCCAGCGAGATGGAGTGATTTATACTGTTGGAACGGTTCAGTCGACCCGAGAAAATGTTAAATCGGTGAATACACCAACAGTTTGAATTCTGGAGTTGCTTTGTACTTCTCGAACTCGGCATTCCAATCTTCGTTATTTAAGGGAGGTATCATGCCTGTGATGGGCCGCCATTCCGTGATGCTGAGACCAGATTCGGTGAGTCGCGTGACGCCTCCTACCACAATGACGGCGAAAACCAATGCGGACGAGAACAAGAGCCAACGGCCAACTGCAGGGGGGGACAAAATGGGAAATGTAGAAGTGTCCACAGCAGGTTGGTCAACCTTAGTTGAGAAGAAATGCGAGTTTAGGGACCGCATAGCCATGACTCTCCTGCAACCGTTACTAGGAAAGCATGTTCGCAACAACGATAGAGTCTTGCTGTTCGAAGAAATAGCTGGTGCCAGTCCAAGATGCGATCTTAGAAAACTACTTGGAGACTGCGCAATTCCATGTATGCTGCGGTGTATTGACGGAGGCTGCGTGGTGGGTAGACCGTACCGCAGCGCACGACCGAACCCCGGGCGGAGGATATGCATTGGGGCGAAGCAGTCTCCAATGATCCAAATCCCTAGACAACCTGAGTGTATGATGAACACGTGACCCAAAGTCAAGCCCATACTGACACTGACACTGACACAGTAATACTTCGACTTGCATCGGTTTATCCATGCTCTCATTGAGACGACTCGCGACCTCACGACCGGCTGTAGTAGGCCTGCGCGCCCTGTCGACACCTGCATCACAGCCCACTGAAGATTCCATAGTAACGAAACTGACAGAACGCTTCTCTCCGTCTGAGCTTGCGGTGCAAGACATCTCTGGAGGATGCGGTTCATTCTTCGCGATCAAGATTGCTAGCGAGGAATTTAAGGGTCTATCGACAGTAAAGCAACACAAACTTGTCACGGAGACTCTGAAACAGGAAATCCTGGGAATTCATGGGCTCCAGATTAAGACAATAATACCTTCGTAATGAATGGTAGCAAACAGGCTACTTTTCTACTTCGCGAGCAGTGCCCCTTCTAGAGCCTACATTCAGAGAATACCCTCGTACAGGTAAAAGCCCAGATCCTTACACAGCTTAGAGGGTTATTTTATGCGTACTTAAAACCCCTATCATAGTCTCCATCCCCCCACCCTGGCCACTGTGCGACGTGGCTCGTTGATTGCCCTAGATCCCTCGTATATCTGTTCTCGAGAAGAGTTGGATGCATGTCACTTTCTGCGCAATGTCAGGAGCGAAATGGCTTCTCGACTGTATTTTTCCCTGCTGGGGTCGTCTTCAACCTGCGGGACTCCAAGCTACAGCTGCGAAGAAAATGGAGGAGGTATCGTAATTGCAAACCTCTTTCCAGCTAAAATACTTCTTGAGCAGCGTGAAGAAGCGCTTATCCGCCTTTCGCCTTTTCTTATAACAGAACAATATTTCTGTTTGTTCCGTGGCCAGCTGAGCCAGTGTGTCCACCAGGAGAGGGAAAGCTGGTTCAAAATACACGCAATCTGCGGCCAAGATTAAATCAGGTTGAGGTATCTCTGGGGATCTAGCCTCTCCCCTTGACCATTCTGAGAATCGGATGTAAAGTACGCGGAGGACTAGCTTTGCTCACCAATTCAACTCTGACACAAAAACCGAGGAATCTAGTCGATTTAGCTCGACATTTGCTCGCATGATATCCAGCAATGGCCTGACAGCAAGTTTTAGTCACATCACAAACGGAGAAATTGTTGGTGAAAGACACTGACGCTTGATCAGTAATCCAAACTTTTCCGCCAAGCGTTCCAGCAGCTAGCCCAACCAAACCAGTACCACTGCCGAGTTCCAAGATTGTCCGTCCTGCGCAGAATCCCTTTCCGCGAAGGGCTAGGTAATTGGCAAGGACCTGTTATCAGTAGGTACTACTTATCACAAGGAAGTCTCGTCGGAAAAGGGCACGAACCTCACCGGCAGGCCAGGCAATGCCTCCACAGCCGGGGGTTGCGTCCACCTTAAGCACGACTTGTATGGGTTCAGAGCTCCCACCGAGTGAATGATTGGGGAATGATAACCGAATCATCTCGTTGAGAATCGATCGAGGTTGAATAGGGACGATGCTCGGTGAATCGTCTTCATGTTCGAGACGTTCGTCTTTCCTGAGATGTCGAAGGGGATCAAGTGCATCCAGGACCTCGTCTAACGCAATTTCGTTGGAGAGGGTTGATGGGTCGAAATCTACTAGAACATCCATCGCAATGAATATTGAGTAAGAGACGTGGAATTCCGCTGCGATGATCGAGTATTACTCCGCCGGATCGAGCGTTCCGGAACGACTTGATCCAGGGATTTAGATGATCTGCGAACGACCTTGACACACCCAGCGAGTCGGTACCAATCGCTATTCATACACAGATCATGATCAAGCCGCCATATACAGCTCGGCGAGTCCTCATTGGCCCAAGAGGCGTTCCCAGGCATTGAGTTCAGACTGAGTCAGACTCGGAGTACACGCTAAGTGCTCTCTAAGCAATTATGTGTTGATATGATCAAGGTCGGCATCTGGAAAGAGGATGAAAGAGACCGCAAGTTCGGCCAATATTTGAACAGAGGAGAACCGACGATGGTTGAGGCATGTCAGATGGCGGATCACTGGTGTCTGATGATATATAGTGTGTCTGCTCAACGTCGAGTCGAAACGGATAAGGCTTTGTATGCCGGATCTGACACTGCCATCGGTGTGTACCAAGTCCCACTCAACTCCCACCAGAAGAAAATAGCATCGTTTCGGCGTGAAACTGCTGTTTGTATAATTCGCCGGTCAACCAAAGTTAGTAACAACTGTGCATCAATTAATGATTCGATACAGCTGACAATGCGGTGTCTGCGTACTATCAGCGCCCATACCTCAGTTGACTTGATTTAGACCCCCCTGACTCGGCAAGATGCATGCTTTGAGACCGAGGACCATGATCGAAACTTGGCCACGGCGCATCTCAAGGACCATAAAACACTCATCAAATGGTCAGTCTGTATCTTTTTTCCCTTACACCATCCGACTTCTTTCCAAATGGACGACCTCTCCCCTCTCCCAGCGATCCGTCACAGAAAGACATACCAACTGAAGGGTCCGCGTCCCTTTAGCTGGGTGTCACCACTATCCAATTCTCCTTCGGCAGGAAACCAAGATATAGGCTGGGATAACCGGCCGTTCAGCTTATCTCGACAATCCATTCTACGGTCAAATTCATACATTGACTCATCAGACTCAGTCTCTTTCGACTCATCGTCTGAGTCTTCTTCCGAGTCGTCCTTCGAGTCATTATCTCCCCATCCATATACGCCAGATACCATCGATACTAGTCGGTGCTCTAGCTACACACGCCGATCAAGGCCAATGGGACCTCGCTCCCCCTCGGGCCGCCGCCGCCTGAGTCCGCAGTCCCATTCACGACGACCAGTGCTTGCTATAGACACATCACTATCTATCGCAGTCCCACCTACCCCACAGCAACCTCCGCTCGAAGTATCGCGACTACCAACAGTAATTTCCCCTGCAGACAAAACACCAATACTCCCAGTCTTGCAAATCCCTTCAATAATGCCTAACTCTCCCACAAATTTTCTGATGGATTGGGATACTATCTTCGAAGTATTGGAATCATCAGAAGCACAGTTGGGAGATGTGGAAAGCTGGTGAGCAGCCCCAGCTACAAGCTGTGAAGACGCTGACTCACACTTACTCTTGGGTAGGTGATACGCCAAGACTCAGTGCTCATTAGTCATAATATGGGGAAGTCATAGCCTCCGAATCACTCACGTTTCTCATGATTGCGATGCAATTGTGAGTTGTTGACAAGGACACCAAACTTTTAACGTTTCCCACTAATACCAGTACATGTACAAGTAATTGTCCTACCATGCACAGCTTTGCTGTTCATTTAATGTCTCGGTTTCAGTTCTCGAGATAACGATATCTTAGTATGTATCATCATATTTTTTGACCCCCACGTTTGAGATAGCCACCCAAGTGTCGCTATCATGAATGATAGTGCCTTCTGTACCGTTGACTCGCTCACACATGATGGAAAGCAGCAAATAGAACTATTCTCATCTCCCAATTTATTGATAGCACTTTCAACAAGTATTATCAGCTGACTTGAAGGATCAAGAGACAATGCCAGTGAATGTCCGTGCATTCTCATACTTAGAATAGGATTTTCCCGAGTGGCTGTCAGTGGAACTGCACACACTTACGCCGCCACCACGCGGGATGGCATCAGTGAACATTTGGACACTCAGGATACAAGTACCATTCAATACCAGCACCCGGTATGGGGAAACGCCGGAGTGATGGCTCCTGGGACATCGGTGAAACAACTAGTTGTCCTTCCATCTGAAAACAGAGCAATAAGGTAGCACAGGAAGGTAACACGCCAAAAAAGTCTGAGCATAAATCACATAAGAGCAGAATAGGCAACACAGGAAACTCAGCGCAGAGCGAGTCTCTCGAAATCCGCACACCGCGAGTATGGACGACAGAAGAGACTGATAAGGATTTACGGCGTGTGATGCTAAACTGAGGACCCAGGGGTTACCGGTTACCTATATGAATTGACGGTGTCGAAAGAAAAGTTAGACATGAGTTTTGCAAGAGAGGAGCCACCGAAGTCTCCATAAAATCGCAGCTATCTGTTATCTGCCTACCTGCCCGTATTAGACCTCCCGAACTCACACGACGGAGTCGCAATCTAATTTCGCGGTTCCCCGAAAGCTGCTCTAGACAGCACGAGATTCGACAGATAGCTGTGCATGTGAGCTCAGGATGAAACGGGGTTCTCCGTTCATATCGATGCGGCTGGTTCCTGTGGAATTCTCCAGCCGCAGCTTGACGATATCTCTGCTCACTCGGCACATTTCCTGTTGACCGAGGAGAGAGTTCAGTCGTTGTTTTTCGTCAGATGATCAATGATCAGCCGATATCTGGCACTGAACTCCAAACTCCAAACAGTGGGTGGATACCGACCACAGCTTGGAGCTTGCTCTTATGCCCCGGAGCACGTGACCCGCTACAGTGGAGATTCGGAATGAAGACACAAGCTGGCAGTGAGATGTGTTCATGGTCGTTTTGTTTTACAAGGGTGCACCGGAGTTACGTGGTTATCGAGGTTGTCCGAAAATGATACATTCGGCGTATTATCAGTAGACAGAAATCTCTTTTAGCCAATAGCTTGCGAGAAGTGAAACCCCTGTGTGTTAGGCGGAGATGCACATGTCTGCCTCGAGGCTCCTACTTGACAGTTTCGAGGGCGGAAGTGAGTTTGGTTTACGGCCAGCTATTCTTTACAGTACTTTTTTTAAAAATTCTTGGTGATTTTCGATGCGGTGAAGACGACTGTTTCCTCGTAGTAGAAGCAACTGATACTGTTCTCTGTTCAGACTGTTTGCTTTGACTCAAATCAAAACCTCGCGACGTCGCCGAATGTTCGATCCAATGGCACTCCGCTATCCCGTTGCCAGATCGCAATCTGCTTTCACAGAGCCTTCTATGCCAGAAGTGCTGTGTTGATAGTAGTCTGGTTTGCAAATTACCCGACTTAAATCATCCGGGGCGTTGCGGTGTACCACTTGATCCACCTTCCCACTCAGGTAAATGTCCTCGACGTGTCCTCGAGGCACACTCCGCCTATGATATAATGGCCGTGCTGTCGTGGCTTTTAGTATAAAGGGTGCTGAAGTCCGATTCTTCTTGTTTCATCTGTCCCAGCACATTCTCCACTACTCGTAAGATGTCATACTACGACCCGTATTACACTGCTCCTAGGTCTCGGCGACCATCGATGAGCTATGCGTCCACACCTGCTAGCTTTTCCGGTGGCATGCCACTGTCTTCATCCTACAACGAACCGGTCATGCAGGTCAGTGTCTGCCAAACCCCCCTCCACGCCCTTTCATTAAACTATTTAGCAGACCTTTTCACAGCCAGGATACCCGATGTACGCCTCCACCGCAGGTAGCTTAAGCTCTCGCCATCTCCCCCAGGCGGCATCATATGATGACATTGGGATTCATGACGGCTATTATCCAGAGCGTCGTGGATCTGTCGGTGCTTACCCGCCTATGGTCCAATCTATGCCACTCACCCGGCCTCGCCGTTCATCATCTGTTTCATTCGCGAATGCTCCTGGCTTCATAGACTCTTTACGGAGGGGGTCTGGCCGTATCATTAAATTTAAGCGCAAGGGTGCTTTCCGATCGGGTATCAGTCTTGGGGAAGCACAAGCAAATGTTCGCCTTTCTGGATGGGACTCGTATACTTTCCAGGATCTCAAAGTGGATGCCAGAGGCAAAATTTATGTGAATGTTAGGTGGCCTGGTTATTCTCCCCTCAATTATGAGATTCCCGTCGACGGCTATGGCGGTTATGTTGACATTCAGTCACTCGCCAGGCGGGTTGGTCGTGCTGTTACACACTACCTCCAGGCTTGCATACCCCCATCAAAAGAAATGTTATTTTCTAACCCCGCTTGTACCTCCAGGCCAATGTGATACCAATCGCGTGGGACGGCGTTGAAATACAACATCTGGAAGAGATGTCGCTCGGAACGTGGCATCTGAAAATGAACACGCTATGAACAGCCCTCTGTGGCCTTTGGTCCATTCTGAACTCTTATCATATATCGAGCCACCTCTTCCCCTATTTTCATACGATCCTCGGACCGTCTTCCTTTATGCCTCTGCTCACATACCAGTTTCCTGGTATTTTGCATCGAGTCTTTTACAAAATACGGTGTCGATCATGTCACCCGTCGCTAATTTATTTACGACTGTATAACGAAATTCTATTCCCTGAAGTGACTGGCACTGGGGTTGCAATGTACATCTTGGTTGCAGGGCAAGCCTTGCGTGAAGTGTGGGTGTGAGACTGTTTCCGCGGCGGTTGCCCAGTAGCAATTCATATGCTCGGCTTCGACTTCTCCAAGTTTGTGGGGGACCATCATGAGGATAGTTATGTTGTACCCCTTCCATGTGTAGGAAGCCTGCAATGCGGAGTGTTACGTACCCAACTGCGATAAATCTCCTGACCGCAGCGTGCCAGATTCAGAGGGTGTAGGGTGTAAAAGAACAACTGTCATATCACGGGTACTGATGGGTGTGCTAGTGAGAACAGGTTGGAACGTGGTGGATGCAAAGCTGGAAGTACCTTATGTTCTGTAGTAAGTCGATATCGACTTGAACGTTTGAACGATGTATGGACCAAAGGTTAGACCCGCATCATGACATTGCGGAGTCGGACTAAGATCAGCGCTAGTTCTTGACTGCAATTGCCGGTGCACCTGGTCTAGATGGGCAAAGAAGCGGACGCCATTCTCGTGCACCAGATACTAGAACAGTACTATGCCTTGAACCACAAGCCAGACACTGGAGCCTACACCATCCTCGCGGCGTTCGCACTGGGTTCCCTTGACCCCGATCTCTCATTCAAGATCATCTCACTGGCGACAGGATGCAAGTGTCTCCCCAGGGAGCGACTGCCCGAACAAGGCGACGCTCTGCATGATTCGCACGCAGAAGTTCTCGCACGACGATGTGCACGCCGCTGGTTCCTCGAAGAAATTGGCAGATACGTCGCCAATGGCGGAAAGTCTCGTTGGCTGAGCAGAGACCTTGATGGTATCTTCAGCCTCATGGATGGAGTTCGCATGGTGATGTACATATCAACACCCCCATGTAAGACATGCCCACTCGTGCTTCAGCATGTTGGTGTTGATCATCTGATTCCTCAATCATGTTCACAACGTTGAAGGTGGTGACGCGTCGATGCGCTTCTTGGCATCCTATCAAGATGCAGAGATGGCGAAACTGAAGGATTCGGCTGTATATGAACCTCTGGAAGCAGGTGCTGCTTCGAGGGGTCGCGATAATCATGCCCTGCTGGGTGTACTTCGGACGAAACCCGGTCGGGCTGATTCTCCGCCAACGTTGAGCATGTCCTGCAGTGACAAGATTGCACGGTGGAACGTCCTCGGTATCCAGGGCGCCCTCGGATCAGCGCTCCTTCACCCGATCTACATTTCCAGGATCATCATTGGAGAGGTGGCCGAACATCTCCAAGGAGACGTTAGATCTGATTGTGAAAGGGCTTTATGTGGACGCTTATCCAGCATCTCAGGTGACACTCTAGGACCTCTATGTTCTAGGATTATACACTGAATCTTTGGAAAAACGCTAGCCCTACAGCCACCTTTCCATGTTCATCGACCAGAGATCATTTTCACACCAACCCCTTTCAAATTCTCCAAGTTATCAATCTCACCCTCGGGATCTGCCCGGTCATTCAACGAATGTAGACACTATTCACTATCCTGTTCATGCATCCGCTCAGTTGGTTCTGCTCGTTACCCTAGCGCTCTGCTGGATAGCTGATTCAGTCCTTCCACACGAAATATTGATTAATGGTCTCAAACGAGGGGTACCTCCGAAGCACCGTTTCAAGAAGATGTTCAGGTAAGTATTTTGATCATCTGATCTCTCACTTGTTCTTCTTATATTGCGCAGGCCACGGATCTCGAAGGTATCTATGCTGCAGCTCTATGAGGATACCTTGCAACTTCTGCCTGACATCCGTCGGAAATCGGGTTTGTATTTCGAAGTGAAACAGGGTATTTTGCATTATCAGCAAGCCAAGGCACACCTGTTAGGTGAAGGATGCGCCTTTACAGGATGGGTTATAAGTGGGTCACAATGGGAAAACTTTACGACTACAACTACAAGTGCAACGGCATCCCAAGAACAGAGACCATCTTGACAGTAAACATATGTTCGGTATGGAGAGAATTGTCAAGCGGACAATGTAAGGAAACCGCACCGCAGAAAGAAAAGATTACATCGTAGTAAAAGGTAACATGATAAAATAAATCAGTATTAAGGTCTCATGACTACTATTCTACACTCCGTCACTCAGCACGCCCTGGTAGGGTTACAGGTTCTTCTTCTCTTCAGAAGTAGCATCATCATCTTCCAACGAATCATCGACAGAGGGCAGTGACTTGTGGTCGATGTAAGGCGTGTTGCTGAGAGATTCCACATCGGTTGAAGGACTTGAGCGGCTGTTATTTTCAGCAAGCTCCTTGCGCAGCGCTTCCAGCTCACGCTCAAACTTGCGACCAAACACTTCTATGTAGAAGCCTCCACCGTTCCACACGCTCACAGCGAAGATCAAGATCAAGAAGGCGCCACTCCAACGAGGATTATCATATAGGAGATACACAGCCGGTAATTCGGTGAGAATAGAATACACTGGCATTGCCTTGCATTAGCCCATCCCCAGTGAGTACTAGTGAGCGATCACGAATACGTACCGAATTGGCCAGCCATGAAATACACCTCTCGCTTCTCAGGACTGGTCCTAGTTAACGTACGTCCTATTGCACCACGCTTGTCGTTGAGGAGGTATGACAGAGAAGTAGTTCGCTGTCCTGACTCAATCTTCGTGCGGCGATCTACATAAACAAACTAGAGCATAACAGTGCTCAGCCCGAGTCCAAAAGCCGATTTTTGTCTGCATTACCTTCCAGTACAAGATCTGCCAAATGAGATCTATCAAATATGAGGTCCACGTATTGATAATTGGTATTTCAACTCATAAATAGCACCACTGATGAATAGAGCGCGCCCAGGATTCAAATAAGGCAATGCCGCCAGCGCTGGGAAACGCTGCTCAGCCCCGGGGTAATAATGTCGTATGACTGTAAACGTGAAGGGTGCATAGATGTGGACAAAGAGCGAGGTCACTTTGTCAGAGTCGTGGAACACAAGGCTGTTTCTCCAAGTGATGACAGCACTCGCTAATGAACCATGCGAGAGACAATAACATGCCATGAACAGTGCAGTGCTGGATGGTAGGAACCATATGTAGATAAAGTTGAGGATCGTAACGTAATAGCAAAGGTCGAAGAGGAAGTAGTGCCAAGAACGCTTCTTGTAGATATAAGCTCGAACCGGGAGAAGATATAACCCCTGGGCAGTATATGCCACATGAACCCACTGGGGAGCCATCCCGAACAGTAGTGCAGAGGCCAAAAGTGACATCACGCCGAAAAAGAATGAAACTTTTTCACGCGTCCGTATCACTTTTGCGGAATGCCATGACGCTACGAGACTTTGTAGACGCCCGGAGACCTTCAGCTTGAAGTTCTTGATTTCGCGGTCGATGTTCTCGGGTATCATATCACCATTCTTGCGTTTCTTCAACGCCTCTTCAGCCTTCATCTTGAGTCTGTCGCTGTGTTTCTGGATCTGCCTCTGGAGCAGATCCAAGCGAGAGTCAAAATATGTCTCCATCGTGTCTAACAAAGTGAATGCCCCAGCCCAATCCGAGATGTCGTCACGAAGAAAACGTTCAAAGGGTACAGAGAAGTAACCCATGCCTGTAGATGGGTCCTTTGAAGGTGACGGTGGCCTGGAAGCCATTGTGTCTCTCCCACAGTGGACAAAGACAATGAGATGAAGTAGGTTCGTGGTCGTTGGTGGACACAAACAACGTGGTATGTCTCCGTGGCCTCAACACGACAAACTAGTTCCACATGGGTGACGTTCTGCTTAGTCAGCAAGTACAGATCGCAACAAGCACGTTGGTACGAGTCTGTCGGGTTCGCCATAAAACATAGTACTTAGGCTAACCGGGGACTAAATTTGCTATCGAACATTACAGGCTGGGGTATTCGTGAGTGCACAAAGTGCAAAGTGTCACATGCAAGAGGAATGATTTGGTCTTTCAGACGTATATTGGCATAGACCAGCATGCAAAGTCTATTGAAATGGATATACACGCGTCTACACGAGAGAGAGGTCGCCAAACTTCTCCTTGTAGCCTGAATAGACACATGTGAGCAAAGGAAATGCCAACAGACAGAATACCCTGCCTGGCACGCTGAACTTGCCCTTCTTCATCATCGTCTCGACAGTCTCCTTCAACCGTGGATGAGAGGTCTCGAAATCCATGACAGTCAAGTCTTCGAATGGACGAGCCTCCTCGATGTTAGCCAAAGTTGCTTGTAGGTCCTTCAATTCGATGTCAATCTTTTGGGCGGTTTCTCGAGACTTTTCGACCTAACAACATGTCAAGCGTAAGGTTACCGAAGTCGTGAACCAACAGAGACTACAGACCGCTTTGGCTTCGAAAGTCTCAATGGCCTTGATGTGTGCATTGACGTCGTAAGCGACAGGCGTGAAGTCCTTCAAAAGCTTCTCAGCCTCATCGACAATAGCAGTGTTCCTTAGAATGGAACGGTAGTGGGCAAAGTCGACAGTGGTAGGTTGTGCGGAATATTGCGCGTGGATACGCTGAGCATCTCCATGCCGCTTGCGGAATGCCTGCAGAGCAGCGATCGTCTCTGTTAACAAGTGGGACAGTCATTTCTGCATGGTACACCAAAAGAAAGAACCTACCTTTGCCCAATCCAAGTGTTGAATAAATACGCGTGAAATCCTGTGAGGTTGACAGATTTTAGCGGAACGATGAAGGGCAAGTCAATAAACTCACGACGGCAACGGCTGCTGCTTTTGAGGCCATAGCCTGTATAATAAGAATAAGCAAAGTATAGCACAGCTGGACTAGATATACTCACAAGGAGAGTACGGTTTGAGCTGGTGAAACTCGGAATAGCAGGTCTTGGAGGAACGGGAGGGAGTTGGTGCCGGGAACTGCCGATCGTTAGCAATTAATTATTTTCTTCACAGTAAATAAATAATCCTGGAAAGATCCTGACAGACGATAACGGATGGTGATTAAATATTGAATATTGAATATTGATGCACCACACGATGACAATGAGCGACGGCTACGAAGGACAGCGGAGAATGTATAGAGACATAGGCTTGATTATTCCGATTTGCTTTCTGTGAGAGAGTCCATGATCCCCACCATTGCCAAGTAACCAAACTCAATCAGGGCATCCTGGTGTCCAAGTCTGGTACTCCCCGAGTCAAAGCCCACCTGTAAACCCAGAGCTGCAAGTCCCTGCAACGGACGACTAGAGTGCCTGTGGGTGGCAAGCGGAACATTGCATCAACAAGCCATTTGGGTCTAGGAGGGACTAGAAATCACTCGAAACATAGAGTAACCTGAATCAGCACAATCGGAAGGGGCGCATATCCTTCCCCATCGTGAGAGGCAGTTCAGAATGATATCGATAAGTGGACTTGATTGCCTACCAAGCTCCCCACTCTCATGATCAAATGACACCGGGTCGCGTTCATCGCCACAAGACCCAACGCCTTATCTTGGCGTCGCACGCAGTATATGTAAGAGCGGATTCCTCTCTTAAGTGACCAGTATCTTTTCTTCGTACGACTGATTCATGGAACTTCATAGTTGGTTCTCGAAGGTCATCTCAGGAACCGGCGACTATAGGATGAGCGGTGACACGGACACCCGAGCTCTGGTCTCCAATGACGCACTCACGCGGTTTCCCACATTGCTCCACCTCGTACTCCAAGGCATCGCAGTCTTCGCAGCTCTGAGGGTATTAAAGTGGACGCGGACCTGGGCAAGTTCAGACGCTGGTAACGCCACCCCCGTCGACTCGAAAGCTACCAATGTAGCGGCAGACAACAAACATCGCGAGAATGGAGAGTGGACTCCCCAACGTTTCGACTATCCAGAGATCACCCCTTGTGACCACCCTCTCAAAGATATCAAGCCCGTACCTTACCGCCCATTTCGCTGGGGTGAATATCAGTGAGTCAGATAGGTTTCTTGGTTCGTGTTTTGTCACGACTCACCGTGTCCGGAAGTGTGACAATGGGAATACGCGCCATGCCATGGAGCGAATGGATTGAACTGGACTCACTGTATTCGATGTACCAGCGCGTTCGTAGCTTCAGACTCCAAACACGCAAAAGAAATGTCGTCAGGGTTCTACCTGCGCGCGACGACGAGCAGGTCAAGGTATCCGGTGGGGCTGAAGCTGCAAAAGAGTTGATTTATGAACTGGCAGAGTATCTTTCTCGACGGTATCCAAAGTCATTCCGCGTTTCCCGGATCTCGACTACCTCGATTCCTTCTGTTGGAGGCATTCCACTTTCATGGCACGGGGAGATGCCAATTCGGCATATTGAGGTCACGGAGACAGGTGTCAAGTACGACCTCAGTATATTGGAGAGCCTACAGGGCGTGGAAATGGGTGAGGAGGCAATGAAGATTGTGAACGGCTTGTAAGTTATCGATTCTACTCCACATACGTCATGAACGCGTTGCTAAGGGCCATCTGATTGATCGAATGGAATGTACAAGGGTTCAAGAAGATGTTGCCATTATGATTGAAGGTAGCTTAACGCTCTCGTTCCGCGTGGTACCCCTGTTTGTCGCGGTGCTTGCTAACCCAGCGCGGTATAGGATCGGACGGGAAGTATTATTTCCAAGCTGGAGCGATCAGTACGCCAGGTTAGTGATTGTGTAGGTAAAAAACACGCTTTTCTCGGTGCGACTGACTCTTGCGACGTAAATGTGCAGGGTTCTGGCGCTTGAGCGACAAAATAGGCATGCCTCTTGATGAAATCCACCTGTCAGGGAATGTTCCTCAATGTAAGCGCTTTTTTGCGAGCTCGCCTCCGACTTGGCATTTGTTCTGAGCATGTCATGTTCATTCGAAGAAAAACTCAAACTGAGCATGGAGCGGTTCTTCAGACGCATGGCGGTAGATAAACCAGTGATTCGGAACAATTATTTTATGCAGGTCGTTAAACCCACTGAAACGGCGCATCATGTCACTGGAGACGGGGAACTCAAAGCGGACGTGGGAGAAGAGTGGACATCGGAAGTCGATCCCGAAGAGTTAGGTTGGTCAGAGTCGACAAACGGACCTGAGGATGATTTTTTGCATGGCCATGGACACAGTGCCGAGCCGGCGCCGTACCTCGCACCGAAAACACTGCGGGTACGAAATGAGCGACAGACGTTGCGGCGACTCCCACGAACAGGGGCAATTATATTCGGGATACGGACGTATTTGATCAAGGTTGAAGAACTCGCACGGGAACGGGGAGTGGCAGGAAGACTGGCAAGTGCTGTGAGGAGTTGGCCGGATGACGTTGCGATCTACAAGGGGAGAGATATGTACAAGGATGTGTTACTGCGGTATCTGGATGAGTGTGCGGAAGAGGAGGGGGATAACGGAGCAGGGGAGGGTATGAGAGAGTATCCGTATTAGGTTAGCTGGCAACGAGGTGGAGGGGACGACAGACATGTGGTATGGAGGTGTGTGTGGATACTGCAGATGGATATGGGTGGTGGGGATGTTGTAGCTACATACCGGAAGAAGACTGAAGGGCGTTGTGATGTCCCCGGGGGAGGATGTCGATTGCGGGGGCATTACTTAAGGAGGTATGTATGACGTGTGTCGCATCAGCATCGGATCTGCGATAGGAAGAGGGGTTTTATTTGAACTCCGCCTGAAGTCGAATATAACACGACTACGTCAGACGTCGTCATTCCTTTTCGCAACCCTCTACTCCGAAAACAAGCGATTGCGCACGGGCCAGCAAAGACGAGCACGATAATTTGTTCTGTGGGTGTGTACGTTGCAGACAGGGTACGACGAGACTGAATACAACTTCAATGGCCAGAGTGCTCAACTGAATTAACTCGGCGTAGAAATTCAACTTTGAGCTGTGTGCGTCACTGCACTTGTGTCGTCATCGCATACGTCGTTCTCCTCCTCGTCCGACCATGACAATGTCCGCTACTCCTCCCAAAAAAGGCGACTCTCCTTCGGCACCCTCTTCTGCCGAACAGCATCAGCATCATCCCCGCCAGCCAACCCGACAGACCCGCTCGGATTTCGATCTCGAGCCGAACCCATTCGAGCAGTCTTTCTCCCGCCCATCCCATATCAGACATACCTCCACCTCACGGAGAGACTCCGCCAGTCCCGCCTCTAATCATTCTTCGAGAGCATCCCAGCCCGACAGACCCCCCTCCTCCGACCCCATCTCACATTCAAAGGACAATGCCGGCCGTTCATCCCCCCGCACCGTCCTCCCCCCCGTCGCCGCCATTGCATCCCCCTCCGATCAGAGCTACTCCTGGCAGTTCTCTTCCTCTCTCGCAAACTCCCTCCGTGCCGGCCCTCTTTCCCCCGCAATGCTCGCCGGCCCTCAGCAGGGCTCAGACGCCGCCCCTCCCCTTCCATTTGACCCTGCCTCATTTCGAACCGGCCTTACCCCTCGCACAGGCCTCACTCCTCGCACCGGACTCACACCGGGCTCGGGCCTGACTCCCCTTGTCGGCGGTCCAGTCTCCTTCCCCCCTCCATCTCCCAACACAGCGGCATTTCTTGCCCTCATGAACAACAACGGCTCTAATCCTTCCAACCCAACAATCACTCCAAACACGCTCTCGGCGATAAGCGGTGTACTCAACGGTTCTTCAAATCAGTATACCTCCGCTACACACGCGCCTGCCACGAGTTCCCACCTCTCCACCTCTGTCACTGCGAGTCAGGACAGTGACACAGCTTACATCAGCGCAAACAATGCGGCGAGCACTGCTGCAAACGGCTTGTACTTGCTATCCCAAGCCCACCAGGAACTCACCAAACGTGAAGAAGCTCAGGCACGCGCCAATGGTGCAGCAGCTGCACCTGCTAACGGTCGAAGAGGCACCAAACGCAAGTCCTATGACGTTGCTAGCCCTCCTCCCTCCCCCGCACCTCGTACCGCACCTCAAGCACAGGCGAAACGTACCCGGGCCAACACTATCAACAGTGTCAGCACCGATCTAGGAAAAGACTCGGGCGATGAGGAGGAAGAAGAGGAGGATGACGATGACGAAAAGCTCCAGCCCCAACAACAATCAGCTGGTGGTGCCAAGTCTAAGCAGCAGAAGAAGCCAGAGACAGAGGAGGAGAAACGAAGAAACTTTTTGGAACGTAACAGACAAGCTGCTCTAAAATGTCGCCAACGGAAGAAGGCTTGGCTGGCTTCCCTCCAAGCGAAGGTCGAATATCTCACAACTGAGAATGAACGACTCACATCTGCACTTGTGTCCTCCCGAGAAGAAATATCTCGGCTCTCCACGCTCGTTGGGAGTACCGTCATCGGTCCGGGCGGCGCAACCGTGGGTCCTGGCGTCGTGCCAACCGGCTCAGCCGTAGCGTCGAATGCCCAACCTGTAAGCATGAGCATGAACTTGACCTCCAAAGGCGGCGCTGCTGCTAGCGCGACAACTACACGGGCCTCGTATGGGTACTGAGATACTCATACCAACGATGTATATCAAATAGTTTGCTATGTTATACTCTCCAGCTGAGATGTCAATACACGAAAAAAAAATACATTTTCCGTGCTTCACTTTTGCATATAATGTTGCACCCGGGTCTTCCTGCTTTGTCGCATCGCGCACAACTTCCCCCGTTCTACATCGATATGTATACTGTCTGTGCCTCACAGGCAGTATTCAAATTTCTGCCAACACGTCTTGCTCCACATATTTTGCGCACATTTATAGAAGCAGCAGAGGACGCCGCTTGAGTGTGATCACATGTTCCATCATTCTCCACTCTCCCTCCCACCCCCTGCCATGCCACTCTAATGCAGCATGCCATCTTATACGAGAGGTTGAGAAGAAAAGTAATATTTGTACAATGTATGTACGATAGGTTAAAGATCAAGAGTAGATCGTCCCCGCAGTATGTGTCCCTAAGGTTCTTACATACATGTATACCACTTAACTGGACCTCCGAGTTCTTCTCAGGTTCGCATGCGATAAATGACGATGATGATGTGTATGTACGTCAGTGTGAACCTTGCGTTCGATAAGGCTCGGCACTTGATCAGAAACGTTTCTAGACCTCGCGCGGAATGCCAACGTTCCTTTGGCTTGGGAACGTATGTACACGAACGAAAAAAAGATCCCCCCAAGGGCACGAGCGTTGGACGGTATTCGAACGCTTCATCATCGGTATTGCGATGGAGAAACCCAGGAAATTATGCCCATTGAATACAAACCATTCAAAAACACCACACACATGTCTATTCGAGTAAGATCCAAAGAGAAGGGGCTTAAATCGGAATAAAGAAACAAACGAAATACATACACGATGATGATGACGATGACGGAGGTATTCTTCGAATACGTACAAAGAATATTGTACATACATGTGTCTCGACTTCTTTCTACTCGTCTGTTGGTTTGGATGGAATGTTGCAGTCGAAATCATGACATCGAGTTGATGTATGCGAAGCTCTCCACGGATCGGATCTGGGGTGGACCGTTCGTCGTGTCAAGATGATACGGGCCCTGGCTTCGCTTGCTTTGGTTCTGTCGATGGGCAACAAGTGCGCACAAGGCGGCTGAAGGGAGATGATCGCCGTCCCTGATGTGAGAATGGATGTTGTGATGATGGCCTGAACCGACTTACCTCCAGCCCCACTACCGTCTTTTGCCATGCCAATATCAACGCGCCGCTCAACTTCTACGCCAACGAGGCCACGCAATGCAACTCGCATCTTTGCTTCAAACTGCGGATAAAATTCAACCACGCTAGATAGCAAGAGAGGACCGACACGATCAGCTCTGGATACGCCAAGAAACGAGGCGAAATAAGATCACCTTCCGTCCACACCAACGCCAATTCGATTCCCATCATCCCGCAACGATTCGGTCGCTAGAGAGCCACCGCACTGCGCACGGCCGGTTTGTACCAAAATTGCAGCGACTGCACAGGCACTCAGACGGGCGGCACGCGTGGCGACGAGCATACAGATCTGCCGGACAATATCCGCATCGGCCAGCGAGACCTGCGATGCGTCGGAGAAACCAAGACGCTGCACGATAACCTCTTGTACCTGCTTCAGCTTCTCCTCCTCAGAGAGATTTTTGCTGGAAGCAAATTTCCCGAGTCCCTCCCACGCCTCTTCGATCTCACTCATGACCGCCGTGTCTAGGCCCCAATGTTTGTTCAACGAAGCGGTACAGTGTCCGCCGAAGAGCAATGGTTTTGGACACGCATCTATGAGGCTAAGAATGATGTTTCGTGTAATTTCGCCGAGGTACATTCCTGAGATGAATTTCTCGAATGCCTGGAATCGGGGGTTGATTGATTCACGGTCAAGCTTGTTATCATACGGGGTCGACGGCAAGGCGGACCGCGTGTTGTTGAAGCCTCCCCATTCGGTATTGACGATCATGCAGCCGCCGTTTTCGACAGCGGGAGCGTTCCTCAACTTAGTGATATTGACCAAGTCCTCGACGTACGCGCCGTTCGTTCCGGTTCCAAAAATAGCACCGAGAACGCACCCTCCAGAAGTGTAGGCCCGAGAGAGTAGAGCACCGACAGTCTGCGAGGGTCGGAGTACATCAGTCATGACTGGCCACGTGAGACAGGAGTCAAGAATGAATAGAGTTATCTGATTGGAATAAAGAGAAAATCAAGGGAATAACAACACTGATATCGTTAACGAGAGCGACACATCTCACATGCATGTGTTTCCTGTCGAAAGCATCTTGGAGAAGTTTGACGACGTCCTTGCCGATAGCATTTTTTGCTGAGAAACCTTTTGTCCATGTAAGAAGGGTGCCAGAATCAAGAGCGGTTTGTTCTACAGGGAAAGAGAAAGTGAGGGCGAGGGGAACATATGATGAATCGGAGGCTTGGTCTCCAAGGACACCGTCGTGGGATCCGTTGGGAGCGAGTGAAAGGGGGATAGCGCTATTGCCAGTGGGTGAACCAGAGTCGGTGAGGAAGGTATCGACGGAGTCGGCGAGATAATCAAACAGCGTAGTGGCTTCTCCAGTCTTTAGTGCGTCAGAGACCTTGTATTTCTGCTGGCGGAGTGTGAAAGATTTGTCTCCATGAAGAGTGACCTCGCAAACGCGACTGCAGTACTCATATAGAGGGTGTGACGGAGAGGGGTGACTGACTTACAGGTTAGTGCCGCCTAGATCGAGGGCGAGGAAGGTGCTTGTGTGCATGGGTGAGAATGACGCGTGGAGGGAATGAATGGGGCATACCCAGTCTCTGAGCCGTTTGGGACGCCCTGTACGAAAGTCGGGCTGGTAGAGCTGTTGAGAAGTGTATGTCCAGAGTGGTGATGAAGACGTACATCATTGCCATAGGATGGCCGTAGCCAGACAGCCCGTCGGCGATCTCGCGCAGGAAGGTTTTAGTGATGTGGAGGAGGGAGTCATCCGACACGGAGAAGTGGTCGTAGAGGGAAGTGAGGATGTCTTGCTGGGAGGGGGAGTAGAGGGCGGAGGTGAGTGCCATCGGCGGAGGAGGAGGAGATGATGCTGATGCTGATGGTACTCGTTGAGCATACGAGCAGATATAGCCAAATTCTGTTTCAGGTAATCGACGTCATTCGCTAACTATTATTGATCCACAATGAAATAAATAATAATAATCTCCCGGATTTCTGACAGTCTCTCTCCTGACGACACCGACGCGCTCGACGCTGCGTCTGACAACAGTGAGACCCTTCTCACAGGGCGTGTTCGAGATGTGAATAACCGGCGACGGGAAACGGTACAGGTATACATTTCCAAATGTCTCCCGGAACATGCTCGGACTTTCTCAGCGAGTGTAGTGATCTCCAGAGCTTTATAGTCGATGAAGGGGTCCCTCCGCGATGAGGCTTTCCATATCTTATCGTGTTCTACTAGTTTGCTCGTCAGGATTTCCAGTGCGGAAGGTTCTTGATTGGGATTATCGACGTATCAGTTCCTGACTGGATGGAACCCCGGATGGCCTTGGGCTGTGTTTGGTGGTCGTTCTGTATTTTATTTTATTATATTTTTATTATTTTAATTTACACCTTGTACGTTGCGTAATCCGGAGTGCACGCCGAGCGACCCGGTCGTGTCCAGCTCGGACTGAGGAGAACATGGCCATCGACGGTCTGATCATTCTGGACGCGTCAGGGTGCGTGTATCACCGTGCAGCGACTCATCCCAGATCACTCATCACCATACAGGAATCCAGTCATTCAGTCAGGGTACACCTCCTTTCCTCCCGCCTACCCTCTCCTTCACATCGACGCGTTAAACAATGAACTCGCCAAGGCACCCCGCTCAAGTAGCGTCGACCCTGTCATATACGTGCCACCAGCAATCGGAAACATATCAGGCGGAAGCGCATGCTGTCACGTCGAAATGGGCGAGCTGAGACTCATCGCGAGTGTATCTGGTGACGCGGACCCCTTAATTGCCTTTGCATTCCTGCAAGCATTCGCTGACATCCTGCACGATTATTTTGGTACCGTAAGCAGCGCTATTCTGAAAGACAACTTCGATGTGGTTTATCAGTTAGTCGAAGAGACGCTGGATTCATCCGGATACCCCCTCACAACATCTCCGAATGCCCTGAGGGATATCGTCCTGCCCCCTTCCCTCCTCAGCAAACTCTTGGCTTCGTTCCCAACATCCGCTCCAACGGGTCCAAGTCGCCCCGGAGGTATGAAACTTGTCCAGGATCCTGACTGCTTCTGATGTCTACCACCCTACTCCGTTCAGGTTCTGTAGCATTAAGCGTCCCTACTGGGGCATTCACTTCACCCATCCCGTGGCGAAAAGTCGGTGTCCGTCACAATCACAATGAAATCTTGTTTGATGTCGCGGAGGAGATGCGCGCTATCGTCGGACGGTGAGCGTTTGCACATATTGATAATTCGTAACGCACTGATCCACCGTACTGTATGGATCAGCAATGGGAACACGCTCACGAGTAACGTGTACGGAAAGATCGATTGTAATGCACGGCTGACTGGTATGCCGGATTTGCTTGTGAGCTTCACGAACCCGAACGTTATGATCGAATGTGCTTTCCATCCTTGCGTGCGGTGAGTGTATTTGATCTCTACTGTTCGATGTCACTCCGATGACTGGATTCAAGATTACAGAGATGGACACGCGAAAAGACCCTTTCATTTGTTCCGCCTGACGGCAAATTTGTGCTTGCAGAGTATCAATATGCTGTCCCCCATAGTACAGTGTCAGGCAATGTCCCAGTACCACTCTCTCTGAAACCAATCATCACGGTGGGAGAATTCGGAGGCACCTTCACTGTCACATTCAGCTCCAGGACGATGAAGGTTATGGAAAACGTACGGATAGAGCTTTACATGGGTGAGGACGCAACGGGGACGCAATGCACGGTCTCTAGTGCGGGATCCGGTGTTGGGTCTGTCGGTGGAACCGAAAGTTCGTGGACATTCGAGCCACGGAAGAAAACACTTTGCTGGCACATCCACAATATGCACTCGTCAGGGAGCTGGGTACTTCGTGGTTCGTGGACCTCAAAGGCCCAAGTTCCCCGTCCTGCGCGTGCATTTCAGATTCATTATGAAGTTCCTTCAAATAGTTTCTCGTCTCTCAAGGTTGACCAAGTACGACTGTCTGGTGAGACGTACAAAATGTACAAAGGTGTGCGGGCGCAGAGTTGCGGATCCATCGAGTGGAGATGGTAGCACGACATGTGCTCTTGAAGAGCAGCTCTTCTACCTATCTTCGCGGCAGTTTGTCTTCCTCAGTCTGTCAGTCTGTCAGGATCACGATGGAACTGATGTCTACGTGGGGCAGCATTTTAGACGGTATATGTACTTTAATGGATGATCAAGTGAGTAGTGCATTATGATGTAGATAGCCCCCTTGTAATCCCAAATAACCCAACTACCTCTCACGTTTCTGCGGTGAACCTGTCGAACCTCTCAAACACCTGTTTCCAGTTGACGACCGTCCAGAACTCCTTGAGGTATTCCTCTTTCCCCCATATGCCGTGATCAAATAACCAACAATGTTCGTGCACGCTGATGCAGAACAAGGGGTAGATGTGATCCCCGAGAACTGAGAGATCGTGTGGATCTTGTGGACCATGAACAGACGACACCGTTGCATTGGGATCATAGAAGGAGCGTCCACGAGTCATGGAATTGTCACTCCGGAGAGCGGCACTATGGAACGAGCGCAAGGGAGACGAGGGCTGTTGTGAAAAGCGTGATAGGCCAGGGGAATGTGGAGATGAGGATCGTCTGTCTGTTGGCGGAGGTGGGGTTTGTGTTTGAGTTGGGTCCACGGATGACCCGCCGGACGGTGCTGATGTAGTTTCTCCGAGTACAGGGGCGGTGATTGGCTCGACCACGCCAGAGCTTGAACGGATGAGAAGGGTGCCAGAGGCAAACGTAGGGACGAAAGCGAGATTTTTCCTGGCGTCTGTTACGAACCAGACGTATCCAGAGCCTGCCATGCCGGTGACAGCAGCAGAAAAGAGGGATCGCATCGAATCAAATCCACCAAATTGTTTCTGAATGGCCGTGCCCAGGTAGGAAGACTCGATACCACTCTCGTCTGCTTCGCCTGTTGGAGGGCGCAGAGTGTTGAGGAAGAAACTGTTGTTGAGCGCTTGACTGGAATGATTGAACAAGAGACTTCTATCTGGTCTCCTCGCCGAGTCAAGCACGAGTTGGGCGATCGTTTTCCGTTGGTCTTCGACGTCTCGACATTCCGCGTTAACACGGTCGAGAAGACCTTGCTGGTATTCAACTGCAACCATGTGCAGGGTTTTAGGAGACATGAATTTTCCGAGACCGTCCGCAATCCTGTACGGTAACTCCTTGCGCGTGTGCACATGCCTCCGGGCGGCCCATTGTGAGCGGGACGTCTTTGAGGTTTTCGACACCGCCAGAGCTGCTGAACGCGACGAAGAAGCGAGACGTAGTCCGGCCGTGTTCATGGTGGTCGCGATACAAAGCGTTGAGGAGTTGCACTTGCACACTCTGACTTGTTGTTACCAGTGAGTGCAATTCAAAAGGCTTGGATTTTTTCTGGACGCGACTTGTCGGCATCCTTTTTGGTGACCGGTTGTCTCTGTTTGGTCAGTATATGCTTCCACGTCGACCACACTCTATACTCAGTTCACTCGTCATGGCTGGCCCCAAATCATCAAAATCATCGTCTTCCTCGTCGACGTCGTCCTCAGCTCTCGTTTCATCGGTGTCGACGTTATGGAAGTCGTACATCCAACAAACGCCGGACCGTCTCAAATTCATTGACGCGTTCTTGGCGTTCATCGTTCTTTCTGGCGTACTGCAGTTCGTGTACTGCATCCTCGTCACCAACTTTCCTTTCAACGCCTTCTTGTCTGGGTACGCTTTACGTTGTCACTTGGCCATGACTTGTGGGTGGTGTGCTGACGTACGGATGTAGATTCGCTAGCTCAGTCGGACAGTTTGTCTTGACAGCTTCCCTGCGCGCGCAGGTCAACCCCGAAAATCGTGCCGAATTCAAACATGTGTCGCCCGAGAGAGCATTCGCAGACTTTGCCCTTGGGTCTATTGTATTACACTTTTTCGTATTCAACTTCCTAGGGTGAAACCATATCCATAGAGTCTCCCTGGTGCAATGCATATTGAATCAAGCAGGAGTAAGATATGATACAAGGATGTGAGAACGATGAGTGTGTGTGTGTAATTACAAGGTGCGAATAAGAGTGGATAGAAGGAGCCATCGAAAGCCATTCAGAAATCATGGTTTCCGCTCGAAAGAGCTGGAGCGCTGCGAGGTGGGTAAGGGTAAGCTGACTAGTCTCAGTCGGGAAGGATAGGATTACCCCAAAGACGACGACGGCGAAATCGAAGAGGTATTCTCCTGTTACACTTATCAAGACATTGAATGCTTGCTGAAATAAAGACGTACCGAATTCGAGATATGTACGAAGTAGTTCTGGGCATGATCAGAGTGAAGTCGAAAGAAGGACATAGGGACTGTACTCACGACGAATATCCTTGTTGGGTACTTGAGAAAGGGCAGGTCTGAAGGAAGGACGCAGATGAGCACTTGCAACCCGAGACCAGCCAGTTACGGTCGACGTACGTTAGCCCTGTGGTTCGTCTGACGCCGGCGAGGAATGCGCTGATGACGAGCGCATCAAAACCGAGGTGGAACAGTTTACCAAACATGACTGGATCAGAGGTAGTGAAGTGTAAGGATAAGAAAGGCTGAGACAGAGTGCAAGACCTCTTGAAGAGGACCAAGTGCTTGCAGCAGTTTCCCACACGTACCACTCCGTAGATAAAATACACTCAAAATACGGTTGTAAAGTTATGTACATGAGTGCGTGTTACAATCGATACTTCAAGAGACTCTGAGATGTCTTCACAGTATTCTCTTTCTCCTCCTTTATGATGCCAGAGAAGGCCTTGAATTGCGGTATTCCAGCGTCTCCTGCAAGTCGCGTCACATCAGCAAGGTGGACCAGATTTTACGAAAGTTTTCTGACGTTGGAGTTGGAAGGCAGCACTCTCGCTAGTGGTGATGTAACCTCCGACTTGACGAATGTAGGAAAGCGCAACGGGCACTTCTTCTTTGTTACAGCTCGAGACACCGTCCGCAAGGACAAAGACGTTATACCCGTCTTGGACGAGATCGAGCGTGGATTGCAATACGCACACGTGTGACTCGATGCCAAAAATCACCACCGACTTAATGTGGGGGCGTTCGGATAACAGAGCCTTTACCTGGGGAACCATCATGGAGAACAGGGACTTGTCAACTGTCGCTACATGCAGCTCGCCAAGGGAGGCCAGGTCAAATTCGGGGATCGTGTTCCCAAGAGCTGCATGGTGGAGCGAAATGAGAGCTGGAGGTAGCGATTGGTCATTAAGAAGACGGTTACCTTTGGGGTTCTGTTCGGTCACTATGACAGGGATACCCAAGACCTGATGGAACCATTGGATGAGGGAGGTATAAGGGAACAATAGACGGAAAGAATCAGAACCTTGGCAACCTTGAGCATCTTGCTTATTGAGAGAACTATTTCATCGAAACCATGGATAGCGGTTCTGAATCGTGTCTGTACGTCGCAGAGGAAAAATACGGTCTCTTCGGGAACTAGTCTTGGAATCTGGGGCATGGCGTATGGACGAGTATGAGTCGCGCAATAATGATCGGCTAGTTAATCGAGCAGGCGGAGATCTGACTGCACAGCGATCGCGAAGAGAAGGTCCAACGTTCACTACACGTCCATTACTGTTTTCTATAGTGAACGAGCTACTCTACACGCTCGTCGTCTTACCAACGACTAGTATGACTTTCGCACTTGAAGTTCGCAGTGAAGCTTCGCCCGAGTACGTTAATACTGCGGAGTTTTAAAAATGGTGCTGGGGGGTATTAGCGAGTGGTTTGGCGACTTGTTCAGCTTCGCGCTGCCCGTTCAAACGTCTCGACGCTGTTGACCCCGACGTCAAGTCAGTACAGCCCCATCCTTTCCTTGTCCCATCCACAGTCTCTTCAAGACAACACGTTCTTTACCGACCCATTTCTTTTTTAAATTTTATTTCCTTTCATCATGGACTCTTTTAACGTCTCTTCAAACGTTCTCAACACTGAAATGGCAGCCAGACAAAGATTTGAATCATTCAAAATGGGCGGCGGTGCTCCCCCCCAGAACCTTCAGATTTATTCAAAGCATTCTCATGGACGATCTCGTTCTCGCAACAACTCCGTTTCCTCTTTCACACTTCCTGTTTCTAACTCTGCACCCTCTCTTCCTTCAAACACCCTTTCCAAACGCCCTAACTCGCACCACCGTCGTCGCTCTTCTGTTTCAACTCGCTGCGAGTCAGCTGAGCTAATGGGCGTGTCGCTGCCCGAGCTTCCAACTGCAAACTCTGATGATAACATCAAATTCAGCGATAGAGATTCTATTCGACGCAGGGCCCTTTTGGCCCTCGAGGGCAAACCGGACCTTGCTTTTTCCAAAGTTGAAATTCCTGATTTTACTTCCCCCGATACGACAAAACAGTTCGAGCTGCCTACGAAAGCGTCGTTCCCTCCTGGTGCTGGTTTAAGCACTCACGGTATCAGCGGTCTCATGGGCAAGCGTGATTCTTTCAAGATGTTTGGCTCACCGTCTGCCTCTAAAGATCAGTTGGGTACATTACTCGAGGAGGAAGAGGAAGAAGAAGAGGTGGTGCAAAAGCAGGGCAGTCAGCAAGCCAATACTTCGATAGACGAAGTCAAGGAAATTCCTCGGGCATTCAACGGTGTACCTGGAAGAGTCCCCCTTCGACCTCGTCCTGCGACTCTCAATTTGCGTCCGTTGTCCCTTGTGCAAGGTAGCGCCGTGAATGTTATTACGAGTATGCCCACGCCTGCTGCCACATCCAGCCCCCGCCCACACAGTCAGAAGGCCAGCGTTGATGCTTTATCGACCAACGACAATTTTGCTGCCGGTTTTCCTGTCCGCCTGGTCAACCTCCCATCTGCGTCCAGACGTTTCTCGTATTCTTGTGATGACAGTACCTCTTCCCTTTTCGAGCTCGACTGCAAGAAACGCAGCAGCATCTCGTATAAACACTCCAGTGACTCGACTCCTCGTGATTTGGCCGCTTTGCCAACCCCGGAATTAACCCCAATTGAGCGCCGATTCTCCCTCGCAAGTGACCAAGAAACTCTGGTCGACCAGCCTCTCTCTGCGGCGGAGCAACATTTTTTATTTAAATCCCACCACATTCTTCTTGCTCGTATCGGTGAATTGGAACGCACATTGCGCCACCATGCTTCCCGTTCCCGTCATGTCTCATATACCTCCGATGTGTCCGTACCGTCCTCGGAGCCAAGCGACGAGATGCTGCAGCTTATTTCGGACCTCAAAGCTGAGCGTGACGAGCTGAAGCGGGATGTTGATGGGTGGCGGCGACGTGTGGCGGACGCCGATAGGCAGGCTTCTATCCTTGCCAAACGGATTGAAACAGAAAGGCGGGAAGCATGGGTTGCTCGAAGCCAGCTTGAGACACTGGAAGTGGAAAAATCTGGCCTGGAGAAGGCCTTGGAAGAGAAGAGTTCTGCACTTGCCAAGTCGATGACTGAGAATGCAGCGCTTGCATGCGAACGTGATGGCTTGAAGGACGAGATCACAAAGCTCAGCGCTCGCATGAAGGATGCGGACGTGGCTATCGATGAATGTGCTCGTCTGCGTGCTGCTCTTGATCAAGAACGCGCACGCTGCGAGGAATTTGAAAAACTTTTGGACGATGCTGGTCTACTTAACACCCCGAAACTTTCTCACTCCGTCAAAGGTCCTTTGAAACGATCACCATTCGCAGTGAAGCCTGTCAGCTCTCCTCCCTGTGGACTTGGATTTCAGTCTATCGACTCTGAAAGTTCCACCACTGATGTTGAATCCGTGGACGACAGCTTCATCAAGGGCGAATTTATTCTGGATGCAGTTGTCGAGGAGGACGCTGAAACGTCGGACACAGAGAATGGGCTGGGCGGATACGAGGACGAGGACGAGGACGATTCTGACGTCAGTTTCTCCAGCCCTGGCGGTTCATCTATCGGTTCCGGGGATGAGCTCGGTCGTGATACCAACATTCTTCCTACGGTCGAGGGTGTCGCTCGCGCACTTCCCTGCTCTCAACCAACTCAGCCATCTCACGCACCTCATGCTTCGCTTTCGAAGACTTGGACGTTCCCTAAGGGAGCAACCACCACTCTTGTCAAGCGAGAGGAAGAAGTGGACCGCTTCTTTGGGTGTCTGGATGATGCTGATGGGAGCCCTATCCTCTCCGAGGGAATGAGCAAGACTGCGTTTTCGTCTGCCTTCGGGTCCGTTGCCGATGATGAACTACCTCCCTTTTTCATTCCCTCCGACGTGGGCGTCGTAGTTGAGTCCTCCTCAATCAGAAATCTTGGCATTGTACCCGAAGATGCAGAAGAGGACCGAGACGCAGATGACGAGGATGAGTTGATTGGGGAAGCGGTGGAGGGTGGAATTCGATTTGTTTTCAACGTCCCACCTCTTATTTCCGTGACGCCTCCTCTGGATGCCAGTATCACTCCACCTGAAATTCATGTCACCCCCCCTCCTGAGTCAACAGCCGGTGCGATATACCCTCTTATGGACGATGTCACAATTCGCAAACCCGTCCCCTCCCCGGAAATCACGAGAGACTTTGAAGAAAGCAGGTTTTCGTCATTCACTTTTCCTCGGACCAAAGCTCAGCCCCAACGTCCTGAACCTATGACTCCTCCCTCGAGCTCATCCCCTACATCAGGCGGTCCTTCCTGGAAGAGGAATAATAGTCCGCCGTCTTCGATCCCCCGAGCCACATCGTTGCTCTCTATGGCTTCTCGCTCGCCCCCTGCCGTCACGTTCACGCCGTCCAAGAGTTTGCCTGGTCGTTCTATGGCCCCTTCGAGCAACCCTGGTATGATACCCCTTTCCAAGAAAGGTTCCTCTGCCATGCCTCAGTCGGTCACCACGTCTAAATACACTACTCCCGTCAAACCGCGTCTATCAGCTTCTTCCAAGGGCCAGCCAGGTGTCCCAAATGGTTCGACCTTTAAGCCCCAGTTCAAATTCTCTATGAGTATGTCTAACACATTTTTCTCTTGTGCTTCACAGCCAACGATGCCACATCCGCTTCCAGATGCACCAGCTTTGCGGAAAACGACGACGACACGTCGGAAGTGAGTGGCCTCGACACATTTGGCTTGTCAGCTTCAAGCGTTTGCGAAACCTCCTATGCTCAACACACTTCATTATCTTCTATTATGCCAACACCGCTTGCGGGACGATTACCATTCCAGAAATTATCACATTACCTTCCCTTTTCGTGGACGCCAGGTGCGACTGCGGTTGCTTCGTGCATTGTTGCTAGCAGTTCAAGCAACCTGAGTGTGGATGCAGCGGACTCTGCTCCACTCTTGTGTAAGGCTAGCAATGATGCACTTCGCTCGACCGAGCGGAGATTTGTCTCGAAGGAAAAGCAGCTGGAGAAGCTGAGAACAAGATTATGTTTTGAATGGAAGAATGGAATCAGGTCATGGTCCAGGGTAAGCGCTTGTAAAGGTTGCAGCGCGTGCACCGTCTACATGTGATGTGGGTGTGCCTTGTTTTGTTGTTGCGTGCGACGATGGGTCACATCTTGCCGTCCATGCAGACCATGCCTACTATGTCTTTTTTCATCTTTCTCCAGCTATGCTACTATGTCTTTATCCTTGCTGTGACCCTCCCCGGTTGACCTGTTCCATATTTCCGGTTTTTCCTGCCGCCTTCCGTCTTCGTGTATCTTGTTGTGACTACCCGCGGTGTCGCATGTTGGGAAAGTCTCGTCACGATGTGCCAATACTGTTGTCGCTGTATATTATACCATCCTGCTCATGCTCATTTTTTTGTTCTCGACCCATTATCATAACTTATGTTTATGGCTTACTCAACGCCAAGCTGCGTAACAGACTCTGGTACTGTCGGCAGTTTCCGGATAGCGTGGGAATCGGAAAGAGCAGTGTTGGGTCCAAGTTGTGAAAACACGCACATAACATTGACCATCAACATGGCTAGCAGAGGGACGAGACAGTTCATGAAAAACTGGTTCGCCATCGAGGTACAGTTCACTTGCTCGTCCTAGCTCTCAGTGTCCTCACCGGATCTCACAGGCATTACCACTCTACGCTATCATCGGTGTAACTGTAGCCGGTGCTAGCTGGTATTTAACACGTCTTGCGCGTGGACCTTCAGGTGAGCATCCTCTCTCACCTCACATCAACAACTCACACACTGAACGTCTGATGCAACAGTCGTCTGGTCGAACAACAACCCGACGCCATGGAACGACGTCAAACCCGACGAGAACACTAAACTGATGGACCCATCCGGCAGGTTCAAAAAGAGCTGGACGCGCGACAAGTTATAAAGCGAGTCCGAATGGTTGCGCTTGATTCCTTGGCTACTTCAGGCCTTTCCGTTGTGTTATAGACATGCCAATCACAGTCCTTTTTGCTATTCCTTTGCTTTCATTAGCGCACAGAGTGAACGCGGTTTTCCATATGCATGTGATGTACCATGTCCGGCCCGGAAGGCTATAAACTCGACAGAGTGACAAGTTACAGCCTCGTCCTTCACGCGCTGTCGAGCGAGATTGTCTCTTACCATAGCTAACGCTGATCAGTCGTTCAGAGCCTCGCCAGTGACAATCATGGTCGAACGATTGGATGCTCCACAACCAACTTTTACGCTTCCGCCCTTGGCATCTATCCCTGACGAGGAAGCAGACAAGGCTATAGATGACAAGATCATTGTAACTACTCATCAACCAACCTTGGTTTCATTTCTTGCGACTGACATCTACGATCTATTGTCTCTGTCTTAGACTGCTCACTATGGGCCTTCTGATTCTGCATTGCCCAAGATTCCCGGCGTGGTGTTCGGTGCAGCCTCGTTCTCGGCGTTTTATAACAACGATGAATACATCAGTGGTATAACCCCTCTTCGGGTGACAAGGCTTGCGCTCAGGTGAGGTTGCACTGTCAGTCTGATTGTTGTCCTACGCATATACGCAACATGGATAGGTATGGTATCAACGCCTTTGACACCTCGCCATACTATGGACCGTCCGAAATCATTCTCGGGAATGCACTCCACGCCCTCGCGGACGAATACCCTCGCTCTTCTTATCAAATCGTGCGTCCCTCATTCCATTCCAATCCAACAACGAATTCCAATCCAACAACGAATTAAACCCACCACGGTGCCAATCTAGTTCACGAAATGTGGTCGATATGGAGGCACGAGGGACGCGTTTGATTATACCCCCGAGGGTGTTCGAAAAAGCATCCAACGAAGCCTGAAGCGATTGCATACAACGTATCTGGACACGGTTTACGTGCATGATGTTGAGTTCATCACTGAGACAAAGGCCCCGAGGACGTTTGGCGATCATCGGTCGGCGTTGGGTGTTGAGGCAGAGGCGTATGGTTTGAGTGAAGGTCAGGAAGGTGTGGTGTATGGTGGTGGCGATCGGGAGCTTTTGGCAGCGATCGGGGAGTTGAGGAGACAACAGGAGGCCGGTGTTGTCAGACGAGTGGGTATCAGTGGCTTTCCGTTGCCCACGTTATTGCGACTTGCAATTCTGGTGAAAAACACAGCACCGTACAAGCCTTTGGACGTCGTGATGTCTTATTCGCATCTCAACCTCCAGAATCGGACGCTTTTGGATTTCAAGGCAGCTTTTGAGGAACGTGCTGGCGTGACGCAGGTCTTGAGCGCTTCTCCTCTTAGTATGGGCCTTCTCACCCCCTCTCCTCCCGCTTGGCATCCAGCGCCAGCAAACTTCAGGGATGCGGTGAAGGATGCTGTCGACGTATGTGCAACGAACGGGGTTGGTTTGCCTGCGCTGGCCTTAGAATATGCATTCCAGAAAGCGAGGGAGGTGGGGATACCGACCGTCGTGGGGCTCAGTTCATTGACGGACGTCCACGAGAATGCTCGATTTTGGTATGACGTGGATCAACAGGGTCTTGGAAACAACGAGGATTGGAAGAAGCGTGTGCAGGCTGTGCTATCTGTGTTCGAGAAGAAAGACGGTGGATTGTTGGATCACTCATGGGAGAGCCCCAAGTTTCGTTCGTAGGGGAATAATTGCATTCGAACAAGAGTCTAGGATGAGTAGTTGTAAATTGAAAATGTATTATTCCTACAATCACAAGTGTACCGTACGCGTACAAACCAAGAGAGAAACACCATGCAGCAAATAGTCCACTATCGCGTTCTGATGATTCCAGCATTGATGAGCTTCATGATCTTGTCTCTTATTACAGAGTTCTTCATGTGGTCTTGCAATGCCCCTGGATTGTTCTGTGCTTGTTGCAAGATCTGTTGCATGACAGGGTCGGTCATGATAGCGGCGACTTCTGGATCCTTCATGGCTCGCTCGAGTGTCTGTTCCTCCGTCTCTCCAGCACGCTGAGTAAAGAGTGCCTGCTGCGTCTTCATCTCCTGAGCTTGGATCTCAGCGGTGTGTGCGTTAGCGGTATCGGCCAAAGTTGCAGCCTGGAGTGCCTCAAGTGCTTTGCTGTACTCGCGCATTGAGTGCAGAATCGATGCTTTGCGGATGTGAGCCTTAACGAATGTAGGATCAACCTTGATAGCCTCGTTGGCATCCTTGAGGGCCTCAGCAAGTGCCATGAGCTTCATGTATGCAGCCGCGCGGTTATTGTAACCTCTGGCATCCGACGGATCACGCTTTATGCTTTCCGCGTAGAGCTTGACTGCCCCTGCAAAGTCTCCACTCTTGAAGGCAGTATTACCCTCTTCACGAGCTGCCGCTGCTTTGACGGGGTCGATGTATGCTTGACGTTCTTGCTCCGCAATGGCTTTTTCGGTTGCCTGAAGTTTGTTGAGGATAGCAGCATCGCGATGTTCAGCCAACGACTTTTGGAAGAACTTTTTGGCGGAGAGAAGGTCGCCTTTCTGGGAGTAGGCCGAACCAATACGCCCATACGCCTTTGCGAAAAGCTTGAAGTCGGCACGAAGCTCATGGATGTATTAGCACCAAATGTGTCCCTATGATTAGGGTCCGAAAAGAAAGACTTACCTCTCGCCCTTCCTCAGCTGCTTTCTCACAAGTTTCAATGCATTTGTCGTATTCCCCCTGCTCAAAGTACACAGCACCGAGGTTGGTAAGGAAAGTAATGTCTTTTGGCCAAAGTTCCCAAGCCTGAGAGAAAGCTGCCGCCGCCTCGTCGAACTTTCGTTGCTTGTAGAAATCGGAACCCTTCGTCTTGGCGGCGAGTGCATCGGCCTTGGCTTTTGCTTCTTCGGCATCTTCTTCCGTCATTTCGATATCTTCCTGTGCCGGTTCGGGTGCGGGAGGTGGGGTTGGCTTGTTCTTGGAACTTGAGGACGAGGATGTGGCCGTGGGACGAGGGGGAGACTGAGGAGGCGAAGGAGGCGAGGCTTGCTGGAAACCAGGAGGAAGATCGTTCGAACCCTCTTCGCGAGAGAATCCTTGGATATCGATGCCCATTGCAACACCGAGAACGTCGATCATTCTTGGATCTGAACTCAAGGCACTGATCGAAAGTCAGTACAGTGAAGGGAAGGGCATCAATTAGTGGCTCACGTTTCGGCGAGCTTGGGGTTTTGTTGCATCAATTGGAGCTGAGGACGATGTCAAATGATCAGAAAGGCTCAAAGGTGCTGTTTTGAGATTCCATAGCTTCTGCATGAACGAAGGGTCTGCGAGATGCTTTTGTGTGCGAGGGTTGGCTGCGAGCTTTCCGATGAGATTGGGATCCGAGAATATCTTTCCAAGGCCCAAGTCGGCTCCTGCGCTAGATTCCTTGGCTTGGGCATCCTTCACCTCTTGAAGACCTTTACGGAGAGCTGGGCTATCCTCATACTGGATACCTGATTCGTAAGCAGCGATGGCTTCGTCAAATCGTCGAGCACCGTGCAAAGCGGCACCTTTCCTAGCATAACCCTTGCCCCAAGTACGGTTGAGACTGATACACTGTTCAGCATCCTCGAGCGCGGCGTTCCACAACTTCTTGCCAGCCTTGGCAGCACTCCGGTTCGAGAAGAGGACGTGATTCGATGAGTCGATGGCGATGGCCGCTGTGAAAAGCTCGATCGCCTTGTCATAGTCTTTAGCCGCAAAGGCTTTGTTGCCCTGATCTTTGAGAGCGTTAGCGTCGGACATATGTGAGTAGTGTGATCAAGAGTAATTGGAGCGTATACAGTAAGTTGGGTCGGGATGTAGGGTCAGAGAGTCTCCTGCTATTATATCTCGACCCTCCCAAGATATATCTCCCCCTTTAGCGTACGGTCCAGAACGAGAACATTCTCGAAGCTTCGCAGAAAGATCGGGTTTATTACATTCACTTGATCAGCACTCGCTGAACCTTAAGTACGCAGTCCTTCGTTAGTATCCTCTCAGCGGTACAGTATCGGAAGTTCAGAGGGGTCGCAGCTTTTGATGAATGTTGTTTGCATTGCAGTTGTTTTCAGACGAGTGGAACTATTTTGTGGCACACCGTAGATGTCTTTGGTTGCAATATCGCATGGGTTGTCCCGTGAACAAGCATTGTGAGCGTTCTTTTCTTCGGTCAGATTAATCATCGTGCCATGGCGGTTCTTAGGCAGGCGCATGTAACAAGAGCCAACGGTCGGTTCAAGTTCCTATCCCTCGCGCGATCGCGTCGCTATTAGGGACAAAACCAGTCCCTCCTGTTCCCTGTATTTCGAGTGGAAAAGATTCGGTTCGCTATTCTTCATCGTGTCTGACTCAACGTGGATGAACGCTGCTTGGCAAGCTCCACAAGATTCAGGCATGATCAAAATCAAATCCAGAGGTAAGCTGCCGGATCCATTGGCAGTGTTTCCTCGTTTTTGAGGACATGCATGTTCTCTCTACGCACTCTGACAAGAAAAATCTGACTTTGAGTCAGTTTGCTTCCGGCCAAAACAGACTACGGACCCCTAATTTTACGACCGTAGCAGTTTATCTCGCAAGGGTTGGCCTCGTGGGGGTCGGTGTCGCTTCCCCGTTCAGCTGGCTCTGCATTTTCGTGGATTTTTTGGTTTGTGTTCTGAGTGTGATATCTTTTAGAGTGGTTGTGGTACCACCGACACGATATGTCTCGTTCATGGCATCACCTTACGCTCCGCGCTTGAAACTGAGCAACGCCTAGTCTAAACACGAACCTTTGCTTGCTCTCTGCAGCGAGTTTTTTATTCAACCCGAAGGCATTGTCTGGCTGACGAATCTGTTGATCGTCTCCTGCAGCCCGAGTTCGCTCGTGTTTCTCTCGGTCGACAAAGAAGCTTCAAGCGGTGTTGCCAACGCAGGCTTCGTGATCTGCGTTAACAGAGTCCCCCTCATAGTTCTAGTGTTACCTACAAGCAATCGTTGCACACGCGGTCCGTCAACATCTTATGTCTGTCCCTCTCGTGACCCAGCGATGCCATCATTGACGCAGCCCCCGCGTGGCAAGCATTTTCAAACGTCAGAAAGGTCCTTCTGACGTTGAGCGCGCTGAAGATTGGCTGCATTGTTTGTCACATTGTGCATCAGCGACCACGATCTTGCTCACGTCCTAGAATCTTGGCCATTCTTCCCGAAAGCTCAGTCGCACCTCATCGCATATTCCATAGGCATGTACTCCTGGTATTGGGTTCTGTACTATAACAGCGTGGCTTGCATTCGACATTGACTCTCCATTGCTCAGAGCTTGTTGCCAACGTCATCCACGATGACCGGGTGTAGAGAAATACCACGATGCCTAAGGATCGATGGTAACCCTCTCAACTTTTGTTCTGTTCAAGCCTCTGCTTCATTAAATGCTTGGGCTCGCGATCGGTTTAGCTGGAACTGCATGAAGCGGCTATCTAACCGCCATTGCTGTTGCCATGTTCCCACCCCAGGCAAGAGCTGTGTATACCATGCACTACGCACTACACCAACAACTCAATCTAACAGGTCCTTAGCCATTCCGGTGCACCCTTACTTTTCTCCCTCGCCTTTCTTTTCATTGCTCTATACACTGAAAGGGTCACAACCAGCCACATATGGTCATGTCCAGACTCTTGCCAATTTGATAGACGAGTGGCCTCCTATGATGCGTGGGGTTGTACGGAGGGCGGATTTCCTTTCCTTCATGCAGGTGAGCGCTGATATCATCACGCGATGCGCCAGCCCAGCAGATTCTGAGATGTACTTGACCCCAAGGAACGAGGGACTAGACGGTGCTCTGTGTGCAATGCATAGGTCGTTGATCGACGGTAAGATCACGGACTACTGTCTTTCGCTTGGTCGCACTTTTATAATGCACCCTTAGTATTGGTGTACCTTGGGGGGAGACTACATTTTACGGACTGCGAATAAGTGGCTAGACGCCCTGTCTCTACGATCTCACTGTTTGAACACTCATGTACATGCAATGATTTTAATGATACTCACTGCACATACTTGATCCAGGTGGCTGACCGGAAGATTGGTGTTGCGTCGGGACTTCCAAGTCGACGTCTCCGATCGGGGTCACCATACCAAGGGGTGGCCCGAACCTGATACATAGGCGCAATAAATGTCTGGTGCCGACTGGGGATCCGCCCGGGGCATGGACTTTGAACGTTCCCCTCAACCCATGAAGGTAGTCTATGTCCCTTTGGACGTCGGTGCGTTCGTACGCTGAATGGATCGATGAGCTCAGAGGAGAAGCGGTGCCAAAGTTCTTGGCACCGCAGCACCTGAATTCCGCGCTCGTCGCTCTTCAGATTTCAAATCTGTGGCATTTTTGACTTACCCTCCTTCGAGATCGAGAAACCCGAAATTGCACACGACGGAAAGCCAAGTGCCCCTGACCGAGGTCAGGCGCAGAGTCACTGCATCAGGGCATCAGACTCATCATCCCAGCCGGGCCGCGTACGGTCCGTCAGAGCGCTGAAAACGCTAAAAGGTTGCATGATACGGGTTGATACGCGAGCACATGAGCGGCTGCTAAACTTGACCCGGGTGATGTTTTTCTCCCGTCCCGTACACGTGGACGGATGACTGAGCCCGCGACAGACAACTGTCGAATTGGATATGAACCAGGATGAGACCGTGAGTGGCTACCTTGATGGGCCCGATCTACAAGTACTGTAATACGAGATTCTCTTCAGATCCATGACAAGGTACTTTTTTGTCATCTCGGATCTCATGTCCACTGCAGATGGAGATCCAACCGAGTGACCCACATCATGCGTCGTCGAAACGCCGTTGTGTTCGTGTTCCTTCCGGAAGGGCTGCTGAAGACTTTAGTGGCGCTACAACGACTCAGGTGATCACTGATGATGCAGACTGCAGCGGCGGCGAACCGGTGACAGGTCATATTGGCGGTATCTGTACATATATGTCGATGTCAAAATAAATGGCAGATGATCGAGGGTTGCCATCGCAGGAAATCATGGCTGACAGTGACAACATTATTTCTTCCGCCAGGCTTCGCTGCTTTCACAGTCATCATTTCGTCATTTCCGTGGCGACGCCTGCCGGTACGGCGTCAGGGTTGGTGTTTGCAGAGAAGGAGCATCTCATGCAATGCTGCACTCGATATTTTTTTCTTTTCTTTTTACCCAGGAAATAGACGCTGAATGAATTGGTCATGCGCCGTTGTGATCGATGGTGCCCGCCAGGAAATCATGTGGACAGTCGAGGGTCGGATCAGACGGACATTTGGCTCTTCTCTGAACGGTCGACAGCCAAGTTGAAGCGATGCAGGCGGTCCACCCATTCGCCCTCCCAACGAGTAGTCCTCCGTAATCTCCGTTGCGAGCAAGAGCGGGGGACTGAGACTGTTTCTCCTTTTTGAGCGGGCTTCCGTCCCCGTTGGTACACTTTAGCTAGCGAATAGCACGCCGTCGATGATTACTTACTGCAAAAGGGTGTTTTTGCCATGTCTGTTCAGTCATTGCGACCAACACGGTAGACGAGGGGATCCTCAACTCGATTTCTTTCGCATGAATGAGCAGACGAGTTTATTTATTTTCGGTGTCACGCAAGGCTTTCATGTGGCCACGCTGGATCAGTCGTTGGGTCAGGTGACAAGAATCCGGATTTTGAACCGCAAGCCTGAGGATGAAATTATTTCCGGGTCATGTAGGAGTGCGCCAGAGGAATTTCTGCCAAGGGATTAATTGATAACGATTATATTTGCGCGGGCTGGGAATTGAGCATACACAAAGTGCCCCCCCGTCGATCACGGGTGGTTTTTTATGGGTGTGGCCTGCTGCATGAATCGAGAGAGCGATGGTCGAACTTTTGAAAAAGACGGAAAAACTCCGGGTAGGACAGCGAAGATGAAGATACAAGGAAGATAAGAAGGATGTAGGGGTATGCCAAACGCTTCTGGTACTCTCCGTCGGGTTCGTGCTTCTTGATGAAGAAGATGGCGCTGTGGGACTGTTACGACTGTACGGGGAGTGGTGGCAAAGCAGGCGAGGGAGAGACCAATTCTGCAAGACGAACCGAAAGGATCGGGCTTCTTACCGAAAAGTCAGAGTGGGTAGGATGGTGGGCATCGAATGGCACAGTTCCGGCGGCAGATGAGACGGATGGAATTGTCCGTGGGATCCTGCTTGAGTTGATCTGGTCGGTGGTGAGGGGATGTCATCAGTCTGCTAGCGTCGTACATCGTGCTCGGTGCCGGACTCGGATTGGCAAGTCAGTCGAATGGTCATTTGACGTTTATTGGAACTGACGATCTCAGTGAGCACAGGCAGGGATTCAACTGTCAATCACTTTTTTTTTTTTTCTCGCTACGGTACATGTCTGCCACGGTGGTACTGGTCATCGACTGTGCCGCGAGCTCTCTCTCGAGGACATGGGGACATGGGGACAGGGAGAGTGAGGGCGGCCGAGTTAGCCGGTGATTTGAAATTTAGCCGATTGTACTGTACTGTGCCTGACATGCGGGGGACGTTAGGGT
The DNA here is from genome assembly GCA_038094055.1 of Chalciporus sphaerocephalus. NCBI lineage: Eukaryota > Fungi > Basidiomycota > Agaricomycetes > Boletales > Boletaceae > Chalciporus > Chalciporus sphaerocephalus. Next base: position 744,228 of record JBBPTH010000003.1, read on the forward strand.
TTTGCGAATAAAATCGATGGCAGAGTCGGCGCTCGCTCCGGATGCAAGTCGTCGTCGTCCTCAAGCCATGCCCGACGACACCAACGATCCGAGCACGTCGTCCTCAAGGCAAAAACAACACCGCACTTCCTCTGCCACCGTAAGATCTCGCACCAGCCCTCCTCCACCCGAACAAGACCCCCGTCCACCAACAAAGCGCGCTAGAAAGGCCATAAACTGCGAACCGTGCAGAAACAGCAAACTCAAGTGCGATAGGTACGAACTCATCCTCGATCCCTGTCCCCCCCCTCCCCTCTCACCCGCCACCAGAAACCGTCCTTGCTCCAGCTGTGTCCTACGAGGTCCGTTCTCTCTCTCTCTCTCTCTCTCTCCCCCGTCTCTTCCACCTCATACCCCACCCCCACCAGGAACGATCGCTCAGTGCTACCAAGATGCAAAAGGCCACGAGTCTGACCTGCATCTTCGTGACGACCAAAATGCCAGCAGAGTCGACCCCATGCAGGAAATTACCCGTCTCAAGCACTCCGTCTCTCTCCTCGAGACATTCATCCTCGCAAACCACCGTCCAGGCGTCCCAATGCATCCCCATCTCAAGCGTCCCCTTGACGCTCCTCCCGCTCTACCCGACCCGAAGAAGGAGCCACCAGATAACGAGACCATCGAAAAAGACACCGTCCCAGGCATGCTTGGAAATCATCGCCATGGCGGTCTTTATACCGGTGCAACCGCCGCCGTCGCCCATCTCACCATGAACACCAGGCAGTCCGATGAGGGCGAACGGCAGTCGAGTCAAGAGCAGCAGATTGACGAAATCGTAACGACAAACGAATACGACAGAGATCTCCTCGCCCTACTGCCTTCCCTCGAGACCATAGACAGCCTCGTGTCTTACTACTTTAGATACTGCAACTGGATATACCGCCATGTCAACGAGCAGGCCTTCCTCGCCGCTTGGTCGCGCTACAAGACTGGCACTTCTGCGGACAGGATCGTACTCGCCACCATCTGCATGATCATGGCTATCGCCATCCATTACCTCCCTCCCGGCGACCGTCTCGTGACCCAATTGGGTGACACCCTCGAAGATATCTGCCGCAAATTTTACGACGTCATGCGTTCCGCCCTCGATCGTCACAGAGTCGAAAACAAAACATACAGTCTCGAGCTCGTGGAATGCTTACTCATTCGTTCCCATTACCTCACGCTTGTTAAAACCGATGGCGAAGAAATTTGGAGTGTCCGGGGGGAGCTCGTCAGTATCGGCATGGCTATGGGCCTGCATCGCGATCCTTTCAAATGGCGAATGTCCAAAGAACTTGCCGAGAGAAGGCGCTGGGCATGGTGGCATATCATTCTCCTAGAAAGATGGCAAGCCTTTATGTTCGGCCGGCCAATTTCAATTGCTTCCCATCATTTCGATACGCAACTGCCAGACCCAAACGATTCCGTCCACCATCCCGATGAACCGCGTGTATATCTGCCAAATATTCACCTCTTCCGCCTCGCGTATGTCCTGGGCGACATCATGGATAGCGCTGTGTCGATGCGACCGGTTTCTTATGAGACCATCCAATCTCATGATCGAGCCCTAACGCAGTGGCTGGAGGCCCTCCCGCCGGAGCTCGATCTCGACGAATTCAAGGTGGCTCGCAGTCTAGCGAGCCCCCACACAGTCACGCGTCGCTTGGGCGTACAGAGTGTCATCATACGAACCAGTTTTTATCACATTCGATTCACCCTCCACAGACCGTACGCATCCGCACAGTCACCCAAGACCTCTGATAAGGAGGCCTCGTCCGGAAAGGACAAGGACACTGCCGAGCGCCACGCTATCTCGTTAGATATCGCCGTTGGCGCCGCTGACAAACTGATTACGCTCGTCAATCAAGCGCGACCCGACTTCCTTGCGAATGAATCATTGGCAGTTCCAGGCCATATGAACTGGGGGCCTTTCCACGTCTTCAGTGCTGCCATGTTCTTCTCGTTCCAGTTAATTGCCAACCCAGACCAGCCCGGCGCATCGTTGTTCCGCGTCAATATCCAAAAAGCGCTCACGACTCTCGAACTTAGTCGCGGCTCGGCAGTCGCAGACAAGGCTCTCGACATTCTCCATGCGCTTGCACCGCTTTACAGCCAGGACTTTGCGAATGAGGATGAACAGGAACGAGAGCGCAAGAAGGGTCGCGTCTTGGGTCTCGTTAAGACGCTGGCGTTCCCCTACCACGACTCTCCAAAGTATCCAAGGAACGCAGCCGATTCCCCGAATGCCCCAGGCTATGTCAGCTCGCCCGCCACGGGCAACTCTGGCAGTCCACGCGTCACTTCGAATGCTCCACCACGGGGTTCGGTGGACTATGGAAAATCCGCCAACCCCTCCTCCCTTGCTGGGTACCCAGCTCAGGCGTCCCCTCCACAACCCATGCCGGCACAAAACATCGTGGGAGGGCCGTCGACCTCCTCAGCCCTCGCATACACTGTCGCCGCACCCTCATCGTCACAGACTCAACTGTACGCAGACGCGTCACAAGCACCCTACACCGTTGACGCCCAACGTCATTCTTATGCAGGGGACGGTAGTCGCTCCGGGAACCCTTACCCCGATGGTCGGGCGACCACAGCCTATCCTGAGCCCTATCCTCCGCGAGCGTCCTACCCCGACGCTACACCTTCTCGGCATTTTGTGGATCCCGCCACTCAAACCTACCCTGACGGTTCACGTCAGCCGTACCTGTCAACCGATCCCACTCTCGGGCGATACCCATATTCCTACCCGCCATTGACGACGGAAGAAACAATGTACGGCGCATCTCTCAGTCAGGCCGAGTGGACTCGTTTTCTCGACGTGATGCAACACCCACGGCATACCGGCGAGCGACAATAAACCCACTCGGCAAAGACGGTGCGAGAGGATGTTTTTTTTTTCTTCCGAACAAGAGAGATCTAGACTATGTAAAACAGGATGGAAATTTGGTTTCAAAGTTTCGTGCGTGGACGAACCAACACCCGTCTTGCGTTTATCCCAAGTACGTACTTGTTTGTTGGTCGCGCATGGCGTTTCCTTCCTCTTCCATCTTTTTCCTCGGATACCCCATCTATCTATCGGCTCGCGTCACGATCACTCATTGCGTATATATTCACATTCTATCGTCGTCGTGTTCCCGAGGTGTATATAGCCATTACTTTGTGTCTCCCTTGCCATTCATTGCTATATTACTCTGCTGTATTGTACTGATACGAATTCACACAAGCTGTTCGCGGCCCTGGAACTTCACAGAGAATTCATTCATTTCGCAAATCAGTCCACCTGGCGTGAGGTGATAGACAGGTGGTCTCTGCTCTCACCGACCCTGCGCTCGTTGGGTGGATGACCAATGGATTCAATGAAAAAGAGATAATAACCACATCATCTCGTTCGTCACGATCATGCATGACAGAAAACGCAAGGACAATCACAAGCACAACATTCATCCACATTTCCAAGTACCAACGCGTCATGCTGCCCGCACATCTCCGAGATTCCTAGTTTTTTTCTTTTCTTTTCTTTTCTTTTCTTTGGGAGGAAATGGGGGGTTGATTTCACATCGCTGTTTTGCTGACTTTTTGCATCCGTTTGACACGATTGCTAATCTCCATCTGGAGCTCGCGACGGAGTGCCTGTCCGCGGGGCCCCAGTTCGTCTTGGGCGGCGGCCGCGACGAGCACCTGGTCAATGAGTGTATAAGGGAGCCATGTCGCGCAGGACGTTTTCGGTTGCGCGCGTGAGAGCGTCGATTCGGCCTGCGAGGGGTGTGGGGGGAATGGCAAGGTTAATTTAGGTTTTAGTGCGCGTGATGACGACATCGAGGGAAACGTTCAGGGATCAAACTCACCTTGCGAACAAGCGAGAGCGTGTGCTCTAGGGCGTTTTCGAGAAGGTCGAATCTAAGACTTGCGCGAATGAGGTACTCATGGTGGTAATTCTGTGGGAAAAAGATGTGGGAGGAGGAACAAAGACAGTGAGTATAGCTGAAACGGTACAGAGTGAGAAGTGGAAACTGACCTCGAGCGTGTGTATAAGCCAAGGGGGAGGGGGGGATGATCTGTCATGTGATAGGATCGACTCCAGAACTGCCTTGCTGTAACGGTAATCGGTATCTGAGCCGTCGTAACGTTCCAGAGTGGCTTTGAGATATCGCCACCCCCGATCAGCGGGTGATCCAGGCCAAGAGAAGACGTTATCCGTCAGAAGCCAGTCAGCTGTTTCTTCTTGCAAGAAGGCATCTGGATTTCGTGTTAGCCTCATGCATTGCCCTGCAAGGGCAGCAAATAGCTCGCTCATATCCACACCCAGCGAGCGGGCTGTTGATATTGCGAATTCAAATTGATTGGCCTGACCTAGTCGCAGGATGACAAGGGATGGCGACAATAGTGCATCTGCGACGTAAAATGTTAGCCGCTTACCCTCGCGCATTAATTATCCCTGAGACAGTTTATTCACCTGGTGCAGTGAGCAAGGTCGGGTCACGTTGGATGAGACGGAGCCTCGCAGAGAGCAGTGCATACTCGAAGCGGAGGTCTTCCAAATCTATAATTTCTGATTCAATACCGGTGGTCGAAGGCGGTAGGTTCTGTGCCAATTTCCGCCGTTTACGGGACTTGAATTCGTTGACGTTTGGTGTAGGTGCTTGGATAACGAACCACGCGTTCTTTGGTTCCAGAAGTGATAGTGAGTTAATCGCAAGCAAATAAGATTCCAGCTGGTCCTCCATCAAAGCAATCACGTCAGAAGGCTTGCCGGATATCCCCTGCAGTTTACGTGCGCGCAGGTACATCGTCCGAGCAGCACTCCGATGGTCCCCTCTTCGTGTGTACCACGTGTATAATATTCGGGAGTAAAAGGGACGAGCACGAGGATCGGTGTTTCGAGCCTTAAAGGCAAGGGCATCGTCTACTTCGGAAGCAAAACCAGCGAAATCGAACGATACAAGCGTTTCGATACTGCCTTCCTCGCACATATGATATACAAGCTGAGAGATGCAGTCTCGTTTCACGCTATCAAATGATGTTGCGATTATCGACGAATATGCCTCCTGCCAGAAGGAGAGGTCAATGTAACCCCGAATGAGGCCATACCATAAATCCGCTGTGTCAGCCTCAGGAGGGGCTGCTGATATTGCAAGTCGAAGGAATGAAACCTCGTGCTGGGTCAGGCCATTTGACCTAAATATCGTAGACGCCTCGAGATAAAATGAAAAGTCTGAGTCATAAAGGGCCTTCGCAGGTAAAACGGCTGATAGTGCCTCGGCATCCTCAAACGACAGACCACTGTTAGCACCAAAACTGCCAGCGACTTTCTCCATCATGATAGCAGCGTCATCCGCCCGTCCGAGATCAATGTACAGTCGCGCTATGACAAAGAGAACGCCAGGAGTTCTTGGAAGCCAAGCAAGCACATCGCGCGCAATTTCAGGATATCCCATATTGCGAAGATTTTCGCACAGCTGTACTTCAAAAACAGTAGCATGAGCGGGGGAAGTGGACTGAAGTAGACCACTGGTATCGAGGAATCGGTGAGCTGAACCAGGCAAATCACTGGACTCGCCCGACTGGACCATCAGACGATGGATAAGAGAGGAGGTTGGCAGGAAGCGAGAGCTATTCCGAGATACCTGCATGTTGTTCATGCGCGCAATTACATCGTCGGTTGTCGCATCATCTAATGACCGTGGATCGTGATCGTGATCCGCCACTGGCCGTCGGGCAGCAGAACGGAGCATAGCGAGGCCACGAAAAACGGCAAACACCTCTTCCAGCAAGGACTGATCCCATTCCCGTAGATCTTCAGCTAGGAAAAAAAGGAGAGCTATCAATGCGATGCAGATGTCATAGCGAGCATGCACTGAGGTAGACACATAGGCGGCTGCTAGTGCAACCTTCCATTCAGCGCGAGTGGGAGGAAGGAGTAGCTCAACTTCGTCTTCCTCCTGCTTGACCTGCGGATCAAAACCAGCGACTAAGTCGAGGATAATTCTGATGTTTTTGTCCAAGTTTTCGGTATCCTGCAACTTGGTTAAGATCCAGTTCTGCGAAGCATCGTCAAGACCTTCTTTAAAGTCCAAACGCTGAGCCTGGTCCACCAAAATATCCACAATAGAAAAGGCAATCTCCTGATGTAAAGCATCCACAACCCTACTTTCCACATCGCGAAGGAGCTCCGGACCGATTTTGTCGCACAATGTCCAAGCAACATCGAGAATAGTGAAGTGCGAGTCCACGAGGAGGGAGTCACTGAGGTGTCTGTGCACAGCAATCGGAAGATCTTCCTTCACCAGGACATTGATTCGCTCCCTTTCCACAACAATTGGACCTTCCCCGCTCTGACCAGCACAAAGTGCAAGCGGCCACCTTGCGCTCCGCTCCACCTCGCGGCAACGAGCAATAAATCCTTCCCAATCTCGTTTGAGCGCACTCCAATAGCGGTCATACTGCGTTGCACCGGTGTGAGGGTCCTGTACGAGAGACACCGTACAACCAACCACTGCAGCAATATTCTCTACGACAGTGGCATAGGACGTCGTTAGCTCGTGTGGGTGGGGGCCAGGAAGAGTCAGACAGGCGTCTATATACTGCTCCAGAGCAGTCCGGATGGTCAAGGAGGAAAACAAGCCTGGGCGCATGACGGCCTCCATGAATTTCTCTGTGAGAGATCCAGGAGAACGAAGAAGTTCTTCAAGATATGCTGGCGTCAAGTCTGTTTCCTCTCCGTGATTGGATGTCTCCCATTGGGTGCTGTCAGAAGGTAAGCTTGCGAGGACTAGGGGAGTTCTTTCCAGCATTGAGCAGCCTTGACGCTCCCATAACGTGCACAACACGCCGTCGTTAATAATAAAGTCTTGCAAGTGACAGTGAGTACTAGCAGCGGAACAGTCGATGGTGCCAAGTTCTCGAAGTTGATCGGCTGTTGCATCAAAAACTTGGAAATATCCACCGGAGCGTGGATCGGTCGGAGTCGGCATGAACACAACGGCGAACGTGTGTTCAGCATTGGTTCCACCGCAACAAATACGGAGAAGATTCTGTGATTCAGTGTCCAAAGGCGCGGACGTTGGGGTACCCGTCGTACTTGGCTGGCTGGATATTCGACTTGGAATAACCTTGGAGGCAGTACAACCGTTTTTCGCAGTCCAGAGTCGGAGCGTACGATCTCGAGAGAATGTCCAGATGTGATTGAGATCTGTTGGTTGGGGAAGACTCGCCACCGCGAGTATTTCCGATGCCGCGCTTGCACCAGACTGAAGTCCGGGAATATAAGAGGTAATGGTACCAAGGAAAGATTTTGGCTGACTGAGAGTTTCCATCCAAAGATCGTCACATGTATCGTCACCAATGCGTTCAGACTCTATCCGAAGGAGTGAGCCATTTCTCAGCCCAATCGCTATGCAGTGAATCCCTTGAACTTGCACGATACCCCTAGACAAGTCGGTGACACTCTTGATGATGTATTCTCTGCACCAGTTCGTGGCAACTTGATCGTGCCATAGCAAGTTGGGGTTTGCGGCAGGCAGTACCAAACGGTAGAGTGAGCCCGATACAGTGACGACCAGCAAGTGAAGTTCTTGTTCGGCGGCTGCGAGAACAGATGGCGCTGATAGAACGGGAACGGGGAAGACAAAACGAATTGGTGGCACTTGGGTTGATAATGAGATGAGCTCCACAATCAAGCCACCGTGAAGAACGCGTAACAAGATGGAACCAACATGTTGCGCGTGTACAATAGATGCGAAAGACGCGTGTTCCGGGTGAAGATCTACATCAACGGTAGGAGTAAGAGTGGTGACATTTCGGTGGGATGTCTGTAGGACGATTGATGGTGCACTGGTGGTTGGGAAAAGCGAGGAAAGTTGCGCAGCGACCAAGATGGATCCAGGGGCCATTTCAACGGCAGGTAATGAGACTGAGAGGAGGGAAATGTGCTGAGCTCGCGGGGCAGTTGGCCTTGTCCGCTTAACAAAACACTCCCAACATACCTGCCTTTTCGGGAACTCAAAGTACTCGAGGAGATGGCCAAGAATTGAAGGAAACAAGACACCCAGTAGATGCATCAAATATCTACAAGAGATCTACTAGATTAATTGTACTTGGAAGAATGACCAGATCATTAGAGAGTTGCTCTCCAAAATCGAGACCCGCTGCCAAACCAGAGGACCGTCATCTTCATCTTCACAGTATGGAAGGCAGTCCCGAAGCCCACAAAGAGACCGAAGACACAAGGCATACCTCAACATAACCAGCCTGTGCGAGCGTGAAGCGTTCCATTCGAGAATCCAGAAATTTACATGACGAATGTCAAAAGGGATCTTACTGGACCCTCGTACCGTTCCGGAGGTGATCGAAATCGAAGGATGATTGCGCCAGGCGGATCGTTCAAGGAACTATGACAAAATCGAGTCACGGAGCCAGTCCAGGAGGGATAAATCAGTGCGCAAGTGTCGCGCCAGGGTGAGTCTCCGCAAGGACGATGTGTATCACACGGACATGACAAGATTCCAGTGCATCGCCGTTCGGTAGATTATTTGTTGAACACGCTACCTGCCTATAATGTAAATTCATCTGCCCGAAACGTCTTGCAAGCGGTTCCGGCGTGCAGAAGTGCGTGCGCTAGGAGTTTCACAAATATGAACCAGACTGGACGGACCTAACAAACCAACCCTCGAGTCCATCCAGCCGTGTATGAATTGGGGCGCTAAAGAGGCCTAGACAACCTTGAGAGGGTCAAGCAAAACAAGAAATGGTGACTCTTGATCGGGAGTTCATCAAACGAGGTACTTCTACCTCATGATATGAGCATGCTTAGCGACCCCATAATTCAAGATCCCAAAGGAGAACACGCACAGCCAGATGACATGATTGGAAGTCAGACTGCGCGCTCAATAGCACGACAATGCACAAGTCGTAACCTAGCCCTTCCATCGTTCGATGCCACAGCCCGTAGAAATCAGTAATTTCCAACGGAATCAGGTCTATTCCGCCAGTGGTAGGTGGGCCACACAAACAAATCCGCAAACGGATTGAAGGCAACACGCTTTCCCGGCGTTTAATACAATTTTATGGACGAGATGCAATGGGTGGTGAACCAGACCCTAGCGAACCAGTGGCGGCACATTGGCGGAGTGTAGCACAACCATGGCAGCAAGAGCGGGTGATGTGTCGGTTGTGGGCTGCGCGCTCATTGGAACCAGGCCAGGCTTTTGATGACCCCAAATCTGTCAATTCAGTACCGGAACGCCGCGTGAAGATAGGTGGGCACGACACGGGTCGTATTGTCTCGCTTTATGTCAAAATTTCGCAATTTTTGAGTACTAGATTATGCGCTTGATAGTCTTAGCCGTACCGTAGTGGCACCGGTCAGTGACTGTAGAGTTGGGCTTGATGTGAAGGTATTTCCTGATTGGCCGAGAACGGGTTGGATCTACATACGTCCCGCCCCATGTCCGGATCCAAACCTTTTGGCACGTCCCATCATCATTTGATGCCCGACAACATTTCACTTTTAATGTCTATTATACCTCCGCTTTCAAGCTGAACTCTTCTCGTGCAGGTCAACAGCCCACCTCGTACCACGGCGTGCCCTTGTCACCCTGCACATGGAATTGCTAAACATGAGCTGCAAAACTTTACTACTCGCGAAGTTGCTCTCGATAGACTGAGCTGCGTGATCCTGTGATCGGTTCGCACCTCGTGTTCTTTCACTATTCCACTATTGACATATATACATATATAAGGTCCTGAGATGCGCCGTCATCCCTAAAGCACTCGAGTGCATCACTAGACTGCAAGTCAGACAGCCAATTACTCTATTCTCTTCATACTTGCTCACTTTATCTTCTACTACTCGCCTTCTCTTATATTCCTACTAATTCCCCCATGGATCAGTTGGTATCCTTTGAAGCTCTCCTGTTTCCCTCTGATGGTCGTAATCCTCATATGGTCGCGCTCATGACGAGCCCCATGACGATGCCCGATCCCCATGCACCCCATAGCACCCAACCTCCGCGGATGCCACATCCTGAGGTATACATGGACTACATCGCAGAGGGCCTTGGTCCCCGTGCGTGGCACTATCATCTCGTCGAGGCACTAGATGGGATGAACAAAAAATTTGCTCAGCCCTATGTTGTCTTTTACCCCGTCATCTCTCGTGATGGAATGCCGTTCCCCATCAATAAATCTATTCGAGAGATTCAAGGTAGAGCTTTTCGAGAGGCAACAGCATGGCGTGGCAATATCATCGTTGCAAAGTACCGCGAGAGTCCCTTCTCTTCCATGGTCAACGGATCGATTGCCGACTTCCCGATTCTAAGGAACTACTTCATGACACACGGTGCGCCCTCTCAGGCAAGTCTAACTACGCACGGCTATGAAAACACCGCTCTGACTCATGTTTTGTGTTTGGCAGGGTTGATTCCACTGTACAGCTCTGTACCCAACTCTCAATCAACAAAGCATCTTCGGACACTTCTCGTCAGGGACTGTAGACCTATATGACCATTTATGACACCCAATGAAGCAACCCTATGAATCTTCTTTCACTACCAGCTCGATCACACATTTGATGATCTCATAAATCATGTTTCATTTCCATGCTTAGCCCCTCATTATGAAGCAAAGTTCTCGACACAAAGTATTATAGTAGTGTTGCCTATAATCTATAGTTCCTCATGTCCCGATTCACGGTTCTTCTGAGCATGTTGCTGGACTGGAGGTCCCCTACCTCGACCATGTGTCGATTCCTGTGCAGCTTGTACATTCTTTGGATCACAATGTTCCGGGATAGGGCTCATAGGGTCAATAGGCGGATGACTGACCCTGCCAGCCTTGAAATAGGACTTGTGTTCAGTGAAGAACTTCTTCCAGTGTTCGACGCTCTTGAGCTCTGACTCGCTCAGACCTCGCAAATCGTGTGTACGGTGCGTTGCGAAGCATCCCGTTGCAAAAGATCTGGCTGCATCGACGCCAGCCCTACACAGCCTCCATCAGTTCAAGTCCCGCGGAATAAGGCAGGGCTAAATGCAGTGTATGAACGTACATGGTGTGGTAGGGACCGCCAGGCCCATAGGTTCTCCTATTACTCGAGACGTCATAGACTTCACCATCAATCTGGACATTTACATGTCGTCCTTAATTAGTATGAACCAAGTCGTGCAACCGAGACGGATGCGTATCGCAATGTAGATGGGTTTGTTTTCATCCGTACCGTCAAAAGTCGCAAGGTAAGATTCTGAAAACAGGCGGCCGCTAGATTCCTATACGATGGTCTAAGTTAAGTTATGACGGACACGACACGACAGGAAGAGAGGGGAAGGGGGGGAACCAATAGAGCATATTCACCGGCCAATAAGTCTTCAGCCTCGCCCATTTGCCATCATACTCCCACAAGAAGCTGCCGGTGAAGAATTTGCCGGCTAGGATAATTATGAGCAGGAGGTACACGATGAACTTGAGGAGGCCAAGGAAGCCGACTTCTTCTTCTGCTGTTGGATCTCGCTCTAATGGGCCAACCTTTTCGCCTCGCGCGATCATCTCTTCACGATCTTTCTTGCGCTGCAACCATTCCTCGTGGAGCTTCTCCTGTTTAGCCTTGTATTCCTTGTATGCAAGGAACGGTTGGTTTGCGGACTTGTTGGATACCATCCTTTCAGGCATTGTTGGGTCAGGGACCATTTCCTCGGTGGGTTGGTGCCCTAGAGCTTTACCAGTCGGATTTAGGATCCAGGACATACTGGGAGATGAGTTAAACAAAGAGTATGCTAGGCGACGTGAGACTCAGGATCACGCGGATGTAATATTGTCGGCGAGTTAAAGTCCAATAGGCGCACATAAAGACAACCTTGCGCAGCCAAATATCAAGACGTGTATTCGATAAAACAGCTAGGGTAAGACACGATGATATAGGACAAGGGATTCGTAAATTAAGAGTGCACCTGTGCAAAAGGCAGTAGGTATGCTGATAATTATAATGTAGATTGTACACCGCCAATGAAGTAAGGGAGGAGAGCGTCAGGGATGCAAATAGTGGAGCATGACGGAAAACGCGGATACGGTGTAAAACACAGGGGAAACCCAGAGGACTATGCAGGAGGATGCGAAGGAGCTGGTGAAATTACTGCCAGTGATGAAGGTATGAACGCAGAGCTCCTAGGCCAGGGATGAATGCAAACAAACAACAAAGTGGGTGACGGACGGACTCGAACCCAATATGCGCAGGAAAAAGAATGCGGGGATATCATATCGTTGCGTATAGCAAACCAAAGTCTTCCAGCAAGAAAAGAAAAAAAACTATGCAGTGGTGGAAGCGGGAGCAGGAGGATGATTTTGTCTCTGCTCGCGCTCAGTGGCCTTGGCGGACACGGTGATATATGCACCGCCAGTCTCCTCACCGCCTAGACCTGGTGGTGCAACAGGGCTTGTCAAAAACTGAATACCCTCAGAGACACCGCTTCCCATCCATTGATTGGCTTCTGTAAATTGCTGCGTTTTGATGAACTTAGGCAAGGAATCTGTGCACATCAAACGAAGAACATGGGCTTGAATGCGAGAGTACAGTTTGATGAGCATCTGCAGCTGCGTCGCATTGAAAGCACTGGCTTGGCTGGCATCTACTTGCCCGTCAAAAGCTTTGCCATTCAAGTTCGTCATGACCTCGCTCAGATAACTGGCGAGATCAAGCCTGAGACCATGATCGATGTTGAGCTCGTTCTGACTTGACGGCGCCAGATACTTGTTATATATTTGAAAGGCGGTTTGGATGAGAGTTTCATGGTGTTTCTCCATCGCTGCTTGGCCCGGCGTTCCTTTGCCGGGACGACCCGTACTAGTGTTCGCCTGCGCGCTAGACGTGATGCTGAACTTGCGCTTGAAATCTTCGACATCCAACCAGAAAGCAAGGTTTTCTTCGCAGAAGTTTGCTTTCAGGAATTCGCGGAAGAGAGCACGATAGGATGGTTCCTCAATTATTTGGTTCAGACGGTCCATGTTGCTCTTGATACTTGCTTTCGACTCCTTCGTCTCTTTCCCATCGCTGGTATACGCGCTGTTGAGCCTCTCAGCCATGGAAATCCGACGATGAATCCTCGCGTCAGCAGCATGGACAGCTGCCTCGGCCCCTTGCTTGGATGCTGGTCCTTCAGTGATATTACCTTCCAGCGAAGAGCGTTCGTCCAGGTTGGTCGACGACGAGTGATGAGACGACATAACCTCCTCCCATTGTGCGACTCGCTTGCCCTCGTCCGTTATTCTATAGATAGCCTTCGCAGTACATCGGAATTCACCATGTTGACTGACGGGGGAGTTGCCGCCCGGGGCGGACCCACGGACAGTGAATATGATTGCAGAATCGTTGTTTTTCCTCTTATCGCTGACGAGCGTGATAAGACCGAAACGAACAAACTGTGCAGCCATCTCAGCCCCTTCCTCTCTCCCCACAACAGATGTAAAATCGCAGAGCCACTCGAGAGCAGAAACGGCGGCAAAGCAATACTTGTGCACAACCGTCGCCTTTCCTAACAGGGGCTGGGCCTTTTCTTGCACGTCCATGAGCTGTATACCTTTGGAGCGTTCGTGATATTCCTGGAAGGCATCCTGGGGTGCAGAAGCATTTTGTGAAGGGTAGTTGGGCTGACGTCCGACGAATCGACGGAAGAGGGCGGTGATGACGGACTGAGTGACGATGATCTCATCGTCAGCGGTACGACGCTCGAGGTGGAGTAATTTGATACAGATTGGTTGGGAGACGAAGACGGGTTGGAGGTGATCAGCATTGATACCGTTTTTTGAGATGAACCGTTCAAGGACATGAAGACCCTTGGGAGTGAGGACATACGTGCCACGATCTTTGAATAAGTTTGACCCCTGATCAGCGGCATTTTCTATTAGACGAGCATCCATAAAGTGCTGGCACATCGCCTTTGCCATTTCACGGGTCATGGAGAAGGTAGTCGTCGTTGTAGTCGTCACAATTCGTGATTTGTCTCTTGGGTCCGGCCCTCTGTTGGACTGCGAGAATTTCAGGGAAGCAAGGTTTTGAGCGGCCTCGTCTGTGGTGAAAGAATTTGCGAATGCACGAAAGTACTGCTTGTGGGTTGTCAATTGAAGGGACACGATGAGGGTTGCGAACAAATCGAGAGTATCCTTCAGGTAAGGACGCCCGCGCTTTGTGGTCTTCATCAAATGAGAAGAGCTTGCTTGAGGATGGTAATCTGCGCGATCGGACGACATTGTGAAAGAAAGGAAAAGGAGACAGGAAAGGATAGGTGGATGTAGAAATTATTACACGGATTAAGAGGAGAAGGCGACAAGAAATGAAGAGGAGGAGAAGGGCAGAAACGAGGAAGATGGACGTTGATGGGCAGCTACAAACACGGTAGACTGTCTCGTCGTTCGGCAGCGTGGAAATACTCGGCCACCTCACATACTTGTTTACATAAATTTTTTTTTTTTTTTATATTTCTTGTTTTTTTTTTCTTGCCGTAACTACCCGGGTCGTGACGATACAGACACAGCCAGCCCGACCCTCCATTCTCCCTGAGCAATCTATCCTTCTCCTCCTCGCATGAACTACTGGTACTCCCTCAGTCGCTTGCTGTGTGTTGCCCACTCTCTTGTCGGTTGTGGCGGGTTGCTATGCATATATCCTCTGATCCGTGGCACGATTGTTCCCTTTCTAGTCTAGCTATTACCTACAACCCCATCGCAGCGTAATTGTCCTCGCTCCCTCCTTGTCTCAACGTGCCAGGTGCTCAACTCGTGTCCGCTGGTCTGTGACCCGTTACGACCCGTCCCGTAAGATGATGATATCCGACTCTGCGACCGCAGTGCCTGGTGCTCCTCCTGTGTAAAACGTGGCTATGCTCTCGCAAGGGCGTTCCCCAGTAAGAGTGCGTCACTTCAAGGGTGTTGATATCCGGTTGTCTATCAGTATTGATGTATGATGATAAGACTCGTTTATGGACCCGCTGAGTTGCTTCCCACTCACTTTCCTCGCCACTTCCAACCCTGTGATTCAACGCTGTTGGTCCCATGCCATCGTGATTGCCCCGCTTGATGAGTCCCGCACCGATCCATAGACCTCATAACCGTTTTATTTCTACACACGTTCCCACGATCGACACAGAAACGTGCTCCTCGCCATCTCCGCGGCACTCGTAACATGGTCGATCAACGAGGGTTGTCCAACCATGAGGTAGATTTTCTCTCAGGCTGTCTTTTGATCCATCGGTTCGGTAGTCCAGACGCCGGGAGGTGGAAGCTGTTCGAAGGGGGTTGCGAGACCATTGAGATTTTATCGGGCCGAGAATTGAGACCGTCCTTCACGGACAACGTTCGCTGTGACAGCACCGCAAACTTTCTCAGCTGTGCGCGTGCACGGTCGCTGCTTGCTCCCCTTTGATTGGCATATGACATGGCCCCACCAGCGGTTGCTGATAGAGCTGACTACTCGCATGCTCATCCGACGGCTCCCAACCGTACTGCCGAGTTCCCTATTTACCCAGAAAACAGCGACTCATGACCGCCATCGTAATCTCTCTATTGTCCGGGAATTACATAGATCGGTCTCTGGATTACTTATTGTCAATGGACCAGACATGTGAAGTGTGCAGTTGGTGTTCTCAATGTTTGCAATTGGCACTGTGTCTATTGCTTACCATAGCATCTACTACTAAGTAGTACCGACTCGGCAGCGACTTGACAACTACGACTGCAATGAGCTTCACAAACATCAACGTGAGTGATTATCGGTTGTACAGCAGGTCACAAACAAGGAACACAACTCAGGACCCCACAGCGGTCAAGGCGCTGCTTGACCAGCTGAGAGCTTCCCAAGCATGGCAAGAAACGTTGAACTCGAACTCACCACGCCCAGCTTCAGAACTAATCAGCGAGGTTCCAGAAGCCTCTACAAGCAAGCCGGAAAATACGCAACCGCAAGGCGAAACAGTGATTCCTTCGTCTGGCACCGCCCCACTAACATCGGTAGCTTCATTGCTTTCTCAGTTGAACACATCAGAGGGGACATCCATTGCTATCAACACGCCCCCAGTGTCACATCGACACGCGGTTCAGGATGCTCCTCGAAATATTCCTCGAACAACGCAGGAACCACCCTTGATCCAGACAGCCCAACGGACTCCGCGGGTCTCTACAACCCCAGTTTCCACGCCTGTACAAGATGTCCGTTCCCTATCGTTTCAGCAGGCACTACCCCATTTGACACAACTTGCTGGGGATCAGGGGTTCGTTACTTCTGTGGCTTGTGTATGATTCATCTGTCTCGCGTACTTCCGTTATTGAAAGAGCGATGCAGCTGCGACAGGAACAAAACCAACTAGAGAAACAGTTGTGGGAAGAACGACAGGCAATACACAGGAAGTATGAGGAAAAGGTCAAAGTTGCTCGTACGAAGTAAGCAAACAAAGACTTCTTTGAGTCCTTTTTTCACTGCTTCCATTCGATGACAGAGCCACAATGATTGGCGCAGGCTTGTCCAAGCACGAGGCTGATGTAGGTTTGACGAATGTTTCCAGGAGACTCTGTCTAACAGCCATCGACAGATGTTGAATGATGCATATCGCACAGATCTGCAGCGGTTCGAGACGGAACGGGTCTTGCTCGCTTGGGATGCTCTCATCCAGAAGCAACAAGCGGCACTGGAAGCCCTCGGAGTACCGACCATGTTCCCAACCACTTCCCAGGCCGACTGCGAGGTGAGTAAACGATGTACATTGTCATTACGACTACTTGAAGACGTCCTTTTGTCGTAACAGAAGCAGCGAAGAGTGGTCCAAGTCCTGGAGGGGATTCTTGGCTGAAGCGATGTGGGTCGTGCGATACTCTGGCCATCTTTTGATCTGTTACCCCAGCGATTATTTGGCTTAAGATTCAGACTGTTGGTCGTGATGATGCCCCAAGGTCAGCACTTTGAATCCCCCTGACTTTGTCGGCTTTTGAGCTACGAGTTCCTTATTACGAGACCGGTCCCGATGACACGGGCCTGGTCGAAGGTTCAGAGTTTGGGCCTTGGGAAGCAAGTTTGTGGCGTTCATTGTCGCATGGCGGACGGGAAGGTTGATCATATCAAGTTTATGTCAGGTTAGACAATTAGAGGACTATCTTTGAGCCCTGCTCTCGTATGCTTCCATAATGTAGACGACTCGTGTTTCGATGCATCCTTGACTGGAGTCTAGCAGTCCAGAGGACTACCCACGCCATTGCACGGACTCGGGGCATGACTCGTTTCTAGAGCAGGAGTTCGCCGCGTCTCCAGGTCCAACTTACGGACACTTGACGGAAACAGTAGCAAGGATTGACCGCCGGTTGGGAAAAAGCACCTGTCATGTCCTTTTCTGTTAGTGTCTTATTTCCGCGCCCACGGTCTAACGTCAATCAGGGTTCTCGAGGGCTCAAGTTCGTGTAGCGGAGGAAAAAAAAAAAGTTACCCTGAGCAAGTTTGAGTCCAACGTCGGCCATCGATGTGGATTCCGATTCGGCGTCGGAGAAGGCAGCACGACGGTCGGTGGCCAGGCGCGCGCGCTTCACGACCGACTGGTGTCTGTTTGAGACGTCAACGTTTCAACGTTCAACCGTGACTGTGTCAAGGGGAAAACAAGGTCCATCAACACATTTGGTTACCTCAGACTTAGCCAGCTCGAAAATTTTAATGATTCCGCCTCAGGGCTGGATCTACTCGGGTGGGCCCTGGTGAGCCGTTAGCGGTCCCCCTTCTGTCATATCTCAATCTAAACTTACACTTTTACCCATCCCTGCACGCTCGCTCGTTGCTATTACCTGGATTCAGTCGTCGTGCAACTGAACTACTACTTTCCGTATGCCTTACATCCACTTGCCATCGCATGATGACCATGTATCAATATGGTACATCACTAACTCGGCGTTCGGGAACGTTGGAAGCTTTGAACCTGAGAAGCCGACGGTCGTAATTTTGCACCCACTGTTCCTCGACTCCAGTTGGCTTGTTAGGCATATGGACGACCCCAGACTTACCTCAGAGTACAACCTGATCGCATTCGACCAGCGTACTCAAGGTCGTTCGCGCTCTCGTCCTAGTGCGTTACACGATTGCTATGTAGATGCGGCCGACCTTGCTGCGGCCATTCGCGTGCGTCACATCTTTCATTGAACAAGCTCGCTACCGTATCTACACTAATTAATAGGCGCTCCTTTTACCACCCGCTCACTTCCTCGCTCTTGAATGTGTATCTGTACACTCTGCGCTCAGATTGGCTGCGTTGTACGCGATTTTGTTTCATATCGTACTAAGCTTTGGTCTAATTTTTCCTTCCAAGGTGGCCAGAGATGGTCCTGAGTCTGACTTTGTGCAATGTACCACCCCCAACAGAGTGTGTATTCACTTTGTCTCGTGTTTTTGATCGTTCTCTGACATGGTAAGACTCAAATGGGTTTTTAACGCGTACGATGAGCTCCTTCAACTATGGTGCTACGCGGAAGACTTGGACTCCTTCGAACATGCTGGTAGTGAAGTCGTTACCTTTATGATCGGGGAGGTAAGGCATCTACAGCGTGATGGAGAGCGGTCACTCATAATGTTGTCAGACTGATATGGCCGACTTGCAAGACGATGTCAGTGAATTAACACACTTCCGCTCTTGTTGACTCATATCTTGGATAGCTCATCAGTTACTGGGAGGTTCACACCCCTCCAGCGAAACGGCTCCGTATCGTGGAGTTCGTCAATATCATGATGAACCGAGTACCAATTACCAACCAGGAACTGGCAAGGATCACTGTGCCGATACTGATTATGCAGAACGAGCTTAGCCCGATCGCACCAGTCAAGTATGCAGAATCTCTAAGGGATCAGATAAAGGAAGCCACGGGACAGGAACCTCGGTTCTATGTAATGCGTGGTTTGTTTCTATTGTATGCTGCACATGGGCACAATGACGTTGACATCGACGCTCTGATCCTTCTTAGGTGCGAAAGCTTGCATGTCTATCATACCAGGGAGTGCTTCTTTGGTCAACCGCGTGTTCTCCGGCTTCCTCTCCCAACTTCCTCGGTCAAGGTCGGATATAGTTCCCCTAGCAGTGCCGGAGTTGAAACGCACGAAAATGGCATTACAAACGCTGTCGGAACTTGTTGGAGATCCGTCCATTGCACATCGCAATCCGAGGTCTCTTCTTTCATTTTCATGTGTCTCACCCGAGGTTGCCAAGAGTCAGCTTGAAAGCCTCAAATTCTACGCAAAGAATGTCGACCAGGCTTATTGTCCACTAGGTAAGGATGGTCGACCAATACGAAAATACTCCGAGAGGAAACAGTATCATTGGTTCCATGGTGACAGTCGAGGGATAAGTCATATCGATCCGGAGACTCTCGTGACCATTAAAGCTGATGGCCGGTCGTCGTCACCAGAAAGGCCATTAGCTGGATCACTTACTGCGAACGGAACTGAGCTTGTTACGGAAGCCGTCGCGCAGGACGGTCGTATGCGACGGACGACGTACAATCCCAGTTCCGTCCAACAACAGATCCTCAAAGGATCACTCGCCAAAGTCGTCACAGAAAGTGCCAAGAATGTATCACAGGGTTTGCCTCTTCCAAAGAGTATACTGTAGGTTTCTCGTGGAGAGACGTGTATTAAAAAGTATTTTAATCGCCTCTATCTTGCTAACTCACAATACCCCTATGATACCGTTATCCTCGGTGGACCATTGACCATTCACCCTAGTACCATATTTCTCGTCGAGTACAACACCGTATATTCTATGCGTAGTCAGGACCATGTACATAAATGTACCTAGACAAAAGGAGGATAATTCAGAATTTGAGTCAGCAAAGATACAGATGTATAGCCAGTGTCAATTCAACAGACAAATCTAGATGCTCCCTTCAGCCATTTTGTTTTTATAGTACCGAACCATCTCCTCCAACCCCATGCGAACTGTCCAGCGCGGCTGCCAATCCAAGGATTGTTTAGCACGCGTTGTATCGGGACGTCTTTTCTGGGGATCATCTGTAGGGATCGGCTTGTAAACAATCTCCACTTTTCGTAGTGGTTCAACACCATCTTCTTGTTGTACCTTCTCAACGATCTCGCGGACCAGCTGTGCAAAGTCTCCAATGGTGAATTCATCACCGTTCCCTATGTTGACGGGGCGCGAGTCATAAGAGTTCATCAGAGCAATTAGACCATCCACTAGATCGTGGATGTATTGGAAGGATCGCGTTTGCTTGCCATCACCATAAACAGTCATGTCTTCGCCTCGCAGAGCTTGAACGATGAAGTTCGACACCACACGACCATCCTGGGGATTCACTAGAGGAACATGAGTGAGCTCAAGTACGGTTGAACATTGAGACAATACAGACTGCGAGGACCTGGAACAGAAATCAAGTTACCAATAGACACGCCAAGACGTGTAATATCGTACCGTAAGTGTTGAAGATGCGTGCAACGCGGACATCTACACCTTGTTGTTGTTGGAAGCCGTACGTGAGAGTTTCTGCGACGCGTTTTCCTTCATCGTAGCAAGCACGAGGCCCAATGGGGTTAACATGACCCCAACTTGGGGAGGTGTCAGGTATTATAATTCAATACATGGGGAGAAACACCTACTAGTCTTCAGGCTGGGGATGTACCTCGGGGTCACCATACACTTCAGTAGGGTATTCAGCTGCGAAGATAAGGAGTGTGAAAATCTGCTGACCAGATGTACTAGTTATCAAGAATCTGGCCTTTGTGCGTGCTGCCAGCTCGAGCATGTTCAGCGTCCCCATGAAAGATGTCTTGAGTGTTTTAACTGAATCGATCTGATAGTGAGGGGGAGAAGCAGGGCAAGCGAGGTGATAAATCTGGTCACACTCGATCATGAAAGGCTGGACAATGTCATGACGGACGAGCTCAAAGTTAGGGTGACCGACCCAATGACCGATTGTGGACTTTGAGCCGGTGAAGAAGTTGTCTAGAACAGTGACTTCATGTCCCAGGAGCATGAGACGGTCGACCAGATGTGAGCCGACGAAACCAGCGCCTCCAGTGATGAGGATACGCTTCCGCGCGGATGGGGCTAGAAATTTGACAGGAGGGAATCTCGAGAGAGTTGTGTACGATATGGATTGAATGTCTGGATAGTAGATTGACTTGGACTGGTATGTGTTAGGACCTAGGACTGACTGAACCCGGTCCAGTTCGTCTGTCCCGTCAGGCGCACCGACCTGAGATTTGGAGGCGGTCACAACATAGTGGGGGCGGAGGTAAAGCGAGCGAAGGAGATCGATGGGGACCTCGCTATTGAAACCAAAGCGCTCAAACCCGACGGATTTTATTTCCTCGCCGTTCTTATCCAGAGTGAGACCCATCTGTTGGAGAAGAGGTTCAGGAGAGAGAAAGAATGAACAAAGGACACAAAAGACTCGGACTAGTTATATATTCGCGTGTTGGCGGACCCGAAGGAGGAGCCTAGAATCGACCTGGGATATGGACGTGACCATAGCCTTTATGAATACACCGAGCGCTTGATCTGCCACCAGTTCGTGCACATTGCATAATAAGGAGACCCATACAGTCCAACCTTACTATATCCATCTGGCACGGCGATTCACACATCCATCATGCCTCGAGCACAAAAACCTCAAAGGCCGCGACACGATCCCCTCCTCACGCAGCTCAACGAGGACGAGCTGCACGCAAAATACGGTCGTGTATCGCAACCCGGAAAACGAAAAAAATCGCAGAAACTATCTGGTGAAAATGACAATGATGAGGTCATCCTCGATCCGAAAACTTCCCGCAAAATTTTCGAGCTTGCTCGCGATCAACAAGAGGAACTAGAGATGCCAGACGATCGGGACGAGGATGAGGACGAGGACGATTCACGCAAGCTACAACCGCGTATAAGCATAGCAGACGATCTGTCCGACCAGAGCGACGACGAGGCTGACGAATTAAGCGACAATGCCGATGCCGAAGCAATGTTCCAACTTGACACCGCCGATGTACACGCACTTGACACCCTTCTCCCACCCAACTCTGGGGAGCGGCGCACATTAGCGGACGTGATCTTTTCCAAACTCGAAAATAATGGAAACGTCACCGTCATCCAAAAAGTGCACCAAGATGCGCAACACCCTGATCCGGCACTGGGCCTCGACCCTAGACTAGTTGAATCATATTCAAAGTTGGCCATCTTTCTCCGGGGATACAAGTCCGGACCACTGCCGAAATTCTTCAAGGTTATACCTTCTCTCCCGGCTTGGGCGCGTATATTGTCCCTCACAAAACCTGAAGAGTGGAGTCCACATGCCTGCCGAGCAGCTACGAGGATCTTTGTGTCCACTATGAAGCCTCCTCAAGTCCAGCTATTTCTATCTGTTGTATTGTTGGATGCCATAAGAGAAGATATCCAAACCAACAAAAAACTCAATGTACAGTATTACGAATGTCTGAAGCGTGCACTGTACAAGCCTGGTGCCTTTTTCAAGGGCATTGTATTCCCAATGCTGGAGAGTGGGTGTACACTTAAAGAAGCTGCCATCATAGCATCAGTGATTGCCAAAAAGAAGGTGCCTGTCCTCCATTCAGCTGCGGCATTACTGCGGATTGCACAAATGGATTACACTGGTCCAAACTCTCTGTTTATCCGTGTACTCGTGGATAAGAAGTATCAGCTACCATACAAAGTTGTCGATGCCCTCGTCTTTCACTTCATCCGGCTCTCAAATACTTATAAAGCACGCTCGCGCGGAGACGCCGAGAAACTGCCAGTACTGTGGCATCAGAGTCTTCTTGCATTTTGTCAAAGGTACTCGCCCGATCTGACACCAGACCAGAAGGACGCTCTTTTGGACGTCATTCGGCTCAACCCTCACCCTCAAATCGGCCCTGAAGTACGGCGTGAATTAGTGAATTCAGTGGCAAGAGGAGAACCGAGACCTGATCTTGTACCAGATGTGGAGATGTCGTGACACGCCCAATATCCGCTTTGCTTCTTGTAATTCGGTTGACAGTTGTAGCAACGACAAACACCCACAACTCTCCCGTATAGGTGATGTTCCTGTCATCTGAGCAACCGTCCATGACGGAAAAAGTACTTAAGCTTAAGGTAAGTGTTGTCTCTGAGTATCGATTTTCATCTGCAATACCGGAAACAGCATACGAAGATCAGGATACCGCAGTTTTGAAATCGACACCCAGGGTAGGATTTTCTGAAGGTACTTCATCGGTATTGACCTTGATTTTAACCCAGCCTATACTGTCGATGATTTTCTATTCATACTTTTATGCCAGTGTATACTCGACAAGATGTTGCATTGACAAATAGACTGAACGATGCACTGTGTACTACAGCGACCACTCAACGGATCTACGCTGATAGAAAAGGATACATTTCAACCATCTGATGTTTTTCTTATCCAGGGCTCCACCACTTCTGCAACTATCTGGTCTGAATTGAGTTCCATGAAGAACATATGACCGTTTCCGTGGATTCCAACTTCATTCAAGCAGATGTGCGTAACGTCCACACCAGCTTCTCGAAGGAACTGGACAGTGAACTCGTCATAAACGGTGTGATATCCTGCCTCTCCAGTGACGACAAGGACTGGAATCTTCGCTAGATGAACTAGCTGCCGCGCAGGTGGAGATTGCTGGAAAGAAGTACAGTTTTGTACCTCCAACACGGCAACTGGTCTAAGGTCTGAGGGTGAAGAAACAGGTGGATTGAATGTCAGTGGGATATCGGTCAGGCCAAAGACACGTTCTTGATTTCTCATGAAGATGCCGTTTTGAAAAGGTGGTCCGTTCGGCTCGAGAGCGACGATCGCTCTGACCAGATTTGGACGAGCATCCCCTAAAATCCATCCAAGGTATCCAGACTGAGAGTGGGTCACGACGATAGCAGGCCCTATTTTGTCAAGTAGCTCCGAGCCGGCTGCTTTCATGAGTTTGGAGGTCTCGACAGAGGAAGCGAGATGTGGGACAGTTGATTGGTAGAATGCATTGAACACTGGGTCTCCTTTGGTTCCGCTCCCTGGCCATTGAGTAAGTAGATTAGCTTTCGGCCAGAGACGATGTTTCGCTGTGGCAGTGAAACGAGCTTCTATTGTATGTGTTGGAAAGGAGCTTGTTGGGCCGTCTACTTTGGATTGCCAGGGAGAGCGACCACGGGCTGGCTGGTCGACGATGTACACCTGTCGGGATGATGGAATCGTGTTGGACTAACTTTTGACCTAGTAGAACACTCTACCTCGTACCCCTGATTTAAAAAGTAATCCGACCAACCAGGTCGTCCGTCGGGCGTGTTCAGCCAGTTGGTCCCAGTCATACCGTTTCCATGGATGAAGAGGACTGGGAACTTGCGAGTGACACACGCTGGCGTTAAGCGTTCAACATACATCTGCCCATGGTGAATCGAGGAGGAACTATGGGGGATGTAGGTTCCGCCGACATAAAAGTACTGTCTCGTGTGCAGGGCACTTCGAGGATCAACCCCCCCCAGAGTGCCCAGTTTTGACCCATGGATTATTCTTGTAGCACTGCGGCGAAGGCGGCGAAGGAGTAGCAAATTGAGGAGAATGCTTGCAACAAGTAGACTCGAGCTGTGGCTTAAGAATGAAATCATGAGAGGATTACGGGTATCCGTAAACTGTCTAGGCTGGAGGTTTCGTCCAAGCTGCCTCACAACGTTTTGGAGCCACCTTGAAGCTAGACACAGAACTCAACTAACAATAACGAAGGTGATCCTGACAGTCAAGATTGGACGCTTGGCGCGTGACGCTCCGTTCAAAGTAACCTGTTTGGATTTGCCCGCAAGAGGCAGTAATAACCGCCACTCCCATATCCTCATTTAACCTTTCTTCTTTTCAATCGTGCGCTCTCGCCCCCTGGGGCTTCACGGATAGCACCCAATACATCCAACATCTGCTGATCGGTGGACTTTTTGGCCTCTGGAGTAGAAGCTTGTCCCACTGCAGCTCTTTTAACCTTGTTTCCCAGGGCAGCGTCAAACACAGCATCAATTTCATCCGGAGCTATGTTGCGTTTCTTTGAGGATTTTTGCGTTGATGCTGCGGTTGGAGCAGGAGGTTGCTGTTGAGCAGGATGGACGCTCGGTTGATCCAAGTCCTTACTTGTGATCTTCGCTTTGTCATTGGATTGCAATGTTCTCCACTCTTCTGGTCGTCGTTGGAGCAAATATAGGTTGAGGTTACGTACAAAGAACTTTCCATAGAAAGACGCGGCCAGATTCTGCTCGAACGGAATAAGAGAGCGAGCGATCTTCTCTCTCAAGTACGGGTCTGCAAAAGCCCAGCAACGATCGCCAACTCTACTTCCTATACGGTCGTCGATGAGAGTGTGATAGTGGCCAATAAGCGACATGACGAATCGTCGTTTAGCTTTGAACGACACAGCTGGCGACTCAAGAAGCGCGTCAAGGACACGCGAGCTCGTCGCGTTCTGGGCAATTCGCAGGAGATCTTCGAAGTGAAGTGAAGTTATACTGTTGATCCAGGGTAAGTTTCCTTTGGTATGAGATCGTCTCAATACACGAACCTATCGACTACTATTGAACAATGAGGTTCGTCGAGTCTCATGAGGGACTGTAAGACGAGTGCTCCCTGGACCTTGGGTTCTCTGGAGTTCTCTGGTTCGCTTTTGCGACCCGATCTTTTCTTGATTCCTGTTTCTGGAGGTGATTCTTCCGGTGGGGGCATAGCACGGTACTCCTCCAGTAACTTCAAGAGCAGCATGCACGGGACGAGGGAGCTTCTATCTTCCGCTGTCGAAATTTCTACAGCTGCGAAGACAGCCTCGCAGACTTCTTTTTGATGGTTCCCAAGTGAAGATGAGCGATCTATTAAAGCACGTAGGACCCCAGTCCGGGACGACTTGATCAACTTGCTCCATGACGATTTCAGTTCTTCAAGAGTATCACCAAGTTGGTCGCTGTCTAGGCGTTCGACGGATTTGGCTACTACGAAATTCGCAATAGGGTGATGCGCGAGTCGAGCAAGCTTGCCCTGGAAATACGTCGACCAAAGGATATTGAATGCTTGTCCCGGACATCGCGAGACCAACGTTTCAAGTAGGTGAGAGGAAGTCGGGTCCCTGAGTAGGGTAACAAGATAGTCAGATGACTCAGGGGGTGTATCAGGGTCTTTATGGTACGCGGTAATCATCCCGACGAGCACCCTATCCATTAGGGAATTTGGTGACGATGCGCTGTCATGTTCTGCTTCTATCTCTAACACAAGCTGTAGTAAAGGGCTAGCCACCTTGTTAGCAGCTAGTGCCCTAACTTCGTTCCCGTCCAGTCCGTCTCTCAAGATGTGCAAGAACTGGTCGGCGGCATCACGAAATGAAAGGGGTACCAAGCCTCTTGAGGCTGAGGTCTCTTTTCCCTTTTCATTAGAGAAGACGGATTTCATCGCGCCCTGCTTTGCCTTCCATGACGTGCTCTTCTTTGATCGTAGTGATTTTCGGGCCGAGTCATCCGGAAGAACAGTTGGACACAGTAACAGGAGCAAAGATCGTAACACATGGGAAGCAAATGGATCCATGATGAGAGAAATGAAGCTGGGACGGATCTCCTCGCATATATCCAATACTAGTTGGGTTAGACTTCGCAGTTCGCCCATATCTTGAGACTCGGGAATAACAGGTAAAATGCCCTTAATCTCTCGAGAGATTGTACCA
Source organism: Chalciporus sphaerocephalus (assembly GCA_038094055.1). Lineage (NCBI taxonomy): Eukaryota > Fungi > Basidiomycota > Agaricomycetes > Boletales > Boletaceae > Chalciporus > Chalciporus sphaerocephalus. The sequence goes on from JBBPTH010000003.1 coordinate 770,938, forward strand.
GAAGCGACGTACAGCAAAGTTTGACAAACGTGTGAGGCAAATCTGTGTCTGAAGAGTGACTCAAATGAGCCACTTAATCTGTCTATGAAGACCCTCAGTACGAAATCATCCATCGAATATGCCATTCGCTCTAAAATGACAGAACAGTCGGGGTCCGTAGCAAGCTGCATCTCTTTCTGAGACATCTCGCTCAACGCGGCGACCAAAAATATGCGCTTGGCTTCGTTAGGATCGAGGTCAGCATCTTCCTGCTCCTCCACCTGAGCTTGGTCTTCTTGCCAAGCTTGGATCTGATCGTTGACGGTGCGGAAGTACGCTTTTACATCAGGGTCAACATATCCGAAAGGTGCCTCCGGGTGTGATTCCTCTATTGGACGGGTAGATACAATCCAGGATGGCTCTCCGGAGTTGTCCTCATGGTGATGTCCTTGCTCTTGGACCGGACCCTCAAAGGAGTCTACTTGTTGCGATTTTTTATGTTTCTTTCCGCGTTTTCGGATCTCTCTAGGCATCTCGGACTTTAAAGATCTTCGAGTTGGTGTAGTGAAACATTCAGTCGTCCAATATGCTCACCAAAGAAGGAAGTCATGAAGACCCCGAAATCAATTTAAACATGGGACCAAGGACACCTGCTAATCTAATCGTACGCGAGTCACTTGACCTGCTCTTTGCAAGTGACTTCCATGGCCCCGGCCTCCTGCGCTTTATGCCAGAACGCTAAGGCGATTTTGAAGAGACCTAAGACAGGACAACAAATCTGCAAAGAATGCTTCTTCTTCGTGTTTGAAACAGAAGTTCATCATACTATTACCGATGCAAAGTTGTTCAAGACAGGTGACCGGGTTGCAATTGGTGCATCTGGAGGGAAAGACTCTACGGTGCTCGCATATGTCATGAAGACACTGAACGACCGATATAATTATGGTCTGGAATTATACTTGCTCTCTATAGACGAAGGGATAACAGGTTATAGAGACGATTCCTTAGAAGTACGTGCGATCTATCTCTACCGTCTGTCTGCAGAAATGCTGACATCCTTTGAAACAGACAGTGAAAAGGAACCAGCAGCAATACGATATGCCCCTCAAAATTCTCTCGTACGAGGAGTTGTACGGTTGGACCATGGATGCAATTGTCGCTGAGATAGGCAAGAAGAACAACTGTACATTCTGTGGGGTATTTCGACGGCAAGCTCTTGACAGAGGAGCCTCTTCACTCAATGTCGATCACATCGTAACGGGCCATAATGCTGATGATATCGCAGAAACGGTCTTGATGAATATAATGCGCGGCGACATTGCACGTCTCGGTCGATGTACGTTGATCTGTACACAAGGTGAGGATACCATTAAGAGGTCCAAGCCTTTCAAGTACGCGTATGAAAAGGAAATTGTTATGTGAGTCATCATCTGCACCGATCGTCGCGCTCTGTTATTATCCATCTCACTTTCTTAAAGGTATGCATACTTTAAGAAACTCGATTATTTCTCAACGGAATGCATTTACTCGCCGGACGCCTATCGCGGGCATGCTCGAACTTTCCTCAAGAACTTGGAAGCTGCTCGTCCCAGCGCAATCATTGATATAATCCACTCTGGCGAGGCATTTGAAGTCAAGGACGATGTAAAAGCAACGCAGAAACCACAGCAAACATGTAAACGGTGTGGTTATATGTCTAGCAACGACCTGTGTAAAGCATGTACGCTATTAGAGGGCTTAGAGCGTGGTATGGCAAACTCGGTTATAACAGATAGGGCCAGGAAAAAGTTGGACGCGATGGGTCCAGCGCCTGATAATATAAGGACTATTCCATTATTTCGCTCTCCCCTTCCAGCTGTTTCAGTCGAAATGCAGACACAATAACGAACGTGCAAAATTTCTTTCGTCTAGGTATCTTCCTAAGATTTCCCATTAGATATATGTAACTTATCTGTGATTCGTAAGGTATACGGCTCGGAGTTCTAACCAGATGGTGACTTTCTTCCATGTGCATCACATAAAGTCTGCAACAAGCGATCGCAGTTGGCCAGTAGCTCTTCAGTTTGCATTTCTTCCATCCTCGTTTGGGACAATTTCAGTGTGTCAACACGTTCACGTCCCCATCGATTCGTGTGCGCAACGAAGACTGTACCCACTTCCATGGGTTCATCTAGATTCGTCGAGGTTTCGGCGACATCGGGTATGAATGCAAGGGAGACAAGCGACAGGTAGACCGCAGATATGGCAGCCTTGAAGGGACTAATAGGATGGATTGATGATCCGAGAAAGCGTGCCTGTCAATGGAACAATTAGTGTGATATCCTAACGTTGAGACAAAAGTGTAACCTGCAACGTAAAACATCAGGACCATACCCCACCTCGAAAAGACACCAAGCACTGTGCCAGCGATGTTTGTGGCAACTATAGATGGGAATGCTATAAGATGTCTTACAGCAGGCTTGCCTTTGGCAGCGTCGCGTGTCGCGTGTCTATCCAGCTGCATGGATAACATATTCATTTGGTATTTGGAAATTGTATATGAATGCGCCGATTTCAACAATTGCCAATCTTTTGGGTCGTAGAATTTGGAGCTAGCTTCTGGTGATGAAATCCATATTACTCGAGGACCAGTGGGTATAGGACACTTGGTCATCAAAGGTTCCAAGGCTCGAAACAAAGCGTAGTGTCCGAAAAGATTGCATTGCCAAGTGTAGCCTAATCCGTCAGAGCTGAGATCACCAACCCTCAAAACGTTGAATGCCGGGTTTGAGACTAGCCCAACAATGTCCGTTAACATCTGCCGTATCAAGATACCCCAATCAATTCTTTCATACGGAATAAGTCCGGCATTGCAGACGAGATGTGAAACATAGGGATAGGTCCGAGCTACTTCATCCGCAAAACGAAACACGGTCTGGAGGTCGGTCAAGTCCACCGGGTGTGTGGCTATGTGCAGGTTCTTTCGGAATATCTCTGCGTGGCCATCATATGTGGGTGACTCCTTGCAACGCCGAACTTGTTTGTCTGCCAAGTCGTAGAGCAGATTCTTAGCGGCTTCTGCACGCTGTCTGCTTCTGCAGGCCAGGACAATAGTGAGTCCATCACATTCAAGTGCAAGTTCGTTTGATGGGTCCTTCCGTGAAAGTTGAGCCAGTAGACGGTGGCAAATACCAAAACCGACACCACTGTTTGCACCCGTTACAACGACGACTGGTCGCGAGAACATGTTCCTACACTTTTAAGAGGTCAAGTTGATGAAGACTCTGAAAAGTGGTGCAATTTGGCACCCTATATATAGAAAACTTTCGGCAGCGTGGATGTCAACTCAATTGATCAAAATTCGCGGGTTTAGGCTATATAACATGTAACATGTCGGCCTACGTTATAAAGTACTGACATGCGGGGTTTGTTGGAGTGTCAGACGTGCAGATCCCGGACTCGCAATTTGGCGTTCCTCATTGTCTAGCCCTTTCCGTACCGAGTCAGTTTCGCATAGAACAAATCGCAAAGTCGTTAGTTGCGTGTTGAAGTGAGTCTGGATCGAGTGATAGCGAAACAGAGCGACGTGGTAACTCTCAGAGGCAAGTACCTTATCCTAGAAGCAATGGAGTGGTGTCGTTCATGTCATACTAGATGGGGCCTGGGATCATGAATGGATCCATTATATGTTAAACGTGAAGCGTAACAAGCTGCGCCCAGTAAACGCAACGGGTTGACTGTGCTACGCTGCCCATGTGGGCAGCTGGGCAGAATACTGTGTGTGTGCGCTGTAATACAAGGTTGAATGCAAGTGTGTACTCGACGTAGCATTGCAACCAACGACTTGATTGAGATATGCAGATAGATGTAGCCAATCCCGCAATCAACTAAGCTTCGCTCTTCTTCTTTTTCTTTTTAGGTGATTCTCCGTTAGCTGCCTGTGCCTTTTCTGCTTTCAAGGCCTTTTTCTTTTCTTTTCTTGCTTTTCGCTCAGCTTCAGTCTCTCCGTCAACCTTGACACCATCCTCACCATGGGCCTCACTTTCTCGTCGCTTCCGCTTCTTCTCCTTCTTACTTTCCTTGACCTCTTCGTCAACATCCATCTTGTCCACATCTGAATCACTCCCCTTTTCTTTTTCGGCCTTTCGCTTCGCCCTCCGCTCCTCTTTTGCCTTCTTCTTCTCTGCTTTTACATCTAATACCGCTTGAATAGCCGTTTCTAGCGGTTCACGTTGTGCAGGGACAAGGTCGACAGCATCAGCAGCTGTATTATATGTCTTTGCGTCGCCCTTCATCGAGAACCTTTGTTGCTTCTTCCCATCATCCGCATAACGTCGAACACCAGACGCGTCATTTTGTTGTTGCAGTGCGTGCAGTCGAGACTCCAGCTTCGCACGATTCTCGAGACCAACAGAAGGGGCTTGATCCTCAGACTTACCCTCCGCATCAGTGAGAGCATCAACACGAATCGAGAGTGCAGCTTTTGTGGCAACCATACGAGCCATCTATGTCTCATCAGTCTACTTGTATGCGGATCTGCGCCTCGAGTACACAACTTACCTTTCCCTTGAGCTTTGGAGGAGCTTGGCCAATTAGCGACGCCTTCGCGTTCAGTCGTCAGCACGAGATTGGAAGGTCAACAGATAGACTGCGTACATGGTAGATGAGACCGTATTTTGGGGTATCATGCTTTGTTTTTAAAGCACGGAAGAGCGCTTTTTCGGCACCGAGGATTTGAACAGTCGAAGCTGGATGCTTCGCCAAGTTCAAAAGGCTCCCGGCATGTGATATCAGCCTTGCACCAACAAGATCGCCGACAAGAGCTGTGAGATTCGGAGCCACAGCATTCATACGATTTCTGAGGTATTCTGCAAGCTGGGCACGGTATGCGGAGATAGAAATGACTTGGTCGCAAAGGGCATGTATATGCGATATATCACTGTCGGAGATCTCGGTCCCCATTGAAATTTCTGCGGCAGCTTTAAGGACGGTCTCGAGGTCTTCTGGCAAAATGGTGTCGAATGAGGTGCTTGCCGCGTTGGTGCGAAAACCCATGGTTCGAACAACCTTTGCATACGCGAGATTGTCCGAGATGATTTTGGCCATCTCTGGGAAATGCCATCCGTACCATTCCTTGACACGCATGGAATAGATATTTATTTCCTTGTCTAGATCATCAAGAAGGGCAATAGCTTGCACTATCATGGTATCGACCTTATTTGGTGAAAACTTCAGCTTGAACCGGGATAACGAGTGACTAAGACCTAAGCTCATGGTAGCAAGATCTTTAGGGTCAAGACCATCCAGCAACGCTGCTATCTGTCCTCGGATACCCCTCCACAGATCGCTGTGATCATCAGGGGCTAGTGCAGAGACTTTGATGCCCAACTTTTTGGATATGGAGTGGGCTAAACGAGGATCTATGACCACCAGAGACTCTTTCCCTTTGCCTTTCTCCACAACCTCTTCTGACAAGAACTTCTTCAGACCTTTCCCTAGTTTTCCCTCCTGGATGGATGTGAGATCCTCAACAGCAGTCGCCGTCGAAGTAAAGCGATGCAGAGCCTTTAGCTTTAGGCTGTGAGGGTATTTACCGCATGGTATAAGAGTTCGTGAGCAAAGCTGAATGTAAGACTAACGCAGAGTTTGTTCGCTCTTTCTGGTGTCTCGAACTCCTTGTAAAGATCGGCCGAGTCTAGTTTCGCTGAATCGTTCAGCTTGAAGAGGCAGTAGCCCATCGCTGTCTCGTATAGGACGAGCATTTTGAGATATGTCGAGACCGTGCACCAAGATATCGACCCAACGTACACACATCCAAGATTTTTCGAGCGTGGCAATTTGTCTCTACATGTATACCGAAAAAGGCAACCCGGTATAGCTAGCCGTGATCCCGTCAAAGACAACGAGCCCAACCTCGGTGCAGCTATGTTGCTCAGTACATTGATACCACTTGCACTGGTCGGAACTGTCGCGCAGGCAGTATATCAGAGCCCTCTGGATATCCACAATGCTGCGATCCAGACCCCGTTCACGTTGACTCCGGACTTGCCAGTGAACCTCTCTGCAATTCAATCCGAAGAGCATTTCACCGCCCTTTCGCATCCTCGCTTTCCCAACCACTCTGTCCGCATCAAGAAATCGAACTTCTGTGATCCAACTGTGTCTGTCTACACAGGGTACTTGGATATAGACCAGGGTGCTAAGCACATGTTCTTCTATTTCTTTGAAAGTAGAAGAAATCCAGATGAAGGTATGCTTTCCATCCAATATATAGTCCGATTGACCTAGAAATCGTTCCAGACGACGTAATGATGTGGATTAATGGCGGACGGGAACTCTTATCTCTTTATCTGTGACAATTTGACTCAGTGGTTTTAGGACCGGGATGTAGCTCTTCCATCGGGCTTTTGTTTGAGCTAGGTCCGGATTTTCCTACACATTTAAGTTCGCCTTTTTCACGCACGTATTCAATCAGGGCCTTGTCGCATTGACATTAAGGGTGCCTCTGACAATGGCACCACTTGGAACCCTTATTCGTGGAACAACGAAGCAAATATTTTCTTTCTTGATCAGCCTGTCGGGGTTGGGTACTCCTACGCCGACTTTGGCGAGACAGTTGAAACAACCGAGGACGCGGCCCGTAACGTTCACGCGTTTGTGACAATTTTCTTTGAGACTTTCAAGCAATTCTCTGGAAGGAAGTTTCATCTGTCAGGGGAGTCATACGCAGGCCGTTATCTGCCTTTGTTTGCCAGCGAGATCTACGATCAGAATGTCATCGCAAATGCAGAAGGACGCTCTGTCATTAATCTGCAAAGTATTCTCATAGGCAATGGCATCACGGATGTTTCCACGTTGTACGAGGGCCTTTATGATATTCAATGCAGTACATCTGCTTTGGAAGTTCCCTTCCAAACCATCAGCAACTGTATCCAGATCAAAGCAGCACTACCAAGATGTCAAGAAGCAATGCGGAAATATTGCATTGATCAATTTGATCACATTGGATGTGCGGCAACTGTCGACTTTTGTGATCAGCATATCAGAGGACCCTACTGGGAGAGTGGTAGGTTTCTGTCAATCTCGCAAGCACGCTGATTTACAATTTATTCCAGGGCGAAATGTTTACGATGTCTCGATGGTGTCGTGTCTCTCGTGACTCGTTACTCACACGGATATTCTGATAGTGAAGCTCGCTTGATCCATAGATTTGCGACACTCAAGATTCCTGCTACCCCGAAGATGCGGCCATGGAAGAATACCTCAATCGACCTCAGACCCTCGCAATGCTTGGTGCTGAAAGTCCCGGGAATTTCTCCATGTGTTCAGACGTAGTTGGCCGCGACTTTGTGTCCCACCTGGACAAGTGGTCTCAGCACACCCAAGATTATGTCGCCGCTCTGCTCGAACGCGGCATCCGAGTTCTGATATATGCTGGGACATATGACTGGCAGTGCAACTGGGTGGCCAACAGACTTTGGGTTGACAAACTTGAGTGGACCGGAAATGAGGCATATAAACAACAAGAGTGGAGGTCTTGGCTGGTCAATGGGAAGGCTGCTGGGCAGACAAAGACAAGTGGCAAGCTGACCTTTGCCAGTGTATACGGAGCTGGACATATGGTCCCTCACGACAAGCCAGAGGAATCGTCGGCTTTGGTATCCAGGTGGTTGGCTGTCGAAGATCTCTAAGCCGTCCAATCCTACCACATTTCACTACTTGCGTGTGACATTTCTTGTTCGGTCGAGACGTTTGAATATTATAATACGGTATCTATCCGCGCGAGCATTGTATGTTCAGCGTCTTGGCAACAGCCTAGTAGGACCGGTGCCTGAGCCTACCTCAACGAGAAGCGGAGGTAGTGAGCAGTAGCATATAAGCCCATGTTACGGAACACTGTCGGCAGGTTCCTTTCATCACTCTGTCTTGACGACAGATATACGGTCAAGTCGACTGTACCATTCGTTGTACGTCTTGTTATTCTGTCCCCTTGCCTGATGGTTCTTGACTCGCACGTAGATCTTTGGTTCGCCTGGAGCGACCTCCACTGTATTCAATCTAATATTATACAATCGTTCAACTAGACTCTGGAAGCCTTTATCTGATGCAGGTCCTCCTATTTTCTACCCTCTTTTCGGCGCTCGTTGGGGTGTTTGCCCTCCCTATAAATCGCAACGCTACCACCAGGACTCGGACTAGTGAGGATATCGAAGTATTAGCTTTTGCCAATGTTCTGGAGCAGTTGGAGTCTGCTTTCTATACACAAGCCCTTCAAAAGTTCAATGCTTCCGACTTTACGGGAACAGGCTTCACCTCTGCCCAAGTCCCAATTCAACAGATCACAACAATTGCGAGCGATGAGGGCACCCATGCCATTACTTTGGAGTTATATGATACATATATGATCGATGAGACAACCTGCTCAAAGATACCATTGTCTTTCCAGTCTGCGATCCACGCACTTGGTGGGCAGATCATTTCTAACTGCACATTCAACTTTACGTCCGTCCTCAGCAACGTTGAAACAATGATTGCCGCTGCTCGTACTGTCGAAAACGTTGGCGTTAGCGCTTACCTCGGTGCACTCACCTCAATAGCTGATCCCACACTAGTCACTGCTGCCGCCAGTATCTTGACGGTGGAGGCTCGCCACCAAACGATCCTCAACCTTTTGTCTGACGCAACAAGCATTCCCCAGGCATTCGACATCCCACTCACAGCAGCAGACGTCCTTGCAATTGCAGGAAGTTTCGTTTCGGGCTGTAAATTAGGATTTTCAGCCAATCTCCCACTGACTGTCGCAAACGGTGGAGTTTTACAGGCTGGAGCGAAGCTTAACTTCACTTCTCCCGCGTTGAACGGCACTATTTCACAGGATCAATTGTCGTGCAAGATCGTTTCAGGAGGTGCAAACACGACCGTCCAGCCACTTCGAAACTGCACAGTACCCGCGAATGTCACTGGTCCAGTGTATGTCTGGATTATCGACAACCAAGCAGCCGAGACATCCATGAACGCGACAACGACGAACTCCTCGACTACCATTGCTGGTCCAGCGTTGCTTTTCGCCAACAATCAGCCTGATCTCCTTGCTAACTTGGTCCGGCCCGGTTTCAATACTACCACCGGTGGTACCATGACGAATTCGACAACGTCACCCTGCACAACATCGGCTAACATGCTGCTCACTACCACGGGCAGTAACTTCCTTACGATGACAGGAACTATTTCCGTCCCTACTTACGCCTCTGCGACCCCAACAAGTGCCAGTGTTCCACAGGGCACTACTCCTGCTGTGAACCCTCAGGGTCCCGTTACTACCACACTTTCTCTGGAAGAAGCTAGTTCACTCCTGGCCAGTCTGGGAGCGAACCCGACTGCCCGTTGAAAGCGTGTCTCGGGCGCTACAGCAGTATATAAATATTTTCATGCTCGGATTTAAGGAACAGAACTTAGAAGTGTACAAGGGTGTCGATGTAATTGTCTCTAGTATCTAAACCAACAGTATGGTCGCAACGGAGCGAATATAACAAGTATGACAAATTGTCCATCAATCCTCATCGCTGTCGTCACTCGAAGATGTGCTGTCTTCATCTGCACTTAGTTGACCACCCGCGAATTGGTTTAACGACATTGGCCTTCCTGTGGGAGGTGCCGACGGTTCGGATGTCATTACGGCTTGTAGGATATCATCGTCCGACCCCTCCAACTGCTCTGCCATTTCCTGTTCGAATGCGTCGAGATCAATCTCTTCTGCGTCGTTGTCTGCTTGAGGATCACCACCGACAACACGGTACCAATCAACTTCGGAATCGGAATCTTCCTTTGCAGGAGGTAGCGCTCTTGAAGATGGCAGGATGACTGAAGTCGATGGGTCTGGGAGTGCCAGTTGAGTGGATGCAGGCTTTTGGACTTCCTTTTGTATCTTCGGACGTTTCGCCTGATGACTGGGCGTTCCCAAATCAAAGTCGAGGACCTCCACAAACGCGGAGTCAACGATAGGCCGGATTTCGGGCTCTACCTTTGCTTTGGACTGCCCCTTTAGTTTCGGTTTTGGTCTAGACGTCAATTCTGGTTTATTGCGTAGAGGTTTGGGTTTCGCGGGTACGGTAGGAGGAGGGGCCGCTACTGCTTGGAGTAGGTCTTCCTCTTCTTCTTCCTCCTCGAGCCTTTGAAGCTGAGGCTTCTGTGGTGAAATGACAGTTGCTATGACGTCTTCAAAGTCGTCCTCAGGTTCGCCTTCGGCATCCTCTAGCCCGACCAAGCTCTCTTCTAATTCCTTCTCCAAGTCTATATCATCGTTGGCGTCTCGTGGGATGGTCGGTATGAGAGACGCTGTATCTCGCTGAATTGATGACGAAGATCCTGGGATTCGTTTGACATAGGTGAAATTTATGGCAGAATCAATCTTCTCCAGGGTAAATGTACCAAGGTCTTCATCATATATCAACACACAATCATACTCTTTGACAAGCTGTTCTGTTCCCTCGAAAAGATGATTTTGTCCTGCCCCCGTGCTGGGTCGCTCCACTACAACGTTTGTAGACTCTTTGCCACGTTTCACCTCGATGGAGCCAGGTTTGTCAGGATCAATAGATTCTGGCTTAAAGTTGTCTAGAGGAATGACACGATTGAGTGACTTGACTAGTGCAGAACCGAGAAGCGACGTATAACGGAAAGAGTAAAAGTCACGATCTGGGAGGTTGGCGGCGCGCTTCGGCGGGGCAATGCCCTTGCGTGCTTTGAGAGCTCGCCCGAGGGAAGAACCAATGCTCACTTTGTGACGACCTGTTACGGGTATCCATTGGGTATCTGTTGAGGCCATGGTAAAGGTTTGATAGCAAGATACATGTGGCCATGCATCTGCATCTTGACTGGTCCTCCGCTTAGCCCTGCTGCCGGTATTCCTTGTGCTAACATAAGCAAGTGTGGACGTCGCTTTGTCTTTGATGTCCACATCAAGTGACCCACAGTGGGTGGATCGGTCGCTGTGGAGGACATGGCTTGCCAGCGAACACAGCGATGTAATCAATCTAAACGACTAGGAAGTACGTATACATCATACATCGTCCGCAAAGTGAACCTTGGCTTTCTTTTTCTTTTTCGACTTTTCTGGAACATCAGTGCCACCCTGTGTCTCTGCATGTTTTCGCTTCTTTCGCTTCTCCTCCACTGTCGGTGCTGCTTCTTCAGCAGGTGCAACGAACGCCTCAGCACGTTCAGCACGGCGCTTGGACGTTGTTTCCGCTTGCTTTTGTTTTCGTTGTTGATCCTCGCGCGCTCGTTTCTCGTGAGGCTTAAGGAAGTACTCTCCCGATTCGAGTTGAAGGTCGACCTTGCGGGGTTGCTGGGGTGGAGGGAATGGTGTGTAGACTTTCTTTGCAGGTTTGTCCTTCTTGTCAGACAAAGGCTCGGCACCAGCCCCTTTACGAGCTGCATCCTTCTCCGCGAGAGCTTCATTCTTCCGGGCAGTCTTCTCGGATGTTTTGAGATGCCGTTTGCGGAACTTGGGCAAGAAACGATCCCATGATTCGCTTGCCAACTTTGGGTCTTTGGCTAATTCTCGCCGTATCATAAGCTCCTTTATTCGATATATTGGGTGTATGTTTTTCATGCAGTCAATGACGATCCGTCGAACTTCCTTCAATGACTTATGTGGACCCATGACGCTAACGGTGTTACCTTGTACCAAGACATAACATTGTGTTAGCAATTCGATCGCCTTGAGGGTACTACCATCAGGCCCAATTATTCGTTGCCTCCTCTTCACAAAGCGTTCTTTGTTCCGTACAAGGTTTCCAATTTTGATGATGTCACAAGCAATGTCATCTTGAAGGACTTTCGCGGCTTGATTCCAGGCAACACCTCGAGCGAGGAGCTTGATCATGTCTCGAGCTTTCAGGACAATATAAGGATCATATGTTTTACGTGTGGTGCGCACGGACATAGATCCATGGACCAGATCAAGCGTGCAAGCGATGCCATGAGGTTCTAATGTCCGGGTAACCGCACTCCACACTTCTCTCAAATACCTTTCTCTATACTTTGGAAAGAGTGTTGCAAACGACGATTCTTCGGTGAGAACACCTCCTTTGTTGTCTGCTTGCGTGAAAGAGTCAATCTTCCACTAATGCAGATTCAGTACCGTCACTTGATCCAACTAAGCCAGACGTCGCTCACGCTAGATTGATCGTCAGTTTTCATACGTCAGGAGGTTTCGAGTGTCAAAAGCTCACTGGTCAATATCGTCAGTGTCCCATGGTTTGTCTTTGCGATGCTTCTTGGATGGGCCCTTAGTGGGTTCCTCAGTTTGTGTCGCTGCCATGTCGCTGTAAAGACGCTAGTGCACTGCTTGAACAGCAGGTAAGTCCGAGATAAACTTAAAAGAGGGACTGTGCAACAGCGAATATGAGGTCACGTGGTCACGACTGCTACAAGGATCTGCAGACTACAGTGCATAACGTGTATCGACTACATTCTTAATCTCCTCACTGCACCAACCATGGACAATCTCCCAGCAGGCGTCGCACCCGAAGAAACCGTGTCACTCTCATACGATGACACCGTTCCATATGAACAACAAGCTGCAAAGCTACAAGCCACTACAGCGACTCCCGAAATGCAACCAGCGTTGCTAAATCGTATAAGCACCACCAAAGTGTACCTGCTCTCTGAGTCTGTCCAATCGAAAACAGCGAAGGTGCGCTGACTTGTATGACAATGCTCACCGGGAGGACAGCAGCCTGACGCTGCAGGTCTGTCTCTTTGAAGCGGAGACGCTCCGACCTCGAAGATGACGTTGACGTTGACGTTGACATGGACGAAGGTACATGCTTATGTTAGGGCCACGCTGCTCGATGCGTTGACTGACGGTGCGCCGATATCCCACCTACCGACAACGCGCATATTTGCATACGTCACGCATTTTGACGCGCACCCTATTGGCTTGGAATGGGTCAATGATAATAGCTGTGTTTTGGTCTTCGAGTCGAAGGCGCTGGCACGCACCGCACATCGTTATTTGCGAAAATCGCTCGTAGAGGACATGGATGAGGAAGGTTTCGTCACCGCAAAATCCATTCCTGTTACCCTCTGGCCGCCAGAAGATAGAATTAGCAAAAGCCTTGGGCAAGGTGAAGGATTGAGGGGTGCTGTCAGGATGAGGTGGGCGAAGAACGATGATGTCAAGAAAAGGGGAGCGAAGAAGGAGAGTGAATTCTACAAGAAGTATGGGACGAGTGCGGGGAAAGACGGAGATGCACCGCAGAAACGTAGGCGAGATGAACAGTCACTGTTGGAAGCGTCAAAACTAGACGACGACTTGGACGCATACCTCGGGAAGGACAGACGGACCTCGCACTCCCCAGGACCGTCGGGCACACACGCTGACGATGTGAACGAGGGGAGGTCTCCTATTGGAGGCGCATCACTAGAAGATGGAGATTCTAATCTACAAGATCGCATTTCAAGGGCACGTCGCCCTCCACGAGACGGTCTGTCGTCTAGACTCTCCGAAGCGCGGTGGAGGCACAATAGGGATGGGGAAGGTGACTTTGAGTGGGGAAAGGGTAGAGGGCGACGAAACCCTCGGCCGCATAAGACGCGGAAAGACCTTGATGATGAGCTGGATGCTTTCCTGAATGAGAAGGACTGATATGTTTGGTTCAAAACCATCAAAGGCAGTGTGGAATTAACTTGCCTTCCAACAGACATGCCTCATTTAATGGGTACCTTTCATGTTGGTTATTGTATCACCAATGTAACGTGTAATCAATCACCCCTTTCACGAAGCAAAGCCTGGTTTGCTTGTCTGATGCACATATCTCAAAGTTGATTTTTATGCGCCTAGAATTTTGCTTACGAATTACGATTCGGATCGCGCTTGGGGAACCCATCCTGATTATCTCGCGCGCTCGTGATACAGTTAACGAGGCATAGGGCTGTCTGCTGCCTCGACACGCGTCGCTGCTATAATTTTTTACAGTCTTCAATGCTTTCTGTGATGTAGAAACGGAATTAGTGAACCAATAAATTTATGACTGACAATCTCATGCGACATATTAGGCTTGGGTCGGACAGGGGAATTCCTGAAATGGATGCTCAACTTTTGACCGAGAGGCTTACATAAACACCCGCTAGCTTGACCTTGCATGGCGAAGACGGCGTCCTCAAGACACCACTCAGACGACCTGGCTGGGAGCTCACACGTCCACTCACCCACGTCACAAGGCTCACTGTCTCCCGAGGATGTTGACGATGACAATCATGAAGATAAGATTCAAGACTACTTTGAACCTGATGGTAATATTGAGTCCGATCTGATGAATGCCGAAGGATACGCGGGGTCCAAGGAAAAGATCGTCAAACCACTTACTTCTGAGGCCCTTGCGGCCTTCAACGCTGCTCAAGCTCGCACTGGGGTGGTTTATATATCGCGCATACCCCCAGGAATGCAGCCTGCCAAGGTTCGTCACCTTATGTCGCAATATGGGGAGGTTGGCAGGGTATACCTACAACAAGAAGATGCAAAGACTGCCTATCTAAGGCGGAAATACACCACCACGAAAAAGCCTCACTTCACGGAGGGTTGGGTAGAGTTCAAGGACAAAAGGGTCGCAAGGTCTGTCGCTGAGATGCTGAACGCTCGACCGATTGGTGGGAAGAAAGGTACACGGTGGCGAGATGATGTATGGACGATGAAGTACCTGCCAAAGTTTAAATGGAACATGTTGACGGAACAAATTGCTCACGAGGCTGCTGTTCATGCGGCTAAACTACGCGTCGAGCTTGCGCAGTCGAGATCAGAGCAGCGTGACTACCTCAAGAATGTCGAGCTGGCTCGCGTGCTGGAGAAGCGGAATGAGAAACGGAAAGAGAAGGGACAAGGGCCTGTTGAGCTGAAGAAAACGAAACGCCAGGCTGAGGACGAGGGTGGTGAACCCCGAAGAAAGGACCACAAGCGAGCGAGAGTGGTGCCAAATGTTACGGATAATACTCAGCTTGCCAGTGTATTAGGGAACATATTCTAATGCAAGTACTAGCTGTGATATTGAATCGGAGCTTGAAATCGGGGGGGAAATGTTGAGTGCGGGCGGGTGAGTTCTTGCATCGCGCGCACATTGTTCGTCAACGCTGCGTCAGTGTACGACCAGCATCAAAACAAAGCAGTGTCGCGATAGAAGAGGTCTGTCTTATTCTCCTCATCATGCTACGAGCGCACCATCTTCTCCCTCTCCCTCTTCTGCCCATTCCTGTTCTGTGGCAATGAACTGGTCTCTGATTCATCTCTCAGTTCCTCTCTCTTCATAAGAAATAATTCATGTCTTCTTGGTCTGCTTCTGCTTATCCCCCTCCACGACGCTCTCGCTCTCGCTCGCCCAGAGGGTATCCCCCACGACCACCCTACCCGGACTCGTACCTCCCTGACCACCGCCCATGGGACAGTTACGAAAGAGACAGAACCTGGGCTGACTATGAGAGAGACCGCGCCGCGTATGAGCAAGGCAGACGCGGCAGGAGTCGTAGTCCACCCGCCGACGAGACTCGAAAACGCCGTCGTTCCATGTCCCCCTACGACCGAGAACGCTACGACCCTCGTCCTCGCTATGGCGACGACCATGATGCCCACTCGCGTGCATGTGGTTATAGATCCCCTCCAAGGACACAGTTCCCTGCACCTTACCCTCCCCAGCCTCCTCCATCGCGGCGAGCACCCGCTGATCCTCGCACTATGGATCACCCTGCTACCTTGAAACAGTATGCGGAATGGTTCAGGTTTTTCTTCCCTCAGCAAGCGACGGAAGAGGACAACGCCGACAAGGCTGCGGAGCAAGAAGCAGGTGACGGTTCAAAGCCGCGCAACGGTATTCGCGCTCGCTGGGAGAAGTACAAGAAAGAGTTCATGTCTACTCAGGTTCGTACCCATTTACTCAGCACACCAATCGCAGTTCAGATACTTTTCCCGACAATGGTTTTTGAGACGGACTTGACTGAATTCTCGTATTTGTATTGTAGTTGCAAACGATGTTTGACCATCACAGGAAGTCTCCGTGGTTTGCGGAGAAGTATGATCCTGCACCGGAGTTTGTAGCACTCCGCCGTCGTGTTAGAAAGGATGGATGGAAAGGTCGTCTAAACACCTTCCTTCAGGACCTCGAGTTGGGAAAATTTGATCCCGATCTGAACGAACCTGAGTCCGAGTCTAGTGCACCACCCAAGAATGTCCCAGTGTCAGGCGACTCTGGGGAGAGCTTGGTTCCCTCAGAGGAAGTCAAGAACGCCGTAGATGATGAGATGCAGTTCAACATGGATGTTGAGGAAGATGCTGGTGAACACGACACAAGCCGAGTTGAGAATGGCAGAGCAGTCATTGACAACAAGCGTAATAATCGTGGCGAGGAAATATCTGTTCCTCCTGAGGGCAATCAAGTCATGATCCGTACAATTCCTCCGGACATTGGCCGCTTCAAGCTTGAGGAGGTGCTTGTTGTCAGATCCCGGGTTTCATGTATCTGGCGCTTGGTGATCCCCTTCAGAAACGCAATTTCTATCGTGCTGGCTGGATCAAATTTCGTGACGACGCCGATATGTCCACCGTGATGGGTGAGTTGACTGACAAGAAGATCGAGGGGTTCAAATTACACGTGTCTCACATCACAAAACCCTTCGTCAACCGTGTTCGTTATGTGCCTGAGGTTGCAAGCAAGCCAGAACGCATTGAAAGGGACTTTGCAAACGTAAAAGTCTTAGCGTCAATCTTGGAGGAAGAGTATGCTGCATTGCGCAAACCAACGATGTCTTCTACAGGCGAAGACACCACGGAAACAAACGGCGCTGTGAAGCAAGAGGACATCACGATCGATGCACACGTTGACAATGAGGATGATCCAGAACCTGGGGAAGTTGGATCGGAGGCCGTTGAGCGGCGAATTGCGAAAATCATGGGGGAGTTGCGTGAACAGGGCGTTGACGAGAAGGCTCTTGAGGCGAAGAAGGCGGTAATTTCTCTCGATTTGTACATTGCCTACTTGCGCGCAGCATACCACACGTGCTACTACTGCGCTGTTGTTACCGATCATCTAGAAGAATTACAGCGTAAGTGCCTGAAGCACGTGAGGAAGCCTCTATCAAAATCGCTACTTGAGGAGGTTAAAGCAGCTGAGATTGAGAAGGTTGTAAAGAAAGAGGAAGAAAAAGATATCGATCTCACTGTAGCTAAGCCCGTCGAAAGTAGAGACTGGAAAAGAAACGATGAGCGGTGGTCGGAGTGGTTCGATGCAAAGATTGCTCTTCTCATTAACAAAGATGGTGTCGACCCCCGTGACTATGGAGGCAAGAGTTACGATGAGTGAGGGTTCAAACTATTTGGAGCCTGCCGACGATCTAACCTCACTCTCCGAAAGGGAACTGTCAAAGGCAGTAGAGCCGTTCATCAAGCAGGAGGACGAAGGTCGCTTTAGATGCAAAACGTGTCAGAAGCTGTTCAAGGCCACCTCCTTTGTCGAGAAGCACATCGCCAATAAGCACCCTGAACTTGTCAGACAACTTGATGAGATCCCGTATTTCAACAACTTCGCGCTAGACCCTCATAGAATTCAACCCTTCACGCATCCACCTCCAATGACAGGTAACAGTCAAGCACCCCCACAGGCGTACGGTATCCAGGGCCCGAGTGTTTACATCCCCGAATACGGTCGACCAAACGTATTTTATGGGGCACATCCTGCAGCATATGTGCCTGCGCCACCACCATATATGGGTGGCGGATATTGGGACCCTTATAGTTTTCAATATCCGCCTAGCTCGTTCCCGCCCCCGCCGCCTCCTCGGAGGGATGAGGCGACAACTGCGCGTCGTCTGAGTGATCGCATAAGTGGCTATGCGCCAGGCTTTGATCAGCCTATGGAGATGACTGTGCCCGCAGCTGCTGGTCTACCTGCTAAGCCCGTGATGGCCTTGGACGCACCTTTTGGTGGACCAGAAGCCAATGGTAGAAAGGGGGGACGCCGGCAGGGAGCAGGAGCACTACCTCCGCCTCCGCCTCCTGACGCCAAGGAAGACCCACGGGCAGCTGCGGGAAAGAAAGTCAGCTATCATGATATGGATTTGGTTGCGGAGGGCGATGTTGAGTTGACCTATTGATCGGATACTTACACTAGCACGCTACACTATTTGAGTAACACTGTTTTATGAAATATACGTTGGGTTGGTTTCTATTTAGCGATGTGGACATGAGGCCACGAGCCTGACCAAGTGTGACAGCGAGTGACATTGAAACGGCAGTCTGCAGCGCTCTCATTTGGTGAAGGTCCATTGAGGGTCTGAACCCCACGTCCCCTTCCCCGCCAAAAGTCATCCCTCCACGTCTCCTGGAGAGGCACTCTCTTCTTCTTCTCTTATATTTCCATCATCTCTGGCAACAGGCTTGCTTGCTTGTCGTCCCCAATATCCTGACCGGTCATGACCGGGACGAAAAAGGTCTTTGCTCCCCATGATGATTCTTCACCAACATCAGAACTAGTCGGTCAAAACAAGTTCGCCGTCACTTGGCCCGCAGAGTCGTCGCCTTCAATACAGTCTCCCCTAGCTCACTCAGTGGATCGGCCCGCCGTTCTCAGCTCGTCTGAGGGTGACTCTGATGTCTCAGAGAGAGACTTGTCATCCTACAATGATAGGCTCTCACAAGCAGAGCTCTCTGACGAGTACGATACCTCCCACAGCTCCCGTAGAGCCTTCCAGCCGCAGTTTGTCGCGCGCTCCAATGAAAGCGCCCCAGATACTCCTCGGTTGTCCCGCACATTCTCGGCACCCTTACCCTCCCAGTTAGAGCATCTTCGCAATCCACATCGGTCTCAATCGATCCTTCCGCTTTCGACAAGTGTCCAGACTATGCCGGAAGCCCTCAACGATTCTTATTTCAACGAACTCTCCTTAGAATTGGCTGATTCCGTGGAAATGGTCGTCCAGACTCTCCTCCAGATATCACCTGCTCAGATTCTGGACCCTGCGAGGGAGCAGTACGCGGCCTGTTCGATGTCGGTCCCAACATCTTGCATATCTGGCATGCTCACCACAGTGAAGAACCTCAACTTCATGTCCGCTAACATGCCAGACTTGTATCCACCAGCTGGGCGTACTATCCCGCAGGCTGGGAATGGTGCACTGGTTCCACTGTGCCCACCACACACCCAAATCACGCCTTCTGACTTCGACATCGGAGAACTGCTGCAAGGCGTGGGCGATGCATTGAGTGGGTGCGCAGCTTCGAGAGGTGTTCAATTGGTGATTTTCCACGCGGACAACGGTTTGCGACACGTCGCTGTCCGTGGCGAGGAGTTCGGAGTTTGCAACACGTTGACACATGTCATTCGCCAAGTCCTACATGTTGCTCGACCGGGCGACACGATCGATGTCGGATTGTCCATCAGATCACTTTCCGGTGATTCGTCAGAGTCCCCCACGGAGACTGAGAGTTCGTCCCTTCGAAGTAACAAGGGTAGTGACGACGGCTATCTGCGTTGCGTGTTCGAGATCAATCACTACTTTAGCCCGCCAGATGCAAGTGAGGATGTAGCAACCCCAATCGGTCAGGACGCCCGACCTAGACCTAATATTGGGTCCCCCTTGCTGCAGAGACTACGTTCACGCACGGGTGCCTCTTTGAATGCGGACCTCCCAGTACGAGTGCCATTTCGTGGCCGGGCGTGTGAACTGGCATTCCTCTTGGAGCGCGGGTCCGCTGCTGCTATTGACGCTAAAACGACGCCTATGTCAGAATACTGCACGCCCCTTCTCTCTTGGGCCCGGATCACGACGGAGCCGACTCTGGAAGAACTGGTCCAGTTCTCGGAAACGTTACGAGGCAAGAAGGCAGCACTGTATGCGAAGGAGAGCAGCGCGTTCGCTCATCACTTGACGAGCTATCTTACAACCTGGGGTATGGACGTCAGCCATCTGCCGTCTGAATCCGAGGCAGATGGAGTCGATGAGAAAGTTTCGTCCGCCGAGACCAGTCCTGGCGCAGCAGCACCACCTGCGAAGCCTCGCCAATGGAATCCTGCAGACACTTCTTCTCATGACAATCCTGGCACAATGACCAATGGGACTTCGCGCACTGGTCCAACTTTCGTTTTTATTGACGACGATGTTTCGGTTCTCCGCGAGAGGATACGCAAGGATCGTGCTGAACTACACCCAATACCGATTTCGGTACATTCACGAGGCAAGCGACCATCATTGGCTGCTCACCACCGACCAAAGTCCTCTCCGCAGATTGTTAGGGCTCTCGGGTATGGTTCTCTCACGAGTTCACAATCAATACCAGTTATCGTACACTTCACGAGTCTGGCAAACTACAAGGTTGTTAAAGATATCGTTCAAACCGAATTCGCTTTTTCTTCGGAGGCATTCCTCAGGGCACCGCTGGATATCATGATTATCCCGAAACCTGCTGGTCCACGTCGTTTCTTGACTGCCTTGCACACCGCGATCACGAAGCCTGTTGTTGATCCCCTCTTTACTCCGATCGCGACTTCCCCAATGAGCCCAGGGATCCACAGTCCACCGTTATTCAGCTCGAGTTCTACCCCGAAGTCTCCCCCGTCACGACCTTCATATTCGCCTCGGACGACTTCTGACCGCTCCGTAAAGTCGCCGAGGGACGGGACCGGCGAGCCTCATGTTATGCACCCACCATCTCCGCTTGCCATATCAGAAACTGCAGAGTACTTCCCCGATTCTGTGAAACTTGGCATGTCCCCTGCTTCTGGGCTTGTTATCCAGAGTCCAGACGGTCAACCCGCTGGTATCGTGTTCCAGCCCAGGGCTAAGGGTACCAAAGCATCAGGAACAACCACCTGTATTGATATGCCCAAGCCGCAATTCCTCATACCTGTACCAGAGAGGGCACGACGTGCACCTTCACGCCGAGCTTCAAGCTCTGAGGACAGGGCGGCGGGTCAGCCGATCGTTTCGTTTTCCACCTATCATTCTCCAGGTCCTGGCGTACCTCTTCCTTATCGTCAAGATTCGTTACCAAGTCCAGAGTCGCAAACTCCCCCGTCCAGTGCCATTGTGAAAGGCAAGGCTCGGAAACCATCTGTGTTGGCCGATGATGTAAGTGCCGGTCCGTCCGTTCCGACATGGAAAGGGAATTCCGTTGAAGTCAGGAAGATGGCATCGCCACCAGGGTCGCCCAAAGCTCCTGATCCCCCTTCGAACACATTTTCGAGGCGACAATCCAGACGGGCACAGGATCAGAAGCCTGCGAATCCTCCTGCCATGTCTACCAAACCGGGGAAGACAACGACTGAAACGACCATCATCCCTCCGATCAGCGTCCTTATCGTTGATGATAATCCCATCAATCAGACAATCCTGTCTACGTTCATGCGGAAGAAGAAGATCAAGTATGACGTGGCGAAGAACGGAGAAGAGGCTGTACAGAAATGGCGTAGTGGGGACTTTCATCTTATCCTGATGGACATTCAAATGCCCGTCATGGATGGCATTCAGGCCACTAAGGAAATCCGACAATTGGAACGCTTCGGCGGCCCTTCTACCCCGCAGTCTGATACCAGTTTGCGTACCCCTTCCGAGGGTGCTACTCCCGAACCCCGTGCATCACCGTATCGGTCTTCTGTCATCATCGTTGCACTGACAGCGTCATCCCTTCAAAGTGACCGTGTTGCTGCACTTGCGGCAGGATGCAATGACTTTCTAACGAAACCTGTCTCTCTGCAATGGCTTAACAATAAGATTATCGAATGGGGATCGATCAAGGCTTTGCAGATGTGGGCAGACATACGCCCGGAAGCGGCCAGGAAACTTTCTACGGAGCAGACTGTACAGGCTCAAAATGTTGCTCGGCGTCTGCACGTACCCGAGGGACGAGCGACACCCATCAACCATTCTCCGAGCCGTTCGTCATCCATGGGAAAGACGGAAGGATTTTCTGAAGTAATGTCAGGAATATCCTTGGTCTCATCTGCGAACGTGCCTCTATCAGAGCAGCGGGATGCGGTCCTGAAACTTAGTGAGCGCACCCGATCTATGACAAACGGTGGACAAGAACAGACGGACAACAAACACGAGGGAGCCGTTGTTTCTAGTAAACGTCGTTTTCGATCTTGACTGGAGCAACGTTTGGTGCTGATGTTTCCATTAGGTCCAGTCATCGACACAGCAACAATTCCAGGTGCAGACGGCCCGAATTTTTCGGAGTCTGATTCAACTGATGCCTAGTACTAGACAACGCTGATAAGTTACCGCCGCCGACCTCACGGTCAGGGTCCGATTCCAGCCTCTCAAGCTCATCATCTGAAGGGAATGAGCCCACTAAAAGTACAGTGGGAGGTTCGAGCGAATTGCCGCCGTCCGCATCGTCAGGCGGCCACGATGAACCGCGGAAGATCCCTTGACGGTGGTGGGCGACCTTTGGAAGACTTATATTGATGATTGCGCCGCTACTCATACCCTTCAATCTGAAGGTCGCCGGGTTCTTTCGCAAATGATTGTAGGCTCGTATGGTACTTTTTATATTCTTACTTTTTTTGATATTGGGGCTTTCGTGTTTTTTTGGGTTATCCTTTGGTTCACACGCGCGGTGACACTTTTGCTTTCATTATGTAGGTGAATGGGACACGATTGGATGTTTTTTTACGTGGGCCATCTTGCTAAGTGACATTGGCAATAGTAACAACGCAGTCACCGTGCGTCGCTGGCATCGTCTGAATCGTGCATACGTATTTGTCGGACGTGATGTCAACCGACTCAACGTGGCTACGAGCGGCAATCAATCAGATGATGATGGGCCCACGTTAAAGGGGCTTGCCTGAAGGGTGTTCCATCTGATTGCCATCTGGGTCGTGGGTCTCTTCTGTGAGGTAAGTCAGTCGATATGGTGGTGATGCGAACGATTCCACCGACGAGAGTCTACAAGGTATAGCCTCACAAGCACGGGCTAGCTATCTGAGATTGCTATAGCTAACCATGCGTCGAGGTTCGCGGCTAAGTGTGCCGATGTGATGCCGAAACTGATGCCGGATGTCCGACAGGTGGTGGGATGTCGGAGTCGAAGGTATAAGGTTTTCTCCGCCATCAGACTACTCCGCGACCTCAGCGTTCTCCCAACGCTCATTTCTCTGCAATTCCTTCTTCTCAAAGTCCCCATTCCCTCTGAACGAGCTCTCGTTCTCATCGCGTACAACGATGAATGGAATGCACGACAAGCGAACCTCCATCAGCCAACTACTTAACCCATCTTCCGACTCCTCTGCTTACTCCCATCCTACTCATCTCACAAGTCTCCCGTCTACTCCTGGCGTTTCCCAGTACCAACACTCTCAGCACCCCCCGCATGGACCTTACCCACAGCAACCAGAATCTGCCTCCTCTTTCCACCTTCGCGCAGCGAGCTGGGAACCTGTAAACGATGATCAGACTGGAACGAAGCGAAGGCCTGAAGCCGGCCCGCCCCCCGCTCGATCGTACCCAATGCCACCCCATATGTACGCTGAGATGGACGGAGACATGTCACAGAGACAACATAGATCGAGAATGGACGAGCATGGGAACTATGCGATGCCTGCAGGCGCATGGCCCGCACAACCCGAAGTGCCTAATGTTCCCTACGGATCTCCGGTCGTAGCGCCAATGTACTCTGATGAACGAACTGGTAAGCTGCGCACGGGTTCCGCACTAGCTTGCCGTTTTAAATCCGAGAGCATCTTTTGTTAGCAATGTCGGGAGAATATTCACAGAGTAGTGAGTCATGCGCCGTCTGGTTACCCGACCTTTTGGCTTACGTTGTCGCTCGTGGCAGATCAATACCAGCAGGGCTCACAGGAACACCATCCTCAACCTATACATCCTCATCACGCATGTAATTGTCATATTTACATTCTCGCCTTTTCTTCCTAAGTCGTCGCAATGAAGCTTTACAGAATGCTGAGAGAGCCTCTGTTCGTTTAGCAGCACGTTTTACTGCACCAATGACAGGACAATCCATGTTCGAAGTGGGTGCATTAATGCATGCACCCCATGGAATGTTTCCCGCCGTCCTGTATCAGCCCCCACCGCCGCCACCTCAAGTACAGAAGCGTCCGTCCTCAGAAGTTGAGGATCCACCCTCGCAGAAATCAAAGAAGTCTAAAAAGGCGAAAGCCGCTGACGGAAACGGTGAGCCCCTCTCCGTAGGCTTTCCGTTGATCAACTCCTCACACTTCTAAACGCGACCTCAAAACGTGGCTATAATGCCAGAAAGAGAAGCGAGGCAGCCCAGATTGCTGCTCAGAACGCTCAACTTATGCCAACTGTCTCTTACACATCTGCTTCCACTGATAAGGGTAAGGAAAAGGCTGGTGAAGGTTGGTTTTTCCCTTCTTTGTCCATTTACGTGCTCAACGTAAGCAATTGTGTATTGGTCTTCCAGACAACACGGGACAAGGCAATGAAGCGACACCGCCGCTTCATCCTGAGTTGCAATTTGCCCGTTGCATGTCTAATCGATATAGATCAGAACAATTTCCGCGGTGTGTATCCTGCACACGCCGCTGGGCCGGCGACACATGCCGATTCCAAGGCATCCGCTTCTTTCTCAAGGATAGTCAGCGGAACATCGTGGGTATAAGTTTCGTGGAGAATCAGCGGCCGGATGCTCCCACCATGAATTTCCCAGTACAATGGAATGTTCCTCTGACGGAGCAACACATTCGGCGCACGAAGCGGACGATTGCAAAGGCGTTGTTACCCACCCTTCGTCAAGAGCTGGATCACCTCGCTTACCCCGAAATTATACGTCGAACGAGGGAGAGCGAGGTTCGTGCCACGTGTGGTAGGTTCCGTTCGCACGGCGCGCTTGAGCGACCCCAATATTTTAATTTTAATGAATCAATATTTTTAGATACTTGCATGACATCCATATTCTCGTGCAGCTGGATGTGCAGACTCTGTGGGCGCGAAGCGTGCGCTGAGTGTTTTGAGCAAGTCAAGGATTTGACGGAAGACAAGCCAGGCGCAACACAGGCAGAAATTGCTGCTCTCCAAGCTAGACGAGAGAAACATGCCCATACCAACCCATTTTTCCTGTCCTGCACGCGTAGGAATGAGCATCATGCGAAGGACTTCTCTCCGATGTCACGATTTTGCAAATCAGAACTAGCGCAAGCCATCGAGGATATGCAGGCTCTACTCGCTCAACCAGATCCTGAGGACGATATTCCACTCATTGGTGCCATCGACCCAGCTCTTCAAGCTGATCAACAGGGATCGAGTTCGGGTGTCAATACAATTCCTGCGGTCCCACCGGACGTGCAAGACCCCGCTTCATCAACTACGAATCCCTCTCTGCCGCTGATTGCACCCGCTCCTCAGGGTGTAGATGCAACTTCCGCCGGTTCTGTAGCTGAACCCTGGAACGGACCTTCCCTAACTACGGAGTCTCAAACACAAATTGCTCTCGGTATAGCTGCCGCGGAGCAAGGGGAAATCCCCTTCCATGCCACCATTACGATCCCAGACTCGGAGCTCACTGAAGAACGATTTAGACCAATTTGGAAGAAAGGTGATCCACTTGTGGTCACTGGTCTCCTTCCAAAGTTCAAGATTCAATGGACGCCGGATTATTTCCTCCAGAAATATAATGCGCAGACCTGCCTTATACTTGAATGTCAATCTGACGTGAACAAGCGAGTCACCGTTGGTGAGTTCTTCTCGTGGTTTGGCAAATACGAAGGAAGGGTTGAGTGCTGGAAATTGAAGGATTGGCCTCCTTCGACTGATTTCAAGACGGCCTTCCCGGAGCTCTTCGAAGATTTTAGCAGGGCTGTCCCAGTGCCAAGTTACGTACGTCGGGATGGAGCGCTCAACATTGCTTCGCATTTCCCTAGCAACACGGTTGCACCTGATCTCGGTCCAAAGATGTACAACGCGATGGCATCATTTGAGTCTGCGGGTAGCAAAGGGTCAACCAGGTTGCACATGGATATGGCAGACGCTGTCAACATTATGACATATGCTACTCCCACCCCAGACGGGAAACCCGGTTGTGCTGCTTGGGACCTCTTCCGTGCATGTGATGCAGAGAAACTGCGAGCCTTCCTTCGGAGGAAATTCAAAGGCTCATATCAGCATGATCCTATTCACTCGCAGCAATTCTATCTGGATAGTTCGCTTCGAAAGGAGCTCTATGAACTTTATGGGATCAGGAGTCATAGAATATATCAACGACCAGGAGAGGCTGTGTTTATACCCGCTGGATGTGCGCATCAGGTCTGTAACCTTTCAGACTGTGTTAAAGTCGCGGTCGACTTCGTCAGCCCCGAGAATATTGCGCGGTGCGAGCAACTGACCAAGGAGTTTCGAGAGCAGAACCAGTCGATGGCGTGGAAGGAGGATGTACTTCAACTTCGAACGATGATGTGGTTCGCTTGGCTATCTTGCTGTCGTCAAGAAAAGGAGATGAACGAGACCTGACGCCCACAGTGGTTTCACGTGATGGTGAAGGTCATTGTGCTGTAGGATAAGGGATCTGAGAGGTATTCTACAGCGCGTACGAACTAATATAGAGGTGTATCCTCCCACTACTCTGCAGTTGTGTATATGTTTTTGCTTTCGATTCCGTGCTTTCAATGCATTTACTTCTAGCATCAGTGCAAACTACCAGTAGTGAGTTACATAGCATAAGCCGATGTCCGCGCCGGCCCCTATTGCATGCTTTTCAAGACCCCCATCTTCCACGCAAGTGCTGCGCTGTTACTTCTGCGCAGTAGCTCCATTGGATACAAGTTATCGGACGCGCAGTCTATTTTTCATAATCTGCGGTCATCCTTGAGTTTCCTCTCCGTTAGAAACGCTACTATGTCCTCCCCGAACGCTACATCCTGGATCCAACCACGCTTAACAGCACTGTATGAAGCCATTGAGGGGGGGGTCAACATACAAAGCTCCTTCGATCAAGTCTTTTCGCCCACATGCGAAGTCCGAGTGGATCACGCAGCCCAACCCCTACAGACGTTTAAGGACGAACTGATCGCTCGTAGGACCGTGGTCCAGGGCGTGAGCGTCGCTTGGGATGCCAATGTGATATCAACCAACGATGACAAGGCCGAACAGGTGAGTTGTGCGAACACAGATGGCATTTCAAATCTAAGTCAGCCTTACTTCGAATGTGTGCTTTGCATCCTCGTGGTCGTGATCGATCACTGGACAGCCGGCTGTCGTCGCAGGTTCGTTTGTCGTCACGCGTTCAATGCCTTTCCGTATCCGTGCATCGCCAGCGCAAAGAAAGACGCGTGTACACTTTAGCGCGAGGTAAGCACACCGTCACGACTCGGGCATCGTGGCGGGTTGCTGGTGGGATGGTCTCGGCTCTCGACTGATCATGTATGCTATCTCCATAGGATCGAGCAAGATGCGAGTGTACAAGCAGATGAGCAAGGCGATCGACGTCGTGTCACAAGCTTTTACTACACATTGGTTGACTGGACACCACCAATTCATCTCGGTGTTCACCATATAGCCAAGGGGGGTGATGAAGCTTGACGAGCATGCAGTGATCCTGAGGTTAGGTGACAACGAGCACGGCTCGTTGGTTTTCATAGTATGCCACATCAAATATCTCTCCTTTTGTAATGTTACGCCTTGAATTGTTGGCCGCGATGCTCTACATGCTTGATGGGACTGCCAGTGCAGTAGCACAGTTACTAGGAACATGAAGCTAACGAGTTGATGATCTCCGTGTGATCTAAGCGATTATTTGATATTACGTAATATGTCATCTAATTTGCCAAATGTTTGTGCAGCGAGATTATATTGAGCAGTCATCCAGTTCCAAATGGCATCTGTAGTGCCGGGGTTCGACCCAAAACGCTATGTAGGCGTATTCCCAGAACGAGTGACTCACGTATCCACTACAGACTACCCTGGTCATTACCCAGGCGAGGATAACTCCTGGAACTTTGCCAAATTTCAAGAGGTCTGTCCGACCGTATATTTTTTCCATATCGTGTATCCGAGCTAAATGCGCCACAAGGACAGAAACTGACTGTGAAAGTCGAGCGTCTGTCGAATCGCTCAATAGACTTTGATCTCGTTGGTGTCGACCCTTCCATCGCCAATGCATTCCGGCGAATACTCATCGCAGAGGTTCCGACGGTGTGTATTGAACGAGTGTACGTTTGGGTGAACACCTCTGTCATTGTGGATGAGGTGCTGGCGCATCGGATAGGCCTGGTTCCGCTCAATGTCGACCCTGCTTTAGTTGAATTTAGAGATCGTAAGCGGTGGCTTGCGGATTCCAGTACTCAGTCTTCTGATGTGTTTCATGTTCGCTTACAGCTCAAAACGATCAAGCGACTGACAGAAACACGATTGTGTTCCGACTCAAAGTAGCCTGTGAACGTCGAAAAAGTGCACCCAAGGATGCAACGGACCCAGACGTGCTATACATCAATCCGGAGGTTCTGTCTTCACAACTAGAGTGGGTTCCACAAGGTGAACAGTTGGCCGTTATGGCTGCGAACCCACCTTCACCGACGAACCCCAATATCGTGCTCGCAAAACTACGTCCCGGACAGGAAATTGAAGTGGAGTTGCATGCTATTAAAGGCGTGGGCAAGGATCACGCCAAGTTCTCTCCTGTCGGTGAGTACATACTCCTTGACCGTCTTAACGGTACTTTGATGCTCAAGTCACCCTAGCTACGGCCTCATATCGTTACCTTCCCAAAATAATACTCAACCCCCAAAAGCCGGTACCACCGGAACTGGCAGAAAAATTCAAAGCTTGTTTCTCACCTGGCGTCATTCGTGT
Source organism: Chalciporus sphaerocephalus (assembly GCA_038094055.1). NCBI lineage: Eukaryota > Fungi > Basidiomycota > Agaricomycetes > Boletales > Boletaceae > Chalciporus > Chalciporus sphaerocephalus. Next base: position 799,705 of record JBBPTH010000003.1, read on the forward strand.
GCATCCGCGAACGAAGGAAATTAGTGTGGACGAGGAAATGGCTCGATTCGAGTCGATGAGCAGAGAGGTGTATAGACACCCAGAGTTTGACGGGTGTGTACAACTTGCGCGTGTTCGAGATCATTTCCTCTTCAATATCGAATCTGAGGGATTTTACCCCCCAGAACGTCTGTTACTGGAAGCGATTCAAGTCATGAGGACAAAAATTTCTACACTTCGTCGTGCTGCAGAAGCATTGTTGAATGATACTACAGCAACTGAAGACGTGAATATGATGGAGGCATAGATTAGCTAAGGTTTTATGACATTGTTTTGTACGTCTGCAATCTATATACTGTATCTCAGAGCAACTTTACTGGGCGCTGGACTAGCTCAAATGCGATCATCTCTCAGTACGTTCCTTTAGTTGAATTGTAAAGACTGCTGATGACGGAGAACCGTTTTGAAGCTATGCTGTTAAATGAGCTGCAATCGTTGTTTGCTGTACAGGTTTTTCAACCTAGGGGAAGCAGCGTGATGGGAATGCCTGGACCCTGCACTAGCGTATCACTCTTGATCATCACTCATATGATCGGTGGTAATAGTCATTGTCACTCGCACGGGCCCGCCCCGACGCCTAACAATCAACGTAGGCTGAATCAGGCCACGGTCCCGTTTCAAGGAATGTCAACGGTGGATTCTATGTTTTATGCAGTAGGCATAGTCAACCTGTTCAATTCCATCTAACACTGATAAGTCCTCCAGCACTACTCTTATAGGTCGTATCAGAACACCCTATCACGGCATATTCGATAGGCGCATCTTCCCGCGGGCTCAAGCGCTCACTTACCACGCACATAGCCTCACCAGTCGTTGCAACGTCATGTTCAGGAGATCGTGTACCTCACCCCGAATTAACTCATTGTCTCACCCTTACCGCCCGTCTAGCAGCCAAATCAGAAGTTTGAACTGTCCGACCATTCGTTATTCTTTTCCCCTCTTCCCTCGTTTCCATCCTTGTGAGCGGGATGCCTCTGATCACTACTGTAATCGACAACACCTCCCCTCTCATTTTGTATGATTATACATGGACGTCTGGAACTTCTATGGACGATACCCTTGCTTCCGAGTGAGTCTTTCCCCTTACGCATGGGATATGATAGCAGGTAACCTTTTTTTGGTTTTGATAGATACTACCTGGGCACCTTCACTATAAACAATGTCACCAACGGAGCAGCGACGTTCAACTTCAATGGGACTACTTTTGCGATATATGGTGCCAGGAGACCCAATCATGGGACATACAGTGTTGAGGTGGACCAGCAAGGTTATGCGGACCTCGACGGTACCGCAGACAACATTTTTCAAACGCCAATATTTAATCTGAGTGGACTCAGTCAAGGGATGCATACAGTCACTCTGACGAACACTGCAACGAAAGGTCTCTATGTGGACATTGACATGATCAGTCGAGGTTATCCCTATGTTGAGAGTGAGTCTGAGTGTCCGTTGCAACGACTGATGACGACGAGTTGATCATGTGGCAGTCCGAAGTTGGAAATGAGAACGATCAGTTGACTACAGAGATTGTTGAGAACACGGATCCTCGGTTTCAGTATCAAGGATCCGCGTGGAGCACAAGTTCTAATAGTTTCAACCTCGGCTTGTTCAGCAATGGCACTGGACAGTGAGTGATCGTATTCGCGCAACGTATCCAATCTAATTCTCTGGTAGCGTTACAGAAACTTATGAAGCAAACGTCACATTCACGTTTACAGTACGTCACCCTTTCCTTGACATATACCTTAAACAAAACTTACTTGGTGTAATGTAGGGTACGCCGGTCGTTTCGTGCAGCACACCCTAGTTCACTCACCCGTTGATTGAGGCGAGGCTGTCACGCTGTACGGGACTTCCGGACCTTTGAATGGTCAGTACAGCGTTCAATTGGACGGTGGTCAGACGATGGTATATAATGCGTCGCTTGGTCTCACGACGAGCTATGGGGTTATAATCTATCATGCCGATAATCTTGGTCCTGGTTCTCATCAGGTCGTGCTTTCCAACCTTCCCAGGGTCAACGGGGAAACTCTCAGCATTGACTATGCACAGTTGTGGACGACAGTAAGTCAGACTACTAGCCCTTCATCCGATAGTCCAAGTTCAAGCTTGCCTTCTTCTTTCTCGAGGTATTCATTCCAATATATAATTTCCGTTTTTCTAACCAGATTTTCGTAGTAATGCCAGTACCTCGCAAAGGTAAGCGTTCTTGTAACGCGCTCAATGGAACAATTGACGTATCAACCCTGGCAGCATGAGCTCAGGCTCCGTTGTTGGTATCGTCATATTAGCTCTATCAATACTCATAGCAGCAGGCACCGCTTTACTCTTTTATCGCCGCTGGAAATCTGCTCTGGCTCAAAATCGCCGCGTCAAAAGAGCAATATCTATCGACCAATCCACGTTCGTTCCGTCAGACTCTGCGAGCATGCGTACGGTGTTTCGAAGCGGCGCTTCGGCTGTATGGCCACATGGAACAGAGAATAGCCAAGAGAATAGTCGTATGGCGCAGTACGGCGGGTCGTCAGTACCCCCTTCATCGGGATTGAGGCACTCGCGGTCTCGGAGTATGAGTGACATCTCCGAGTCGAGTTTCCTTCAATTAAACCCTGCTGTCGAAGAGCCTGAGGTGAGCGATGCAACCCATCCATGTGCCTGCGGTCGATTGATTCGCGATCGGTCTTCTTTCTGTTGAGCAACAGAGTCAGGTTCAGGTTCAGGACAGGACTAGGACTCGAAGGAGACGTCTTCCAGACCCACCGGGAGGACCGAATCTGTCGGATCCCTACCAATTTCCCCACCGGTCAGGTCTGAGACGCACGTCGACAGCTATTATATGCGAGCCGCCCCCAAATTATAGACACCTGATAGATGAGCTATAGGTGGCCATAGGGTGATTGGAATATGTTAGGTTGTTTGTTTCAGACCGTCCTTCCCTCCACGGGTCGTTCTTTCTTTGTCCATCACACTCCTTATATTAATTTATTTGTATTGTCGGTCGTGAAAGTTGGACAGCACGAGGTAACATATGTTAACTTGAGCGAAATGTTCTGTGTGATCCATCCCGGCTACTAATTTAGAAGCCGGTGGTCATTGGATAATTTTTGGTGCATGTTCACTACCGTATCGGCCGTTCAGGAGGGAGATCCTGTAAGTAACGATCGTAGTCCAATTCATCTCTCTACATGAACCCTGACGTGTACACTGTACCTCTTCTTTCAGTCCTCGCTCAACCTGATCGCATATCATGCCTCGGATTCGCAAAAGTGCGTGCAACATGCACGACCGTGGTTTCATCTTTCTGACCAAGGATATACTGCAGAGACATCAAAGCGCGGTACGACCCGCCATCGAGAGAGTATTAAACACAAGGTATCAGAAAACCGCAAGAAGACAAAGAAACAAGCTCGCAAGGACAAGGCCACAGGAAAAGGTGTGTGGTTCCATATCCATTTCCCTTGAGGTATCGGCGTTTCTTCGAACCGACTGATTGACGACCACGGTATGGTTACTCTTTTTCGCGCGACTAGTCATCCAAAAGAAGTCGAAAAAGGATCCTGGTATTCCGAACGCATTCCCGTTCAAGGATCAGATCCTTGCAGAGATCGCGGAGCAGCGGCGAGAGGTGTGTTCTGGGGCTCTCTGTTGTATCTCATACCATTTGCTCATGTAGACGACTTACTTGGGTCTGAGGTAGGCAACTGCAGAGAAACAACGACGCAAAGCAGAAAAACGAGCTGATGTCGCAACGGGAGATGGTGTCGATGCCATAACTTCTGAAGTCGGAGGTGCCACACTCGAGGATACTGATGTTGGTGAAAATGACGGACAGGGATTCGACGGGATAATGTCTCTACGAATGGCTCCTGTACCCAAGAATAAGGACAAGGAGAGCGTTAAGATGCAGAAACCATCTATCCCCGTTTTTCCTGGTCCTTCGACACTGCGCGAAGTTGTTGAAAAAGCAGATGTGGTGCTGCATGTGGTTGATGCGCGAGATCCGCTGGGGGGTATGAGTGAAGCTCTTAACAAGGTGGCAAAAGACAAGCTGGTGGTGCTAGTCAACAAAGCAGGTACGTATGTCTGATATAAATTAGTTGTTGTGCTTGCTCAATCCGGTGTTAAGCAGATACGGTTCCACGAGAATCGATTGCACAATGGTTAGTATATTTACGGGCGTCATATACTGCTCTGCCTTTCCGAGTATCGTCTGCATTCATACCTACAACGACGGCATTTGAACAACCAAACAAAAAATCCAAGCCGATGCCGATGGATGATGCTTTAGGACTGAAGGGTCTATGGGCGCATCTAGAGAGTGCCGCACAAAAGGCAAAGAACAGTGAAGAACTTATCGTTGCAGTGACGGGAGTTACCAATGCGGGCAAATCTGCTGTCATCAACTCTGTTTTCGGATCGGACGTCATGTCGGTATATGATACACATACGACCGGATCCGCAAAAGGGCCCTACACTACGACGGAGGCTTGTGAAGTTGTGACAGCAATGCTTGGAAGTGATACCAGGAAGGTGAGATTCGTGGACACACCTGGATTGGAGTATGTGCGACTGGAATCGTGCACGGACGAGGAGAAGGAGATAATGCGGGCACGAGACATTTTGTTGCGATGTCGTGGTCGGATTGATCGGCTAAAAGACCCACTCTTTGTTGTTTCGAATGTGGTGTCGCGTGCAGATACGCAAGATCTCATGCTGGCATACAGTTTGCCTGCGTTTCTGCAAGGAGATGCGACCGGGTTTCTTGCGGGGTTAGCACGTGTGAGTGGGCTAATAAAAAAGAGGGGTATGCTCGACCACGCGGGTGCAGCACGTATACTGCTGCGGGATTGGATGACGGGCAAGCTAATGAGGTATAGTCTGCCTGATGACAAGTTGGCGAGTACGGAAGGTGTGGACGAGGAAGTGTTAGGTTCGCTGAGGAGTCGAAAGGACCTGCGAGCGGATGTGAAGTTGGTGAAGATGAGCGGGGGTGGTGTCGATCCTCGCGAGGTTGAGTGGGATGTTGTGTGGGGAGACGATGAGGAGGAAGAGTTGAGCGAAGGGGACGGTGACGGGGATGACCCGGGCGAGGACGGAGATGAATCGGAGGGTGTCGCTGGCTCGGTCGGAGAGAGGGTCCGATTCGGGGAGGTTGTCTCAGCCAAGCGGAAGGTGACGTTCAGTCTCGGACAGCAAAAGAAGCGGCGGAGACAGTAGTAGCGTGTGACGTCATCAGACAGATTTGGCATGTCGTTTTTGATAGAATCAAAACGTGTGTCAACCTCTTGCTCGTTATACACCTCCTCTTTCTCTTCCCCCTCCTCCTCCTCGTGCTCGTCGTCGTGGACGATGGCGAAGCCAACGTTCATACAAAAGATACTCGGAAGGCCATCTCAGCGATATTCCACGACAACGACAACGACGATAAACGATGGAGGAAACGCACATGACTACCGTGGAACGGCGGGAGAACTCATCCAGGTCAGTGGCTAAAAACGTTCCCATTTGTCACCTTCTTATCTTGATTCATGTATTTATGCTAGTCCACTACCGATACGCCACTCGTCGACACTGACATCGACGACCAGTTCTTCACCCCTGCTTCATCCCCTTTCAGCTCAAACCAAAACTCCCCTTCCCATACGCCACCCCACTCTGCAGCATCCTCGTCCGTCTCACTCGCAGACAACCTTAAGTCGTCCCTGTCTCTCCCGGACTACACGACAGCCAGCATGATTTCTGTAATGCCCGCCTCTCACCAAACGCCACCATCAGATCGCAAGCTCACGTACACCGACGAAGACTGGGCAAGAGAGGTTCGATGGCTCGTCGCTCCTCAGACAGACTCTACGCAGAAACACAAATCAAAGTCTGCAAAGAGAAGAAGTGCTCCACCAACTGCCCCTTTCGTACCCTCCCCCTTATCATCCATGCAGTCGAACTCGCACCATGTCATGCACGCCCCGCCTTCACGCCATCCCCCTCCTCCACGTCCAGCGAAGATGAAGTCACTCGGAAAGGCAAAGATAAGCACTGCACGAACAGTCATTGGAATGACTGCATTGCTCGAGGTAGAAGAGGATTTGGACTATGATCCCTCTTTTTCGAACACCCTCCCTTTCCCTCAGACATCTGCCCAGAGACGGTCGTTTTCTGCTCCCCATCGCTCGATAGAAAATTTAAGAACTGATCATAGACCACGCGTATCTTCGCCTCTCAGCTCCCCTAAACTCACCAGGAAACGTTCGCTGTCTTCACCAGACCACTTTCACCCAGTGGATAACCTGCCGAGCACAGCTAGACCGACCAGCAGCTCTTCCAATACAGACGTATCCTCCTCCGATCGATATCCTGCTCCGAGTACTTCCTCACGCCCTCATACCGTTCTCACGGCCTCGACCTCAAAGTCACCCTACACCGCTCCCGCCATCAACGTTCTTGATGCACTCGCTGCCCACGTCTCTGCGTCGGAGTCACATGATGCCTTGCCTTCCACTGGCACTCGCGGTTACACCGGTCTCGTCCTCCCTCGTGCCGCAACCTCCCCAGCATTGGCACTCGAAAATAATACAAGGCGTTCCAGGAAGCTCAAACCCAGTGGTGGCAGCATACGTGATAGCATCAGTGCTGGCCTTGGGTTCGGCGATCAAGTGGATCTGTCTCGGGCAGGTCTTGCCCAGACAGCAATGGCAACTGTTGAAATTGTCCGCGGAATTGCATCAGGTTCCGGAGCAGATCGTAAGACAACCAAGTCCCGCGGAAGTATATTCGGCATGGGCTGGCTCCAGAAAGAGAGACTCTCTTCCAAGACTAACAGCAAGGTTCATAATGCTGATGGAGACATACCCCTTGGTTTTACTGCATATCGTTCGCCGCCCGTTTACGTTGGCGGTGGTTCTGTCTTGGTTCAAGTCTGGGGCGTGGGTCTGGATGGGACAGATGCGCGCCTTGCGGGGATACACCCTCCACGTGCCGGCTCGCCTATAGCTGCTCCATATGGTACGAGAACACTGAAGTCAAGCGAAAAGGACAAGGGGCGCAGTCCGCCCGTCGGGTACATTCCTGGCCGCTCGTTTGTGGGCCGTGTTTTGGAGGTAGGCTGGGAAGTGGGCGGGGACGTAGCGAAGCGCGGAGATTGGGTCGTTGGTCTGATGTCCGTTCACAAGGTCGGCCTTTATCCTCATTCTCATAAAATCGAATTGATCGAGGGATGTCTTTTTTAGTGCGGGGCGTTGGCTGAGTTCATACTGGCTGACCGGCATCGTGTTCATCGCATTCCCAGTCCCTTCATGCGTTCGAAATATCCGTTGGCTTCTTCTTCAGCGCTGAACGAAGCAGAAGGTGAACTTCTCGAGCAATGCAAGTCTCCCGTATTCCCTATTGCGGAGCAGACCCTCTCGATCAACGAGCTTGCTCTCATCCCTCTCTGCGGTGTTCCCGCATACCGGGGTGTTCGTACTTTTCATCAGATCACGCAGAGCATGGGGAAGCCGCAGCTGCCGTATGGCAATTCTCACCACGAAATACACCCTCTTCTTCCACCTCGTAGCGATAAGCACGACTTCAACGCAGGAGGAGGTCAGGAGGAGCCTTCGATGATTCAACTTTTGGATTCAAGACCTCGTGCTCTCATCCTTCGTGCACATGATGGAACAGGTGCATTCGCAGCACAGATGCTTGTTCACGAGGGATGGTCGGTATGGGCCCACGTGCCCGTGCCATTCATGTTACCAGGCTCTTCAGAAACGCCAGACGAATTGAAAGACGAGAGCGAAGAGAAGGAATTTGATAAGCAGAGAAACATGTTACACCGCATTGAAGAACGTTTACGTGGATGGGGAGTAGATGAGGTACTCTTCGTTCCGGTCACCTCGATGCCACTCTCTGCACTATTTGATGCCTCCAGTTCGGCGTTAGATAGAATTACATCTTGGTCGTCGCCTTCTATCCACTTTCCGCAATCAACCTCTTCCTCTCCGAGCATCTCGCTCTCTCCGTTTTCGAGATCAGCGACGTCATCCCCGCTTTCATCGCCCTATTCGCATGTACTATCGTCAGGCCACTTTTCGTCCGCTTCACCCCCATCATCGTCATCCCATCAACATGCATTCACTAGTCCCTACTCATTCGCACCACTGCCACTCGCTCCGTATGATTGCGAGCAAGGTTCGATTGTTTCTTTGATCTCGTATCTGAGCAGATCCCGTGTTCGTCTTGACGCAATCCTGGACACGGTCGGTGGACGGGAAATCTGGGAGGCAGGTCGGTCACTCCTCAGTCGACCAGTCCGTGATCCATCGCGTCAAGACGTCGATGCCCACTTCACCACGCTCATGGGTGACGCCCCCGACCGCGTCGTCTCCACGGCAGGCGACAATTTCCGCGCTGGAGTCCGCTCACTTCGTCTTGGTGGGGCCAAAGAACAACTCCCATTCGAAGATAGTGGGTATCACGAGAGTGTCACTCACGGACACGGAAAGGATAAGAAGTCAAAACTGAAACCACGACCGGTGAACTACTCATGGGTGAACATTGTGTCGGATATTGATTGGGAAGGGGGTGATGTACATGATACACTTTGTGCGGTTTTGAAGTTGGCGGCATCGGAGGGGGTGAGACCGGTCGTCGGGCCTGTCGATTTTCCGGTGAGGAAGGGGAAGGGGAAGAGGAGAGCGACAACGCGTGGTTCGGATGAGGTAGACGGGGCGCAGGAGGGGACGGTGGGGAAGGTGGTTCCGTTTGAAAGTACACCAGAGGTGTTCCTGCCCGGGGGTGGCCTAGACCATGGTGGGACGATCATATCGCGGGTGGCGGGATAGCCCAAGTGCACAGTCATTGAATTGCCGTCAAGTTCACGATGGTCGCACTTGCCGACAGATTGCTTACTACTCTCTTTTATCTGAACAATTTATAGAATGAACGATCTCGCGAGTAACGGACCATGTATATACAGTATCTCCATTTTCTATTCAGTATCACTGTCGCTTCCCACACCTGCATCACTTGCCTCTCGCTTCTTTGGACGATTAGTAGCGTTTTTCTCTTCACGTTTCTTCCCTCTCTTAATTTATATACCCACACACATTAAACACATGTATTACATATTGCGAAGACACGGGCATAATGTGGTGGACGGTTTTCTCTCTACTTTTCTGCTTCATTTACTGCTATATACTGTAGTACACTGGGTACATTGGTGAATGCCGTGAATATAGGGAATTTACAACCAATTGAATGTCCCTGTCTTTGAGGAGATCATATGAGGCAGGTCGTTCTCGTGCTTCCATTCTACAACCCGTTCGCAAGTCAGACATGTATGATATGTATCATATTCCAATGCAATAAGATTACATGAATACAGTATCAACCCATGATCTACGTCCACCGACCCAGTAAGAGGGTGACGAACGTAGTCTGAGGATGCTCCCGAGGATCGACCAACACAAAACGGCCCCGCGAGATTTCTAGACCTTGCTCATTTCTTTTCAGACCTTGCTCTGTTGTCACCACGGCCGTCATCGCGACGACCAGTGGCGAATTACCGACCTTCTTGGAGGATCATACCAAGGAGTACTTGCATTTCGAACCTTGAAAACCTTCCTGCATGTATTACCGACATATCGTAAACTTGACCACGCGCGTCTTCAGCAATACTTGATAGTGTAACACAAAATAGTAGAGCGATACGAAAGGCATGTGGCAGGGGAGGGAATACAAGCAAGAGGATGAAAGGAAACTTGGGACTTGATTTTTTTTTTCTGACATATATCGAACCAGGCGCTGGCTTCTTCAAGACAGGAAGTAACGAAAAAGTTTGGAAGAACTTGAAGTCTGTTGGTGCTTTGACCGCCATGTACCCTGTACTTGTACGTGCTCGACCTCTTGTCCTTGCCAGAAACACTGATAAAAGAACATGGCGGTTCCACGCCATAAAAAAAGTACTTCACCAACGGCCGTTTTCGGCATGATTGGAGTTACTAGAAGCACCATTGGAAGGGCCATCATAATCCTTGCGAGGGCTGCTACCTCTGGGAGGACTTCTTGAATAACTCCTGCGCCTCCTGTAATCAGGTGAGTAACGTCCACTACGGGCAGGCGGACTGCGACGGTCACGCCAATCACGATTATCACGGCCATAGGGGTCCCTGTCCCTATCCCGACGGTGGTCTCGGTCACGGTCACGATAGTCACGGTCCCCCCGGTCACGATGATATGAATCGCGGTATTCACGACCAGAGTAGGTGTCCCTGTGCGAGCGGCGATGTCCCATATATTCTCCTGGGGTGGGAGCATGTGGGCGGTCGGTGATCGAATAATCAACTCGGATACGGCGTCCATTGAGTTCAATGCCGTTAAGTTCCTGGATACAGCGTGTTGCTTCTTCAACGGTCGACATTTTGATGAAACCGAAACCACGAGAGCGGTCGGACTGCGAGAAATGGGTTGAGGGTTTGTCGCCGCGCGAAACACCGGGGGTTTTACCCACCCTTTGGTCATAGACAATGGTCACTTTTTCAACTCTTCCGAAGCGACTGAACTCTTCATCCAAGTCGCGCTCTTGGGTTCTAATGCTCAGGCCAAAGACCCCCAACACAGCTGATGGGTTTGGCGCCTGAATGGGAGCGTGAGGTGGTCTTTTTGGAGGTGGTGACTTGCGACGGTAGGTAGGACTCCTATACCCATTGTTGCTACGAGCAGGACTGCGAGAGCGGGAGCGGCCACGAGTAGGTGGGGCGTCACGGTCGCGAGATTCAGAGGTAGCTGGTGCCGGAGCATTGTAGGCGTCAGAGTAAGGGTCGACTGGGGCTGCAGCAGCTTCACCGTATTGAGACAGAGTATGGGTCAGATCGGGGACCAAATTTTAGAAGAAAAATAACGCACCATGACAGTTGCAGTTTGAAGACGAAATTTGCGCGTGTTTGTATCCAAGCTGGGATTCAAGTTCAGACTCCGCGAGATGCAACTTTATTCGTGGTACTGTATAGTTTTGTCAGCCTCCGCCATTGCAAACTCAACATACCCAAACAGCATACATCGGCAAGACCAAGATGGTGAGTTCGTCGTGCTAGACGGTGTAGAGAAGTCTGTATTGATGCTGCAATGCACTGGGTATCGACATCAAGGCTCACCACGTCAAGAAGAACCAGCGCACGGCCCCCAAGAGCGAGGATCCCTACCTCCTGTTGCTCGTCAAGGTATGATCGCGTCACTACCCTTTAAAATCATTCCACCTGATTAGTTTTAAGCTGTACCGTTTCCTTGCGCGCCGCACAGATTCCAAATTCAACAAGGCCTCGTGGATCCTGGCTTGGAGTTACTCTCTGAAGCTTACCTTTATCTCCCCATCTATTAGGCAATCCTTCACCGTCTCTTCTTATCCAAGATCAACCGTCCTCCACTTTCTTTGTCGAGAATTGTCAAGGAGACATCAGCCACTCCCGACCGTGACTCAAAAATCATTGTGTCTGTTGGAACTGTTACGGATGATATTCGCCTGCTTGAGGTCCCCAAATTGACCATCGCTGCCCTGCGTTTCACTCAAGCAGCAAAGGAACGCATCCTCAAAGCTGGTGGAGAGACTTTAACTTTGGACCAGCTTGCACTCCGCTCGCCTACTGGTGCCAACACAGTTCTCTTGCGGGGCAAGAGGAACACCCGTGAGGCCGTCAAGCACTTTGGCATGGGTCCTCACAAGCACAAGAAGCCCTATACCATCTCGAAGGGCCGCAAATTCGAGCGTGCTCGTGGTCGCCGAAAGTCTCGTGGCTTCAAAGTATAAGAAGTTCGCAAAACCGACATACGTCGGACGGGGAACACGTCGAGTTGAGGTCGCTATATGTAGTATGGGTCTTACTACGAAACATTGTCATTTCCTATCTTCATTTGCACTTTTACGCCTCATCTATGCATATGCAATATCCTCGAACGTGTGGATGGTCGGATCAGGAAGTAATGGCGTTGTTGTCTAGTTGTACATGCTCTATGTACAAAGGCTTCCTTACCTTGCCTCCAGTCGTCCAAGCATCAGAACAAATCCCGACACTAACTCCGCAGTCTACAGCCTTGTCCTCTTTCCACCCTGAGAAGTGGTTGTCAATGATATCTTCGTCGCCAAAAGTGCACACTCACTATATTCATCTCTATATCGTCCATCGCGGTATCCCATTCCCGCTTCAAACTTGGTGGGTCTGACTCCATGGATTCGTCCAACCGGTCGACTGTCGTGAAGCTGGGATCATGGATCCGCCAAGCAGTGACCTTTGAGTCTTCTCCACCAGTTATGAGTACTCCATGCTGACGAGTGTTAACAAAGCAGCAAGACAAAAATCAAAACTGTACCTCTTCGTCCCAATGCAGGGATCGTACAATCCCTGAATGTCCGCCAGTCCAAACAGAGTGGATCGTCCAAGGAGCAGCTGCATTTGATACATCGTCACTGGTGATCAGAGCTACGTCTCCCCTGCTAATTTGTTGAATAATGGCTCAGTGGACGAGGAAAATTAACATCACTCATTGGACCCAACAAACACCCCAAGTCTATTTGCCGACTTTTTGATGTAATGCCCTTTGATAAGATAATCGGTGACCCATGTACGTCCGTGGTCATGCAAGGACGGTGCCCGGATATCCACAGCCGAAAGCTGATCAAGCTCGTTCGACCAGCAACTAAATGTTTCCATATCGCTGGCTGCCCATACGCGTGTTCCACGTGTGTCATTTATCCATCCACCTTGAGACACACTACAACCCCAGTTTCCGACGTGCAGTACGGCCTCGTCTTCATCTGCTTCGAGAGCGTTCGAAGTGCTGATCAGACCGTCGGATGATGTCGACAGTAACAGTTTTTCAAAATTCGATGCGTGTGCTTGATTCAAGAAATGCACAGCTGTGATATCGTCAGAATGGGTTGAGCCATGGGTCCGTAGTTGCGCTTTTGGATTTCGTGGATCCCTAAAAGAGGGAAGGAATTAATAGGGAGAGGATATCCTGACACATACATTACGCTGACCAGTAAAGTATGAGCGCATCCTCTCCTTGGAGATCAGTTCCCGCCGCGACCAACGAACCATCGCCCGATGCATCGCAACAAATTGTAAAGGAACACGTTTCCAGAGACACTGGGGTGTGGTACTCACTCGTGATGCTGCTCGATCCACTTCTTTCATCCCATGCTATGACATGGCCGTCCTTCCCGGAAGAGAGAAGCATCTCGCGACCTGATACTCCCAGACCGCTGATGGTTCGCAGATACGTAGTCGCGTCTGCGTGGCCTTTGAGAGCGCCTGCTTTTTGGAAGGTAGATTTATCGAAGAGATGGATTTGGTTAGATGGAGATGACGCCGATGCAGCATAATAGTTTGCTATTTGTGTTAGCGAAAGCACGTAGCTCTGTCCTGGAAGGGAGGTTTGGTGCGATGGATGGTTTATGATATTGAGCGAAGACGACTGGCAGAGAGACATGACGAGGGCAGAGATCGACGGAGACTTTCCTGGTTGGGATATGTCTTCGGTGACTGCCGGGGCGATTGTTGGCGTGTATTACCTCAGCATACACCGCAGCAGCAGTTAGCATCGCTGGTGAGTCTCAGTCAGATTCTCGTTTACCCGCTTTGCAAGGTTCCACATTCGAACTCGCCGGTTGTTGTCTCGTACACATTTTATCAACCCTCACGCTCTTTTCCATCCCACACTCGTTCAACTCACCGCTACACCCCAAAGTCCTCTTTCACCGACTTCCTAGGCCTGAGAACCTCAGTCAGAAATAGTCGTCCTCTTCAAGCGCCCCTCGTATCCCCTGATCCTCATCTGTCATGTCTCCTCGTGCGTATAGCGACTCGTAAACAAAACATGACCCACAAAACTGACGTGGACTTTTACCACGTCGACTTCACAGACTTCCGCAGCGCCTTGACTACAATCTGATCCCTGCACCACTGGGTGAGAGGCGATCTGGGGTTTGCTGAGAATCTTATATTGATTGTGCGTAGATTTATCTCTTCCGCAAGCTACGGAGAAGTCACCTTTGCCGGCAATCATCGTCACCCCTTCCTCTCCCTCGGTTGGCGCTCCGGAGTATTACATTGCGTTCCTCAATCCCCCTCCCAAGCCCTCGCTGCGCGAGCGTATCACCAAGTCCCTTTTCCAGGGGCAATTTCCGTTCAGAGCCAGGACCATGCTTATCGTCTCGCTCCTCCTGTTCATTCTGGTTTGCCATCTATTGGCTCATCTCGCCGCCCATCGACCACACTTCAACTTCAAGTCCTCTGATATCTCTACTCACTCGGGTTCGCATGCATCAATTTGGGATTTCGTGTCCTTTGACTTCCGACCGTTCTGGGATGCCGCCTTGAACGGGGATAAGAGAAATTACATCGTTGAGGATATGGCTCAAGCTGGTTATCGTTGAGATCGTTGGTCATGTGACACCTACTTGTTCGTTCATTGCGTCGGGGTTTGCATGCTACTGCGATCGCGTTGGTTGCCATATTCCTTCTAACGACAATTCATGCAAGTCGATCTGTTCTGTTTTCCGTATTCCTCCAGTGTTTATCGTTTGAATTCAAGTGACTTTATATGTACTGCTCGGTTCCACGATATTGGTTCCCAGAAGGCGAGCCTGCGAATTACTTCTCACCCAGTTTCAACGTCTAAATCTAAATCTTCGCACAAAATCTCCAGTCTGAAGAATTGAACATCGGACGGTGTATTTGTCAGATCCTCTACTGGAGGAGATATCGAAGGTGGTCTTTGTCTTCCGACGACAAATTTACCACTTCTTTTCCCCCAGACCATAATTCCGTCACAAAACAGTATAAGCTCTCTCCGACATCACTCCGTTTGGGTTAATTTCATCCATCCTGGTCACAGTTATCGCTAAACAGGTGTACTGTATCTTAGGAATAGCAAGCTTAGTGCTTGTGCTATGGCCCAATCGCTATTCCGGACCGCATATTAAGCGATGTACAGCACCCCCTTATTTTGACTGTCAGAGTCGCTTCTCCGACGAGATTCACGCGCTGCCACAAATATTGCACCTGCGAGCTGTGACATGTGGAGCATTTCCTTGTTGTTCCCTCGGATTGATGCTTACACTTATGAAGTCTCGCTCTTATTAAGGGTTTCATTCAGTACCGCAGACGAAATTGTGGGCATACCAGCTCCCTCGCTTTGCGGGATATCGCCAACTACGCCCTCCCTGTCCATCCCACTGGTCATTAGTATTGCAGAACGTGACAGATATGTCGGGATCTGATCTCCCTGCGAGCGCTAATTTGACCAGCTATGTGCATTCTTCGTCAACAACTGTAGTGTCATCATCCACTTCATCAAACAGAACCATCCTTGGTGCATCTACACTCCTTGCCTCGGTCGTCTCAACCTCCTCGTCGACTTCATCCTACAATTCCGCCGATAACCCCAATAGATACCTTGCATCCTCTAACCCGCCGCAAGCCACCATTTCATCCGCACCCGTTTCATCCGCACCCGTTTCATCAGCTTCAGGTACCAGTTTCGTTGGCTTTTCCGCAGTGTCCTCATCCACCCCGCTTGGATCCGATTTGTTTTCTACGTTTGTATCATCGTCTAGCTCCTCTGGAACGATGCAATACACTTCTGCTGCAGAATACCCAGAGACGACATTGGGTACGAACCCTCTCTTAACGTCGACTCCTGCTCACCAAACCACGGTGCCTGTCTCCCCGACAACAACACGAGGAACCACTGTGACCTCGACCACTCTTTTAACCACTTCTTTCATTGAGGGCCAGGGTGAAGATACAACGACGACAGTCTCGTCTATCCCCACCAACCAGTCAGTTCAACCCGCGACCCAAGTGTCGCCAACGACGAAAACAGAAACATCATCCTCAGTGCTCGTTTCTGGGAGCTCCAGCACTAGCAGTAGCATACAGCCCCCGAATACTATCACTAAGCCGCCCGCTGCTCCTAACCATGCCGTTTCCACCGATCCTCCTCTTATTACTGTCACCACACAAACCACGCAGTCGGGGCATATATTTACCACGACGGTGACTTTGGAAAGCATAGGGCCCGGCAGCCTTGTACCAGTCCCAACCAGAACGGGAGACACATCATCCCCTACTTCATCATCGGACCGTGACAAGTACGTCTCGTGCCATCAATAGGAATTTGAACCTTTCTTGAACTTCGATATCCGTTCCCCAGTCACTTATCCGTCATTCTTGGTCCAATATTTGGAGCGCTCGGGCTTGCTGCGCTGGTAGTGACTTTCATTAGATGTCGAGCACGGCGGCGATCTAAAGATGAAATCTTTACCCAATATTCAAATGATGCGAGTCCATCAAAGGAACGAAAAGATTGGACTGTTGTAGAAGAAGTCTCTAGGGTGGACCCATCCATCCTCCGACACCAAACATACTCCCATCGAGTCTCTTCAACATACACGCCAGAACATATCACCACATGCATCTCATATGCAGGCGGGTCCTCCCAAAGTAGCTCCGGACAAGACTCCGATCCCTTCGCGGATAGCTCGGACAAGAGGTCATCACGAACAAGCGTGCCGCCTCGGAGTGTTCATTCAGGCGATAGCATGTCCACCGAGCTCGCATTTATATCAGACGCTTCCGTATCGGTTGACACCGATATGCGGGATGATTTCGACATTGAGAGCTTGCGGAATCCGACTGAAGCAAGTGCGAGCAGCACTGAATTGCGCTTCGCAGCGCCAGCTGTATTTACCAATGATGATCGGGCCCCGTCAATACGTTCGCGACACCTATCGCCAAGCTGGCATTACGATAGCCAACCTGCGGCATCTTCCCCTGGGGTGGAGGGCTATCTGGACAGGGATATAAGCTGCAGCGGAGTTTCTTCCGTTCCGTCTGCTTTAAGGACTGTAGCAAAACCATTTCCCCTTGGAAGGGTGGATGGGAGATTGCGGTTACATGCGCTATTGAGGGAGGCAAGAAGAGATTAGATCGGACGACTTGACGTGGGGTAGCAAGCGGTTTCTGAAGACCAGCCTGGTTATACTACATTGGCTTGATTTTAGTTGCGTAGTATAATGCGCCTGAAGAACACTTGTTAACCCCTTGGTCACTTTCTTGGTTAATTCAGCTGAGCCACTTTGGGCGTGTGGGAATTAGTTTCCAAATACGATTTATACAGCTTTATAGCTGAACTGAGTGTTATTTTTAGACCCTTTTAAAGGTCCCCCACTCGCGTCCGACTCAAGCAGCAAGACTTTGCACGATGGACGCTCTCTTTGCTCCCCTGGCAAGTGCACTCGGGGCGTCTGTCGACCAGCTCAAGTTGATTTGGTGTCTGCTAGTCGCATATCCCCTCGGAAGTGTTTTTATTCGAATACCAACATCTCAGCCGAGTCTTAAGCACGCGTTCAGTATACTAATCTCGTTCTTTTTCTTTATACCTGTCCTCAATCTGCAATGGGGTTACCTGCAACTACTTGGTAGTGCCCTGGGGACCTACTTCATCGCGGCAACCGTGAAAGGCCCTAGCATGCCATGGATTGTCTTCGTGTGAGTTGTCTGTATTTCATCGTAGGCGTCTCAGCCTGACAACTTTGTAGTTTCGTCATGGGACACCTCACTGCAAAGTAACTCGTGGCTTTACGACTTCTTTTTGTTCTTCCTAACCACTCTTGTAGCCATGTTATCCGCGCAGTCTATGCATTAGGTTACGAAACGTTTGAGATCACGGGTCCTCAGATGGTCTTGACCATGAAACTCACGACTTTCGCTTGGAATATTTATGACGGGAGGAGGCCTACGGAAGAACTCGACAAGTGGCAACTTCAGAAACGTGTCACGACATACCCCAGCTTACTAGAGTTCCTTGGATTCTCATTCTACTTCCCCGGTGTGTTGGTCGGACCGTATCTTGATTTCGCGTCGTATACTTCTTTGATCGACGGATCTTTGTTCAAATCCAACGGTGCTAGCCCGAAGATGCCAATGCGCAGGAGTACCCCTGATGGTAGAAAGCGCGTTGCTTACCGCAAGATGGTGATGGGTCTTACGTACTTGGGTCTTTTCGTGGTTTTGAATCCATCCTACAACTATTGGACCGCGTTGACTCCTTGGTTCGCGGAGCAAAGTCTATTGTATCGGATCGCAATCATCCAATTCTGCGGGTTTATGGAGCGTTGTAAATACTATGCGGTCTGGACTTTGACGGAGGGCGCGAGTATTCTGACTGGCCTTGGTTTCACGGGTTGGGGACCTTCTGGCGAATCTCTTTGGGAGGGTGCAGCAAATGTTAAAGTCAAGGAGATTGAACTGCCCACGAACATGAAGGTCCTTATCGATTCTTGGAACATCAACACCAATATATGGCTCAGGGAGTGCATCTACAAGCGCGTTACTCCCAAGGGAAAAAAGCCTGGTTTCAGCAGTAGCATGATTACGTTTATTACCAGCGCCTTCTGGCACGGTATTGCCATCGGGTATTACCTGACCTTTATCCTTGGCGGATTTGTTACCTACCTTGGTCGAAAGTGTCGCTCCGGGTTCCGCCCGCTCGTCCTTCCCGATCCTGGAGCGCCTGCTACCATAGCGAAGGTTATGTATGATGCGATCAGCACACTCATCTGCGTGTTGCTGCTCAACTTCATGGCCACGCCATTCATGGTGCTAACGTGGGAGAACTCTATGTTAGCGTGGTCGCGTCTTGGTTGGTACGGCTGCTGGATCGTGGGTCTTGGGGTCGTCTTCTTTAATGCCGGAGGATCGCAGTATCTGCAGGGTTTGCAGAAGCAACACAATATCGGTGTTGCCAAGAAACCTCAGACTCCTGGTCCTCATGTCGTCGCCCCATTAGAGCCTGCTGCGGAGGAGCTCAAAGCGACGCTGAATTGAGAACAGCTATAGCTAAGTACCTACGTTATATCCGGATTTGTCCCTAGATCTATGAAGTGGTTCTATAATAGACCTTTTGGTTATCACGTCGCTCTTCACGAGCTCCCACTGGGCAAAGTCTGACATTGGTACTGTGACCGAAAACAATGCATTGAGGATTTGCGCTTGGGATTTGAAACCAAACGGTGATCTTTCCCGGTGTGTGACCAGTCATTCAAGTTCGATCAGCTACCGGCATGAACCAGGATTCACATGACAAACTTGTGGATTAATTAGGAGGCCTGCGCTATCCTCCAAGTTCCAACTGAAACAGCCCTAGCCCTGATCGTATAATCTTGTGCTACGCAAATGCATCTCCGACAGGGTAAACAAGTTTCAGCAAATGGGGAATGTCTTGGTGCACTGACGGATCCGGAATTGATCAGTGTGGGTGGTCCAACTGAACCACCCAAGTAAACACGGTACTGCCCTTGTAGCTCTCCATCGAGAGGAGACTTCCGGGCCGGTGGGTAGCCTGTAGCCCATTCCTTGCCCGGACCGCTGTGGCTAGCACCGTATTGCTACAGATTGTCATCTGTTGTCCTCTACAAAAAGCTGTCGCATCACTGCATGTGATGGAATCACATCGCGGTAGTCGGGTAACAGCCTAAAGGGTAACCCGTGTGCGTTCCGGGAGGTCCGGATGAGGTTCGATCGTGGTGCGTCCTCAACTCAGAATCAAGTGCAAATAGACCTCTGTTCGGTAACCAGCGATGAGCCAGGGTGCGTTACTTCTGGGGTTAATTTCCGACAGCGAAAGCTCTCGACTCTTCTAGCTCAGCTCGTCTGTTTTATTTCACAAAGAACGGTGGATGGTGTACGTTGTAGACTTGCCGGTAATTCAAGGTGTAAAATGGTCCGATAAATCTACGAAGTCATTCCATCGATGAGATGAGGTCTATGAGGAGGTTCATAGGTTTCGGTCGGAACGGACCGGGATGTGTCTTGAGGGAGTAATTTGCGGCAGAGTTTGATCCGGCACGTGTTTGAGTAGCGGTGCCTTCTCCTGTTTGCAGTGGTGTGCTGCCAGTCGGTCGGTCTTAGCTGTGTCTCCTTGTCAGACGCAACTACCACCACCATCCTCGTCGACCATGAGCGTGTCCGTAGATGACCTCGTCGCCTCTCTATCGGCAAACCACATCGGTCAGGAGGCCTTAGACCTTGCTGCACTCCAGGTAGACAATTCATTTACCCCACATCGCTTTGCACAGGAGGCTTATCTTATTCGCTACCCCGCTTTCTCCTCCAGACTCAGCTGGCGCAGACCCTATTCACACACCAGATTTCCCTCTCTTCCCCTCACGGTCATTCCCCTGCTTTAGTTAGCGTCAACGTTGCACGACGCGACCCTACAAACGTGCAGCACTGCACGACTCCCACCGCACGCACTCCATCTTCGACTGCCTTCACCTGGCCACTTCCAATTCCAGAACATGTAGAACATTCTCGTAAACGAAGTGTCTCGCTTGTGCGCCGCCCAAGTGATGAGGGGTGGTGTAACCTCGAGGAAATGGACGAGGAGCGTACCGTGGAAAACATGGTAGCACCAGAATCACCACGCTCTCAAAACCCATATTTGTGGTCGTCCTACCAGGGAGACGGTTATGGATCTTCAACGAGACTCTTTTCTGCTCCAGCGCCCACACAGTCAAGCATCAACTCCCCGATTGATTCTTCACTATTCACATCTACAGATCCATTTTACCTGCAGGAATCGCAATCTGCGCAGCAATCCCATCCCTCATTTTTCAGTCACGTTGGTATGCCAAACTCTCACTCACCATTCATGATGGGAGTGCCCTCTTGGGATAGGTGAAATCATCCACGTGTCCTGACAAAACGCACGGGCGTTCAAATCCCAACTCTCGTTTCACTACTGTACAATCTTTTCACCAGCCCCTCTCCGATATGCGCCTTGTACCACCACTTTCTCCTTTCACCACTCTTCTCGATTGAATGCTCTCGCATATACGCGTGCTTGACCTGGCACATCACGCGAGCACATACATCTTCATCTAATATGAACCGCGATACGGCCTGAGCGCCGTGTTTTTGGTAACCCCCATGCTGCTGTATACCCTGCCAGTGGCAATTATCACTGGCGCAGAGCACGAGCCTTGCTTTCCTCCACGCTCCGATTCTTGTACGGATCTTCATCCCTCATTGTCCGGGTCGCTGTTCTTTGCTACCTCCACTACCATGTACAGCATTTTTGTGAACAATCTGCTTCGTAATTTATGTCTGCTTACAGTTACATCCTTCAAGTTTGCGTACCCTTCATGGTAATAGAATGTCAACTCATTGTTGTCGTTTCTCCGACCGGAGTGAATCGGTAAATGCAAACGAGATTATGCACGGGCTAAATGGATATCTCCCTGTCGCTACCAGTTACTTGGTAATTGACTCCTTGCGAGTCATCCGTGGTCGATGCAAGCTGAATAGCCTGCTTCGTGAACACACCATTACACATTGGATCTGGTTGGCACCTGCGTCTGAATCTGTCGTTAACCTTCTAGCTCGACCACGTTAGGGCGGGTTCTCAAGTTTAAGCTTCGCCCACCTTTCGCAGGCCAATCTCGATACTTGGCGTATCAGCGACTCGTATACGACTTTCTTGACAATCACGGTTTTCTTTCGCGTCTTTCATCATTCTGTGCGCGATGACTGTCTCTACGATAACTGTGTATCAGGGTAGGACAGGCAAGACAATGTGCTGTAGTTCATGAACAGCCAGCCGAGGTTCTAGGTCTGATGCATCTCTTTGGCAAGAGCACCACTTGCTATGCTGATGCGCTCGTTGGTGTCACCATTATGTGATCCTGCCACGGATGTTGTTGAGAGGTAAACTTGCCCTGGTGACCAGGTAGTGCTCTGGTGCACAAATGATGGAGAGGTGAGATTCAGATTTGAATCGCTCGGTCATCGACAACTTTGTTACGTGGCTTCGGAGAAGAAGTGATTTGCTGGGAAGCAGAACTTGCAAAGTTATCGATAACCTTGCATGACAATTATACCCTGTGCAGGTGAATTCTGACTTTTCAAACAAGTAGTAAAAGAAATCGGTCCTTGGGTGATTTGGATCAGTTCCTGGTGAAATGCAACTTCTAGCATACAGACGTGGATAATAACGGCTTTATAGTACAAACAGGTGAAACGCATGCTGCCCGCTTAATCAACTCACATATGACCTTGATAGTGTGCTGCGCAATGCCATGGGTATGTATGATGTGTGATCACTTAGAACAAATCTTCCAAAGTCATTTGCTTCACGATATCCGTGTTTGAAACCATCTGAGCAAACTCTTCAAAGCTGAGTTTTCCGTCCCCATCGTGGTCACCCTCCATAATAGTTTTGTCAACTATTTGTTGGAGTTGTTGGTCCTTGAGGTTGTTGCCGACCATCATTTTGAGGACCAAGAAGAGTTCACCGTTGGAAATGAAACCATCACGGTCGACGTCATACACCTTGAAAGCAAATCTTAATTTCTCCTCTCTGCCACCTCGGCTGCTGAAAGCGCTCAGACCACCAACGAATTCTTGGAAATCGACAGTCCCTCCGCCACTAAGATGCAAGCGATAGGAAATTAGACGCCAAAGTGTAGGGCAAAGGGGTGATAGATGATCACAAGATACGCACTCTTCGTCGAAAATGGCTATCATTCGCGATGCCAGTGGGTTGGTGGCTATCTGTGGTATTTGCAAGAACTCTTCTCGGTCGATGGATCCTGATCCATCACTAGAAATATGAGAAAAATGTGGCGAGTGCGAATGGCATGCAAGGTAACTGTCCAGTTTCATGAATCGTTTCTTCAGACGTTCTAGCTCAGCGGATGTGAATAATGTACTGGGGTCATTCGAGGCGGTAAAGACACGTATATTACCGACGTACAGTTGGACCGCTTTTGCATGTCCTCCATGAACTGGGATGCTAATCACTGTCGAGTGAGGTCAACTCGCATTGGCAATCTACAAGTGACGCACGCGTTTGACCCATGATGAATACAACTGTGCAGACGAGGTTATATGTGGGAGATTGAGTTGATCGTCGAAGGTGAGTTGAGTGGATTGATGCAGTTCAAGTTGTACTGCAACGACCGACAAAGGGCAAGCTGTAAGGATAGTTCCGTGAGAATTAGTACCTTATCTTCGCTTGGTTTCGAGACTTTGCATTGTGCAAGTCGTTTCGTTTTATGTTGCGGCCATGTACGAGCTGCAGCAGACTCATCCGGTCGACAGCCAGCCTCCATGGCATTGGCAGAATCCAACGACTAATCGTGTCGCCCAGTTTGCTAAATGTCATTCAGACTTTTCCACATAGAAATTCTTCGAGGTCCATTCACTCGCATAGCCTCCCTCTTTACCCATATCGGACATCTGAAGTTATCAACCATCAAGTCGATTTCACGCGGGGGATCACTGGGGCGAGTACTAATCTTGGTGCTTCGCGTGATACAACGCTTTCCGATGCTCAAAGGCGTACTATTTACGCGTTGTCTACTCCTCCTGGCAAGGGCGGCGTTGCTGTCATCAGGATATCAGGGCCTGATGCTCTCAAGGTCTGGAGGGCTACCACTCGCTCTGTCCGAAATCCCACCATAGACAAGACACCCGTTCCATGGCTCGCGGAATATCGTGAGGTCATTGACCCTGCCACAGGAGAAAAACTGGATGATGGATTAGTGCTCTTCTTCAGAGGTAGATTCCGTCCTCTTCAAGTGAATGTATTGATTTCATATACCTAGTACAGGGCCAAAATCATTTACCACCGAGGATGTCGTCGAGTTACAGGTTCACTCCGGCCGAGCAGTACTCTCAGCGATCCTTCGAGCGCTCTCGAAACTACCGTATTGTCGCCCAGCTCAACCAGGAGAGTTCACGAGACGTGCTTTTGAAGGTGGACGATTGGACTTGACTCAGGTGGAAGGGTTGCGAGATCTGATTGACGCCGAGACGGATGCTCAAAGGCGCATTGCGGTATCTGGTACGACGGTATGGTTCAATCATTAATTTTCAACTTCCCTTCTCATATTGGTCATTCTTTTGCGACGGGCATCCAACGAGCTCGGTTTGATGCGTTGAGAGCACAGATCCTGGATTGTCTCATGTATGTCGAGGGTTTTATCGACTTTGGTGAAGACGTCGACGAACTGGGACAAGAAGCGATGTTCGAAGAAGGTGTGTGATTCTGCTGGATTTCATGTGACTCCTGTAGTTGTAATACGATCGTTTTTAAGCTTGTGCACGAGCACAGGAGATTATTGGATCCATTCGCTCGCACTTGTCTGACAATCGCCGGGGCGAAATTCTTCGGTCCGGAGTTAAACTTGCGATCTTTGGGCCACCAAATGCTGGGAAAAGCAGTCTCTTCAATTTCCTTGGTCAGCTGTCGTGATACGCTTGTTTGCTTCTCACAAGTCTGACATGCTATTTTGGGCAATGGTATTTAGCTGAGCGTGATGCTGCTATCATTTCTCCAATTCCTGGAACAACGCGAGACGTTCTGAGCCTCACTCTTGATATTGGAGGTTTTCCTGTTGTGTTGAATGACACCGCGGGAATTCGGACGACAACCGAGGATGCCATCGAGCGAATTGGAGTTGAGCGAGCTGGGAATGTTATTGAAGCGTCGGATGTCTCGATATGTGTTCTTTCCTTGGAAGAGATTGCCACAAGAACATTAGGTGGCCAGGTGCAAATCAAAATACCGGAGGATGTCGTCGACCATCTGAAACCCAATACCATCTTTCTTCTTAATAAATCAGATCTCGCATCGGATGTATACACAGATGAATTGCGGAAGGTTCTGGAACTTGCTCTGCTTCAACATACCCCCGGTATCACGTTGCATTTGTGGTGTATAAGTCTTCACTCTGGCGAGGGGACGAGGGAATTTTTGGACGGCCTAGGGTCCCTACTTAGGGAGAGATATGAGTAAGCATTTTCAGACACTCCCTATAGTCTCTTGGTTCTTATACAATCCAAATTGTTGACAGGTACTCGGAAGCGCGATCACTTGAAGATTCTCCGCTCATTACTCAAGCACGCCACCGAGACTACCTTGAATCAGCGGTGAGGCATCTAGAAGATTTCCAGTCATATCCCCTCTCGCAGATCGACATTGCCGCAGAATCCTTGCGCTATGCGGCTCGCGCAATCGGAGCTGTTTCCGGAGTTGATGTCAGTACTGAAGAGGTTCTGGGCGCAATTTTCAGTTCTTTTTGCATTGGGAAATGATAAGTACTCTGGTATTCACTGGTTGCATTTAGAATGTCTAGCAGCATCGGATGCGGGCATCAAGAACGTATTGTTGAAAATATTAGAAGATCAGGAAACCCAGTTCCCTCGTAAGAGCGTGCAAATAAAACGGTCAAACACGACAGCAATATGAATGGGATATCTAAAAAGACGATCGGGTATAACCAGGTCTCGGATGACTCCATCCACTCATTATACTAAAGGAGAGGATGGCCAACTGAGTAACATCTCTGCGCGTTGGCGCAGGTTGTTCATATCACCAAAAGGTATGTCCTGGAGCTCGGAGAGCTGAACTAGACTTGTGCGCAACTCCGCGGTCAAAATAATATAACCTAAATGAACTGTCAGAGAAGACTAGAAGAGAATGACGGACCATTTGACCACGCATATCCAGACTAGCCCGCACGGACTCTATTTCAGCGAGGACAACGCTCAACATTTCTAGATCCTCATCGTGAATGCGAACTTTGCCTTTGACGAGACGCTGCAGAGCGGCGACCCAGCCATTGATCTGTTCCTCGGTTGTTTCGAATGTTGCTTTGCTGGTTACTAACCCATCTTCACTGGGCTCCTCGGGCGGTCCGTCTGGCGAGAAGTGAAAGATAGTAGGTGGAAGTTCGGGAGACTGACTAGTCAACTGGGTACTTGGGATAGTGCTGATTTGCCCTCCTGGCACCGTAGAGGGAGCGCTTTCCGACGCGCTCGACTCCCTGTGGTTCGGACTCGGCTCTCTGTCCAAATCGTCCGGTGAGGGGAACAGATCAATAGCAGCCTAGTGAAGTAAAACATGTTCATGTTAGTCCATGTCTTGGAAATACTGCACTTGTTGCGAAAAAATGAACTCACCGGTTTGGGCCGTGCCCCCTTGTCCATGCGAACAGTCGCGTTTTCGCCGAACATGGTGACCAAGCGTTCCTTGAACCTGTCCCCGCGAGGTACGCGTAGCGAGAGAAATGCTTTCTGGGGAAGCGTCGGCATGGGTCCGCGCCATGGATTCCTCGCAACGCAAGCAGGGACTGCGGAACCTGGTCCCGCAGGTTTGCGCGTATATGTTACTCTATCGAAGTCCATTGCAACGTCATGGTTCAATACTTCGGGAAGTTTGGACTGTCCGACGGTGGGCGTCATTTTGGTAAAAACATCTTGTTCCGCGCCCCAGGTGACAGGTGCTTCTACGGTTCCGAGCGACGCATCGATCAACGCAGCGTAGGCATCGTACTGGATAGACTTCAGCCGTTTGACTGGACGCTCAGGACGCACGGACGTCTCTCGAGTGGATAACGCGACATCATCGGAGTTCGTCTCAGAAAGGACACCTCTTGCCCGCGCAAGATGTTTCTTGGGCGTAGGTGCAAGGAGGCGGTTGCTCAGTTGCGGACGTTCATCTTCAGTCTCTGTACTACCGGTCTCAATTTCTGTTTGCGGTGCTGGCGACACGTCGTTGTCTCGGTTTATGGCAGAGTGGAGTCGACCGAGGCGAAGAGGGATATTCGGAGGCGGGGAAAGATCGACATGCTTGTTGGCGTCGAACGTGCGCTTTAACGCGCTAACCAAGCTTAGCGCGCTCGAGTCAGAAATAACTGAACGACGAGGAGCGGAAAGCGGTTTTGACGCGCTAGACTGTGTCGAGGGTCGACGTTTTGACACGATGACAACGCCAGCAAACTGAGCCTTCTTGTTGTTGTCCCGCTTCGGATGATTCGAAAGTGGACTCGAGCTTCCCGAAGCTCCGCCGAGTCTTGGAGACTCGGAACTGGGGCCATTGCTTGTCGTCCTCACCCCGGTGTTCGAAACCACAGTTGAAGCCTCAGGTTCATCAGCCTCGGAAGCTAATGTACCTTCGACTCCTTCTGACTTCCCTAACGGAGTCCAAGATGGAAGGTCAAGTATGACCTGACTGGGAGAAGGTGAGATATGCTCAAAATCTGAGGATAGCACCACTTGATCCTTGTTCATGCCAGGCAGTATCTTTGGGAGGCATAGGTGACAGATCAACTGTGTACTTGAAAATCAAACAAGAAGTATGTGTACCTTCTGTGGTGTGACATCCTGTTCTGCAGCAAGGCTACTATATCTCCTTGGTGTGGCTACAGGAAGAAAATTGTCACTATGTTGAGGTCAGAAAATTTGATGAGCTAACAGTATGACAAAGTTGGATTATGCTGAAGTTGAGAGTGAATAATTGGTTCTGGATGATGGGAGCTGAATGAAAGAGCCATAATTGGTTGTTTGTTCTCTGTTGAGAGAAGAATATTGAAGTTTCTCTAGCTCTTTTTTATATGTAATGAGCAATCTGATTGTTGCCACCTATTGAAGAAGTTCAAACAAAACTGTGGTATTTGTTCATAGTGAAGATTATATGTGATTATAATCAACTTACAGTTATTTAGAAATCAGATTTGACAATGGAAGTATTTCACAGATGAGTTAAAAGAAAAAAAAACACAAGAACATATATTTGATCAGATAGTTTTATAGTATCCTTGTTTGTTTATAAGTGTTGTTATTTGAGAGTATTTGGAGCAACTCTAAAAATAGAATGACTTTAAATGAAACACTCAACAACTCACCTAGAGCGCTGAAGTGCTTGTATCGGAACAATAGAGGTAGTCAGGCAAGTGGAGAGCTGATGAGAAGAACTCCAGGAGAACAAGACTGAGGGGGACGCCCTTCAGACTCCTGGTTTATATACTATTGGTGTGTTTGTACCTATTTGGTATGAACCTTAACTACTAGCCAATAGCAAAAGTAGATCGTACAGCAATGCGCAGCAAGCATAGCCTTGCGCAGTAAGCTGAGTAAGAACAATAGAAATGATGAGTAAGGATTGACTGCGGCGCAGCAATCTTAGTAAGAAAAGTAATCAAGAATGAGTAAGCAAGAGTAAGCATATATGAGTAAGCGGAAAGATAGTCCGTGTCACGTGACAAGTGTCAGGTGATCAGGTCACGTGATCAAGTCACGTGACTATTGTACAAGATATTCAACTAAGTCCAAAAGTAAAGCTGAGTCACGTGAAAGCGTAGTGAAGTAAGTAAAAGTGTAGGATAAGAAAGGTAAGAAATGTACCATTTGTAACATTAAACTTAGCATGTAGATTATGGCTTCCAGTTATTATATAAAGACTCACAGAACAAGTATTCATAGTCTTATTGTTTCTTTATCTTCAAATGTATTTCTTCAATCTCTTGTACTTCAATACTGGACTTGATGTTTCTTCTTTAAGACAGATTAAATTTATATGTCTCAATGTATGTTATCTTATATCTCTGCTTTTTTTATTTTCACTTCACTTTTATTCTCCTGATTTCATTTCTATTGCTATGCACAGCTATGCTCATAGCCTTGTTTCTTGCTGTATATTGCTATGTCTCTAGCCTATGGCATTATTTTCCCTTATCTAAGATTACAAGTTTCTTCTTATTTAGTCATGTTATGTACAAATATTGACAAATACTAGCTTATATATATGTTTAAATATCGGGAGCTAGACCATATGTTCTTGTTAGGGACTGGAAGTTTTCCTTTGTATTTACTTAGAAGAGTACCATAACTTTAAAATTCATGTTTCCTGTGTTACAATTGCCCTATCTATTTCCTTTTCCTCTACCATTATCATGTACTTAACTCAAGTCATGGGTTCAAGCTCTACCTTGATCACTTTGTTCTTCTCTTTTAGTCAGCAAGGTTCTTCATGATTCTATTGCTTTTCTTGCTGACTCATTTCCTTTGACTTTTGATTACTCATAGATAAATGTTGGCTTACTCACTTAATATTCTATGACATTCCATGGGTTTCTATCTTATTTATTAATTACTCATTGATGTTCTTTCATATTCTCTAGTCTTCTATACTCAAAGTATATAGATCCTAGATACTCTGCCTTGTATTCACAAGCTAGACCTACACAATCTAGCCCTTGTTCTTGCCTTTGATCCTTTCTGTCTGTGAGTTCTGTCTACTCTAGAGAATACACTAGGCTTTGTATGGAATATCCACTACAAGCTCCTCCTTAAACCTTTGAACCTAAGACTTTGTGTCTATACTTCAGCCTATCTGGCCCAAGTAATACTCTGCTTATATTGACAGCCATACTGTAGTTTACTGTACCAACCTTTATCTTTAAACTTATATAGCTAAGACCCCATGTTGAATGATTATATCTATAATATATATACTATATTATAAACTCATTCTTTTCCTCCTCTTCTGTTATATTTTATTAGTCCTTGAACACAAATAACTTCAATTTCTTAATTATTTTTTTATATGGATAGTAAACACATCATCTATGCTTTCAGCTCACTATAGGTTTATCCTAGAGTATGCCTCTTTTGATGAGTATGATTACTATATTCCATGCCCTGTGAGATTAAATGGTTTCAATGTTTTAATTAAACTTTACTGCTAGCATGCAGAACAAATATTATCCTACTCTAGCACAGTAAGTGCAAGGTCAAATCACAGAATTACATAGCCATATGCATTAAACACTATCTTCTGGACTAAGGAAGTTTTCTCAGTTATGTATATCTTAATCTTATCTCAAGCTCATAGACTCCTATTTATTTTTTTCACATTTTACCTGAGACATATGAATATACTTTACTTTAATCTATCATAAAACTCTTCTCATATGCCTCATAACTTCCCTAGATTCCTCATATATATATGATCTTCCATTCCATCATATTTCATGGTATATACATGTATCACTTCATATCTGCACATCATGTATATTATGCTTTTCTTCTATTCTATGGCTGTACTAATACATACGTCTCCTCATATACATATGCATAGGATATCTAAGATCATATGTAAATAGATACAAGCTTCATGTAGTATATACAGTACATATAGTAAACCCCCAATGTGGCAGCCAGAGGACTACAGTTCATTTTCTATTTCTTTTGGTCTTCTCTATCTAAACTCTTCTTTGAAGATCATGTCTGAGTGACTTGAGTTTCTCATGTACTTTTCACTATAGGATATATACATATACTCTATGACTTTTCTTCACTCCAGATAGCTTATTAAACTTTCTAGGATATAGAGTTATAGTCCCACACACTTTCCCTACTACTTGATTAAGTTATATATATATCTAAGCAAACATACAGTTTACTCTTTTTTATATAGTTTTAATTCTAGTTGATTGTTTCTTGCTGGGTTTGATTACAATGTTGTGTATGTATGCTATTGTATGAATTTTGATGGTCTATAACAAGGAATGGCTGGAGTATTGTATATAACTGTAATAGATTCTTGTGATCTGGGGAGCAGTGAATGGCTTGAAAACTCATTCAGATTAATTGATAACTGAAATCCTTATGCAAAATATTGTCTATTTGTCTATAACATACTATGTCATTGTATTTTCTCTTGTTACTTCTCAAAGAAAGAACACTAATCATAGAAAGGTTTTAGCTGTTATCTGTTACAAACGGTATATTTCTTACCTTTCTTATCCTACACTTTTACTTACTTCACTACGCTTTCACTTGACTCAGCTTTACTTTTGGACTTAGTCGAATATCTTGTACAATAGTCATGTGACTTAATCACGTGACACGGACTATCTTTCCGCTTACTCATATATGCTTACTCTTGATTACTCATTCTTGATTACTTTTCTTACTAAGATTGCTGCACCGCAGTCAATCCTTACTCATCATTTCTATTGTTCTTACTCAGCTTACTGTGCAAGGCTATGCTTGCTGCGCATTGCTGTACGATCTACTTTCGCTATTGGCTAGTAGTTAAGGTTCATACCAAATAGGTACAAACACACCAATAGTATATAAACCAGGAGTCTGAAGGGCGTTCCCCTCAGTCTTGTTCTCCTGGAGTTCTCCTCATCAGCTCTCCACTTGCCTGACTACCTCTATTGTTCCAATCTAAGCACTTCAGCGCTCTAGGTGAGTTGTTGAGTGTTTCATTATCTTTCTTCAAACTATGGGCATATACTCCTCAGTGTATTGTCCTTTGATAAGAGATACAAATAAACTAGCTATTATTTGTATACTTCTTTATTTAAAGCCCAAGGACTATATCAAGGTCTAGTGGTAGGACTCTACTCTTATCCTGGGATATCTTATGAATTTTATGCTATACATATATAATCTTTTATTTTCTCACTTTACAGTATACAATGTGTTATGATTTCCTTATCTATCACTATCTTTTCTTTTCTTTTCTTATTATTCTTGATCTCTTATTGATCTCATTAATGTAGAGAACTATAGTTCTCTGTGTATATATCTGACCATTTCTATTACTCCTTACTATCCTAGACCCCAATATCATCTATTTCACTCCATCATCCTCCAACCCCCATTTATTCTGAAGCATCTCCATATCTAGACTCACTTTCCTATACATCAGACTTGTCATTCTGGTACCAGTTTTCCCTAGGATCCCTTGTTCAAGTCCTGGAATCTGTTGTCCTTGTCCTAACTAGTCACTTGATAAGTAGGATGTTCTTTTCTCTCCTCTATTACTTTCACTATATCCTGTAGAGTCCAATAGAACTCAATTCATACCTTTACAGTATCATAGTCTGTTCTTTTTTTCTTCCTATATTTAGGACTTCTACTCTGAACTTGTCTAGACTATAAAAGTCATGTATCTTTGCATTTCACAACTTGTGTGACTAAGGGAAAAGTGTTCCCTTCCTATCTCTTGCAGTCCTACTTGTTGCCTTCCTTCTTTACATATTTCCTAACAATTCCTTCCATTCTTCAGACCTTCTCATCCTATTCTATATTCTAGAAACTCTTACTCTTTCCTGAGTCTCCTGGTCATTGTATTCTTCAATTCTATAGCCTTTAGAGTCCCTTTAGAGTTGAGCAATCACACTCTCATACTTATTTCTTCTTCTGTGTTACTGACTGATTATATCTAGTCTGGAGCTAGTTCTAGATCTCTACATCAATCTTGCTGTACCAATAGACTAAGGATTGTGCAACCAATTCTTCCCTAGTATTCTTCCACCTTCTATGGTACAATATTGCTCAACCAATAATATGATAGTACTTTTCTTTTCTTCTTGTTTTCCTTTTTCTCTTCTCTTGAGTATATAAGGAAGAGTCCTTTGCTATATCTTATTCTTAAGCTAGCTCTACACAATACATACATTGCTAGTTCTTAGCCTTCCTCAGATTGATCTAAAACACTCAAAAGTCATAAGACAATCAGATACTTCACAAGACTGACTTTGGAGGAGAAGATCAAGTGAACTAAACTGGAGGATGTCCAGCCTAGCACCCAAGTTTATATACTATTATAATATTTGTACATGTTTGGTTCTTATCTACTACCAAAGAAAATACCCATAGCCCTGAAGATAAGAGGAAATAAGGCTATAGGCTGAATGAAAATAAGTGGCATAGCCATGAAATGGAAGTGAGGCTATAATGTACAGCCATGTACAGTAACAGAAATGAAAAGAAGTGAAGAGAAGAAGTAAGTATGAGAAGACATGTGTTATATCATGAGAAGTGAATATAACTAAAAGGAGAATGTGCAGAGATCTAGATCTAAGTCTAGACTCAGCATTAGAAGATCAGATGAAAGTACAAGATAAGATGAGATAAGATTGAGAGAAGGAAAACAACTAAGTCTGTAAAGTGTAGGGAGAAGAATTGAACTGTAACATGATCTCTATCTAAGAGTCATTCTCTCCTTATTGATAAGTCTCTACTTCACTTGAAGAAGTAGCTAGAGCTAGGATCTATACAACAGCATAACAATATATATCACATATATATTTTATTTCCATGCACTGTGTTTTTATTTCATTCCATGGCTATACTAATATTGTTCATTATAATACAATATAATATACAACCTTATCATGTATTGGTATTTAATATTTTGATGGCCTATCATATAAAATTAATTACTTAGACCAGGCCTGCCCTACTAAACCTTCAAATAGAATACCATCAAAATTCATCAATTTAACATATTCATCCTAGCACAAGGGATCACAAAGTTTGTCAGTATGTAACTCAAACCAGCAATCACAATGCATTGGCACTGATTGTGCATTTGTACATACCTTGACAACCTCAGGATGCTTCTCTGCCAACTGAATAGCTATCTCTCTCAACTCCTGTTTCAAAGCATCTAAACCAGCCTTTGAAACAGTGTTCTTACCTTGACAACCTTCGGCATCAAGACACCCGACCCAACATCGTCCAAGGGCATCAACAATTGTTGTTGTCCACCTTTTTATTCTCGGACTGCAGGTATCAAGTAGAACAGAGATGCTGGATAATGAAGCAAGTTGGAGTGCAACCTCCGTTGTGGGAATTGTTGAGTCGGACTCGGCCTGATCTGCACCTGCAATGTTCTCTGGCTCGACCGGGGCAGGCAGCTTTCCATTACAGCCCTTCTTCGCTTGAGAGACATCGAAAAGAGGTAATGTAAGCCATTCAGCTAACACAGGGATAACACCTTTGAGGAAACGAGCGCCTCCGACACCAAGTGCCGACAAGACAGACGGCAAAGACTGCGCAGCTGCAACGAGAGTCGGGTTGAAATTGCATCCCTTTGAGACTGGATCCTCTGCAATCCGGATTGAGTCTGCTTCCGTGTGCTCCGGGTCGGTGAAAGCACCGGGATCAGGACCTGACGACGCCGAGGAAGGTGGGAGAAAGACGGGCGAGTACATTATTACTGTGCCGAGCAATGAGGTGGAGAGAAGTGTGGAGAGACGAGAAAAGCGGGTAGATAATAATTGCGAGTGGTGCGGTTGATCAACATGATGCGAAACACCATGGGAAGGAAGTGCAGGTGGAGTTGTGAGATCAATGAGCTGGAGGGTAGTCGAAACACCTAGACGTATGAACTCAGGAGTCGATTTGTCTCCAAGGTGTGACAACGAATTCGTCAATGACTGCATCTCTTACCAGATCAGTTTGGGAGCCCTTAACTATGAACACTGATGCCGATTACGTACGTTAAATAGCAACGAGTCTACGCCCGTCCGGACGAGTAATTCGTGGGGTATACGATTCAGCATCTCGGACACCAGCCGGGCGCCCAGGATCTTGTATGGTACTTGGTAATCGTCCAAGAAGGTCATGACTGGAGGGAGGAAAAGCGGCCATGTTGTTTCATACATAGGAGACTTGACGGCCGCCTGAGCTAGAGCCATACGCACAAGTGAAACAAGATAGATACCTCACAATTCCAGAGACACCAACGAATGACCTCCTCTATTCCGGGATGTTCTTTCCAGGGCTGTTCGATGTAGGTGTCTTGTATGTCTGCCGGACGGGGAAGGATACGTGATGTCTCTGTATGAAGTCGGGGATGAGGAGTTGCAGCGAAGATAGGTTTAA
Organism: Chalciporus sphaerocephalus; assembly: GCA_038094055.1. Lineage (NCBI taxonomy): Eukaryota > Fungi > Basidiomycota > Agaricomycetes > Boletales > Boletaceae > Chalciporus > Chalciporus sphaerocephalus. The sequence goes on from JBBPTH010000003.1 coordinate 834,255, forward strand.
CAATATACGTCAAGATGTGTGTGATTAGTGGGCGTGAAGGAGAGACCACTGCTAGACGAGCAGACGCGAGTGAGCGTGTTGGGATAGACGACCATTCAGCAGTTGCTGTCAACGGTGCGAGGACGCGAACGAGATCAGCTTGTTCGGCGATTGAGAGTACAGAGATATCGAACGAATCCAATCGACTGAGCCAGGTCTCCGTGTTCGATTTCCACGTGAACAGCTCAGACAGAAGAGTTGGGTCAGTTATACCGCCGTATCGTGCAAATGCAGTGGGCAGGACGAGTGAGTCGATGATTTGTTTGATTGTAGTCGACATTGACGACGAGAACAGCGAAAGCAAGGTTGCCAGTGCCACCTGCAGAGTGATTCACAGTTGATGTTTGACCGCAACGATCAAGTTCAGGATCATGAACGCGTCCCTCCTCAGTACGTCCATTCGTCCCACTGCGTTTGAAACGTGTCGCTCATACTCTGCAGATCCTTTTATTATCACCCACCCTACAACCGTACAGACGTCCCTTGTATCAGGAGCTTCGTTTGCACGCTTCGACTCCTCAGGAAAGCTTCTGGCTGCTGCGCGTAACGACGGAGCAGCTGTCATATGGGACCTCGACACCAGGGCAACAGTCAGATGGTGTGAGGGTCATGTGAAAGGTGTCACTGCCATTGAGTGCGTTCGCCATGGTTTATGTCTCATACGCATAACCCTCACCAGCATAGTTGGTCGCGCAACTCCCGATATGTCCTCACTGCCTCAAAAGACTGGAATATTATCATCTGGGATCTCGCCTCGCCTCACGACCCTCCACGCAGACATGCTACAATCCGATTTGACGCCCCTGTGGTCACGGCGAGTTTCCACCCGAGAAATAGGTGAGTTGAACTATAAGAGACTCAGATGCACTTTCTTATACAGCAAGACCCTCAGCCGGATTGTTCTCGCCCTTCTCAGCACAGGCGAAGCGTATATCGTCGATTTACGCAACTCTCATCGTGGTCGGTCTGAACTGTGTGAAGAGGATGAAAACGAAAGAGCGCGGTACGTAGCATCATCTCCATCTTCTGGATAGTAGCCCACGTTTTGCGCTATCCAAACGAACTTTTCTGACCCATCCAATCAGGGCTTTAATGACTACCGCTCGATTTGACCCAACAGGTCGACACGTTTTTGTTGGTACCTCTGCAGGCACTGTGTGCGTATTCAATGTCCGAACGAAAGGAGTAAGTTCCCACTTCATTTGGGGATCCAGATATCCATTGTATCCCCCATCCCTTCGAGCCAATGACATTTTTTCTAGCTTATTGCAAGACATCGCATCCCCGGAGTTGGCGTCATTAAGAGTCTCGAATTCGCCAAAGGAGGTCGACGGTTGGCCACGAACTCCTCGGACAGAACCATTCGACAATTCACACTACCTTACTATCCCTCTCCATCATCCTCTCACTCAAGATACGGAACTTCATCATCTTCCACTCCTCCAGTCGAAGGTCAAAACTCGAATTCCACACCAAACGGAGTTGCAGTATCAGACAATGGTTCAGCTTCCACGAATACGCATCAAATACTGGAGACAGAATTGGAGCCTACCCATAAGTTCAACGACCCAATCTCGAAGGTCGCATGGCACTCAATGTCATACAGCCCCGACGGGGAGTGGTTAGCTGGAGGTAAAGTATTTTAAATCTGCTTCGCCGAAGTCGCGTTCCACTCATTGCATTCTCGCTCCTATGGATGTTCCGTCACGTAGGTGCGGCGGATCCGGCGACACACAAAATCTACATTTGGGATATCTCTAATGACGGTCAGTTCGCGACTGCGCTGGACGGGGGGAGAGAACCGTTAATAGACGTTCATTGGCATCCATCAGCACCTCGCCTCGCTTCAACAACCAATCAAGGCACTATACTCATTTGGCATTGCCCGTCTCCGGAACGGTGGGGAGCATTCGCAGGGGGGTTTGAAGAGGCAGATGAGAACACGTGGTATGAGGAGGGAGAGTCTGAATTCGATCTGGAAGATGAAACTGAGCTTGCGCTCCGCAAGAAACTCCAGGAAGATGAAGATGTGGATATTGTTGGTGGAATCGAAAAAGATGACTTGGCTTGGCTCCCTGGACAGCCAGGGGTGACGACTGATGGGGTCGACGCTAGCGGACGAAATACGGGAGACCAGGATTTCGACTGGGCAGACGATGAGATGGATGGCGATTACAAGGGATGGCGAATGAAGATCATCATGATTGAAGGGGAAGATGGATTTTAGACAGATACTCTAGGTCCAAAGCTATTTCATTGCAAATTGACTTGTTGGATCAATACTTCGCGACGCGGTGGTATTTGTAACTCAAATCTCTGAAGTCTTCTAGTGTGTCTAGATAGCAGCCTCCTCCATCTGGCGCCTCCATCGTTTTTGTATCTCGATCGTCTCCCTGAATATTTTGTACTTCGCATCAAGAAGTTTCTTGACCTTCGGGGGCGCGTTTGGAGCCACTTCTGTCCCTGGGAGCGTCATCTCGATCTACGGGCAGACTTTGAGTTGTACTTCGAATAGTGAACGGAACGTGAGTCACCATGATCTTCCACATATTCTCAGAGGCTACAACTTTCTCCGCAGCAATTCTTGCGAGCATCGCCGCACCGAGGACGACAGCCTCTGAGTGGGAAGCAGGGAGAACGATTGGAATCCCGCATACATCCGCAAAGAGTTGCATAAGGACATCATTACGCGCTTGACCACCAGAAAGGTAAAGAGACGTGATGGCGTGTCCAGCGGTATTCATGGTTTCAATAATATGGCGAGTTTGCAAAGCTATGGCCTCGAGGGCCAGATAGTATTTCTTCGCCAGATCGGCGATAGAGGCATCGAGTTCGAGCCCAATGATCGCGCCTCGCATACGTGGGTCTGCGATTGGGGACCTGTTTCCATGGAAATCAGGATAGAAATGGATGTCCTTGGTAAGTTCCGTGAGTGATTCAGTGTGGTTCTCCTGGCGCAATCTCTCGAGGATCTCAAGAAGGACTGCGAAGAGAATGATAATGATAGTGTAAATACCATTAATGATATGCCACCTAACTGACCTTGATGGATATTCTTCTGTTCCTTCTTGGCCCGTTCCTGAAGCTCGGGATAAGCTGTATGCGTAGTGATCACGAAGTCTATGAGTTGACCAGTCGAAGATTGACCTCCTTCGTTCATCCACCACCCGGGGAAAGCTGCATCCCTGGACATGGAACTCGACTCAGAGAACTGGACCACATAAAAACTCATCTCACCCTGTACGGGCCCCAAACACCGTTCACAAAGATACCATCCAGGCTTTGAACAAGGTCTCAGCACAACATAGTTCGCGGTCATACTTATACTCACTTGAACAAGGTGACATGTACTTGTCCCCGCGACAGCAGCAAGTCGATGGCGTGACTCGTCAAGTGTAGGAACCTCTGACAGTTGTCCATCTTTGAAGTATCGTGCCCCAACAGTACCCATCCAGCCTGCGTAGCTGCCTCAGAGAATTAGTATGAAGGCATACCACGGATCTTCGCGGACAAAGCTCACGCATCAATGAGACCACTACCAACCGGCGTTCCCTTCAAAAGACCAAAGTCGTTCGCAGCCTGCTCTGTGAGGCCCTGGCCAATTGGGGCTCCAGCAGGTTTGACGCGACCTTTAGCAGCCCCCATCTGCTTCCACTCGCCCCCATCGATAAGCTCCGCAAGGCCGATCTTACTAAAGAAATTGTCTTGCCAACCTTTGTCGGGAACGAAAGAGCATTTGCATGTCGTGGAGCAGAATGACCGCGTATTGTCCCCGGTAGCCTTGTAAGTGAAGTAATCGGGAAGGTCAAAGAACTGGCATCGGGAGAAGTGCGCCGGATCCATGTGTTTCTTTAACCAGAGGATCTTGGGGACCTCCATTTCAAGCTACGGACGAGGATCAACATCGTCAGGGTAAAATGTGAGGACCTCATGCGTACACTCATAGTCCCGCCAACATAATCGAGAACGACAGATCCAGTCGAGTTGATGAGTTCGGCCTCTTTCTCGGCTCTGTGATCCGCCCACAGAATAATGTTTCTCTCGCCAATAGAGCCAACGTCCTTCCCCTTCGTTACCGTGACTGGGTTGCCTTCAAAGTCGCTGACGGCGAGAGAGCATGTTGCATCGAATCCAAGACCCTTGACTGCGCTTTTATCTACACCCGACTTTGTCAAGACGTTCCTGATGGTGATACAGATCTTGGCCCAGATATCGGTGGTTGATTGCTCAAAGATACGGTGATCGTTCTCATCGCGCCATGTTTTCGTGTCTTGGGTATCGGAAGCTGCGATGTGACCGTTGGCATCAACGAGACACGCTCTGGCAGAACCTGTCCCGATGTCGACGCCGATGTAGTAGTGCTTCTCAGTGCTCATGGCAGTAGTAAAGACGAAGGAGGAAAGTGTGAACGTGCACTAGAAGGGTGCTCCACTCCACTCCCGTGGCATAGTAGGAACGACCTTCCTAGTACCCAAGGACCTCCCCCAGCGATTGAGAACTCTACAACGTTGCAGTGTACCATTCTCCTCGCATTTCTTCTAGCGCTACTACACGGTTATTTTCGAGAGCAAGGATTGAAGATTTGTGTGTTTAGCTGGTCCAGGTTGAACGAAATAGCATCAAATCTCCGACACGGGACTTGAATAGGAACCACCAACAACGATGTCCTCAACAACACGTCCCATTGTCTTTATGGACATTAAGATTGGAGAGACACCTGCAGGACGCATCAAGATGGAACTCTTCAGCGACATTGTCCCAAAGTACGTCAGACTCATTTCATAGTTGCTCGTGCCAGTTAAGCGAAGTCTGATGCTGGACCAGAACAGCAGAAAACTTTAGGCAGCTCTGCACCGGTGAATGCAGGTGATTAAATATGTACGTGCATAACGCATTCTCTGATCATGTCAAGGGCATCCTAGACGGGATGCCCGTCCGCAAGGCTACAAGAATGCTACCTTCCACAGGTGTGTATGCTCGCGTCTTGCGTGATGGAATTCTCGAATTGGAATAACTCTGACAATTGTAGGGTGTACGATCCATGTCTTAGTTATGCCAGATCTGCTGAATGCTGACCTTCATCAGGGTGCCCAACTTCATGTGTCAAGGTAAGTTGGCGATATACTTCTCTACCATCACGCCTCAGCTGCTTCTTCGATAGGTGGTGACTTTATAAATGGCGACGGCACTGGTTCCTTCTCAATTTATGGAAGGAACTTCCCTGTCAGTCACGACTCATCTGTATAACCGACTCCAATTAACATGTCGACTAGGACGAGAATTTCCAGGAGAAGCATACCGGCCCAGGTCTTTTGTCTATGGTACAGTTATATGCATACTCATTGCTTTTGAGTAACTAATGTCCTCATGGCGAATTCAGGTCCGAACACGAATGGTTGTCAGTTCTTCATAACTACAGCCAAATGTGACTTCCTCGACGGGAAGCACGTCGTTTTCGGCCGGGTGATTGACGGCATGCTTACGCTTCGGAAGGTCGAAAATGTGCCTACTGGTCCAAATAACAGGCCCAAACTGGTCGTCAAAATAACAGGTGTGTTCACGACCAATACGAGATGTAACGAGATGGATAATAACACCACCATATTTAAGAATGTGGTGAAATGTGAGACGGAAATACAGTCTCCTTTCGTGGTTTCATGAGATCCATGTAGTTCTAACGATATGACACGCAACCCGATGTGTGTACAGGTGCATAAAGGAGGGATTAAACTCGGCCCACAGCCAAACAGTGATTGTGTTTGTCGGCACTGTATTGTGGTGTTAAGTAGAACTCTGTCTTATCGCGACGATCGTGGTCTGGATTGAGAGGTCAACTTGATCTTCATGCATGCATCGTACGGGACACAGGCCTGAGTGTCTGCGAAGCACTCCTACCACCAGTAGTCCCACTTGGTCGTAGTTGTCTTGCATGTCAAGTCAAGTCAACCCGAGTGTATGAAGACTGAGCTAGACATATTCCATACCATGTGGGCAGTACGAAGTTGGCTCATCGATACAAACTTGGACTAAAATGCGGTATAGCCTGGAGTTCACCATTTCCAATGTCCGGAATCAAAGAGATAGCCGCTTGAGCTCAAACTTTTACCGCACGAATGCCCGTGCACAATAGTCGGGTAAGTTGTACAGTCGTTCGTGAGCTATCGCTTTCGACAATTGACTATTCTGTCGTTTCCGAGTTGGAAGCTGGGGCGCTTGATCCAAGCTCTGGAGAGTATCATGATATCTTTGTGCCTCTGCACGGCTTCTCAATGATTCTAGGTACCATCTCTTCGCGATAACAATGATCTGTTCTCCACCATCTGATCTGGTTCCTTCTGCTTTCCTTCTGTGGGGTTAGGACGCACAAAACGCTTCCCTTCCCTTTTAGTTGAGTGCTCAGGCTAATCATTAACCACCATCGGCCCTCGCAAAGCTCAATGTTGTTCTCACTGAAACGAACACATCCTTCCTCATCCACAAATGTGCCCGAACCTCTGATCACTGACATTTTCCATGGTCGCTTTGGGCAAACGATGCTGAATATCTCACCACAGAGTCCGTGGACTACTCTAAACTTCATCGATAAGCGAAAGAATATGAGTAACCTGTTCACAATCCGAGAACCTCGGGAAGACCCTGTGCTGTCTTCGTCCCAAGGGAACATACGACAGTGGATGACTCGCTTTGCGATAAACACATTTCCCAAGAATGTGCTGGGAAATCACAAAACAATGCGCAGCAACACGGGATATGACCCTCGTACTCATCTTCTAGCAGTCTCTGGACCGCTTCGCCTCTTCGATTGTGAAACTGAGGTCCTAAAAGATCAAAGAACCTACCTTAGACAAACAAAAGGCCGCGTCCCTCCGTATCTCGTGGTATCACAGGTGTGGGGGAGCAACCAGGTGGAGATGACTCTGCCTACCATTCCATGGACCGTCCCTATCTCCGAGAAAGAGAAATGGGAGGTTATCTTAGGATTTTGCAAGAACCATGATATTAGGTGGTTGTGGCTGGACGTCCTTTGCATCAATCAAGACAAATCTGAGAAGGCGGATCGGGAGAAAGCTATCGAGATACCAAAGATGGGCAAATACTATCGGGAAGCGGCGACCTGCCTGGTCGTGCCACAGAAGTATAATTTATTCTCTAGTACACATCAGAGGCTCATAGAAATCTTGCATACTATCGTAGATGCTGGTGGACTATCAAAAACCAACGTCCATCGCGTCTGGCAGAGACTTGAGGACCTTGCAGAAATGATGGAGGATTCATGGCTCCAAAGAATGTGGACATTTCAGGAGTTATTGTTGCCGCGGAAGCATGTTCTCCTTGATGGACAGGAATTGCGGCTCGACAACTTACGACGGACCGTGGAGTGGTACTTTAAGGTTGTCCGGAATGGCTCCCTGACACGACCTTCAGGAGGCAGACATTTCGATTTCGTGTCTGAGCCGCAAGGTAATATAATCAGGGGACGGACACCGGATAAGTATGGATGGCTTTTGAAAGAGAGTCTAGAGATGGAGGGGCGCGTGGCTCTCATCCAGGTCGTCTCCCACACTCGAGACAAGCAATGCAGTTTTCAAGCCGATCGACTATTCGGGCTTTATGGATTGCTAGATGAAGAGGAGAAGGTCACGATTGAAACCAATATGGTGTCATCGCAAGGTCCCAATAGCGCATCATCCGATACCTTTGCCCTTGAACATACTTGGAAGCGCATGGTCTGCAAGGCGGTGCTTTCGGGAAGAGTCTGGCCCTTGCTCAATGGTGTGATGAACATGGACCCAACCGCTGAAGAAGGGACAAACTGGATACCCCAGATAACAGCTTTCCATCGCCGCGCCGATTCGGTTACAACCTATCCTAAAACAATAAACCATCGCAACTCCAGAACAATCATTGTGGGCCAAGATGGCTTGCATATGTCTGTGCGGGGAGAGATCGACAGGGTGATTACCTGTATCTGGGCTCTCGCTGTTAGGGGCTACAACATTGAACCAATCACCAAGCAAGTCAAAGACGGGATTGCGGAGTCAGATGGAGTACTGCGCAACGAGGTGGAGAAGATACAATGCGCTTTGGATAGAGCACTGCGAGCGGAGACTCTTTCAGGTTGTTTCCGAGTCGTCAGCGAATTTGATCTCAGGAGGTGTTTGGCCTGGGCTCCGTGTCTTTCTGGATGGGACAGGACGATTCTGTTAATGCGAGTTGTCGGACGTCCTACTAGTACGCCACTAGTCCTCCTAGCGTGGACCCACCGTCAACTTGTCCCGATTCAGTGTTGGATCTTGGACGTGACGGATGACCCAATCATATCTGTTCAACGGTGGGTCGTTGCAAACAAGGTTGGACCAAAAGCATTTCGAAAGATAGGGTCGGTACAGAGTTTTCCTGCTGTGACGGAAGAGCATTCTTTAGTCACTACTAACATTGTCTTCACTTGAGTGAGGCGTATTTCTGGAACTCGTAGGTACTCAGGTAGTCTTTATTTATAACAAAGCAACTTGCGAAGTTCTACGTATAGTGCTCTCACTTTATGTACTCTTGTCTGACCTTTCTCCCCTGCACAAGGTCTGAGCTGTCTGATCGGCATAACTTCGGCGAAATAGATGATGGACGTGGCAAATGCCTGGTACGACCCGCATGGGAACTGGTTCTGCATAATTCTACCCCAATCTCAACGAAGAAACAGTAATTGCTAAGAAAAAAAGCGCTCTAGAAACCCTTGAGTTTAAATAATAGTCGTTTCTTCCACAACCAGCGATACAACTAACCATCCACTAATCGGGGCGCCGCGCGCTGTTAGGAACGAGGGCCCAGATGATCGTCATGACACTGAATATGGCCACCAATACAGGCTGTAGCGATGCAATCCCGGCCTTGGAGGCGATAGCTCCCGCCATGAATGGGAAAAGCGCAGAGCCTGCCTGACCTGACCCCCCGATCCAACCGATTGCACCACTCAGGAGCCAACGAGGAAGCACCCGACCACAATGGTTCATAGCGATAGGGTACATTGGGCCCAGTAGCACCCCAATGATTGCGACCGCGACCGCATCACCGATAAGCGACGGTACGAACCATACGATAAGCTCAAAGCTGTTCATAGCGTTAGATCTGTTACACACGGTAAGACAATACGTACACAATGGCGCCTATAGCATAGATAAACATGGCCCGACGCTCGCCCACCTGTGAATGTTGAGCTGTGCTCGGTAGAAAGGAAGATCGAGACTATCTAACCTTCTCATTAACCCATAGTAGCGTAACGCGACCGATCATTAGTCCTGTATCCAGAACGTGAGCTCCTATTATAGCCGCGTTAATAGTCTCACCTGCGAAAAATCCCGTGGAAATGTATCCTGACGAGGATCCTCCACCTCTAACGTCAATGATGTAAGTGACGATCCATCCTGGAGGATTGATGGTGAATAAAGGATGGAGATAGGGTGACGACGCATATTTTCCTCCCATCGAGACTTCGGCTCCAACGTAAAACAAAATGAATGATGCAAGGAGATGCACGTCTTTGAGAGACAGTATTTGCCGGAAATGGCTGTGTTCACTGACAGTGTTCTGTGGCTCAGCTTCTATTCCGATTTGGGCGAGACATTCCTCTTGTCTCTTCAAACGGAAAACAAGAAGCAGAATCACCGAGTTGATCACAGCTATACCCAATGACGTGAGATAATGAAAGGACCACCGGTTCATTTGAGAGAACTGTGTGGCCACAAGTGGGGAGGAGAGCGCGCCACCCCCGGATAGTCGTCAACTATCTGTTAGATTAGGGTGCTGACTGACATACCGTAGGCTAAGAAAAGAGGTTCAGAATGGTCTTGTCAACATCATACCGCTTACCAGCCATAAAAATACCCATTTTGGCTTCGGGGTTCTCCTTAAAGGAAGCTATGTAGGCTATAGATTGGGCATTCTGCACAGCTAAGCCAATGCCATTGATAAAGTATCCGAAAACGAACGCAGGAAATGGAGGTCCAGAAGACTCTATGGAGTATGCAATGACTTGGAACAAGGAACCTAAGCAGCGTTAGAAGAAAAATGGAATTCTTCGACCGAAATTACGTACCTAAGAACATGACCTAAAGCACTTGCATTACGAATGTCTCACACAGAAGGGACGCCTTACCTTGCCAAACCCCAATCGTTCGGTGAGGAGCATGTTTGAAACGGCCCCTGTAATAAAGCCCTGAAATAGAAATAACTCTCGACTTTCTGGTTGTTTCCACTGATCAAAACGCAACTTACCGCACAGGCGAAAACGAATATCAAAGAAACTATGGCATATCCCACCTTTCACAGCGTGTCAATGGTGGTTGGTAGTAGTAATCGGGCGAAACATACCCCGTACACACGCTGAATTCGGGGTAACAGGGGCCCATTGGACCCATCGTTCCATCCTTCAAGAAAAATGAACCAACAGAGAGCTAGGAAATGTATACGTTCCTGGAATTTGAAGGTCTTTGCTTTAGCTCGTGAAGAAGCTTGTCCATTGCAGGTAAGTTCGGAAGGGCTTTCCGAGCTTTTGGCCTCCGGCATAGCGTTCAGCTCGATGTCTTTAGAGCTATCGGGAGCTGCAGGCCGGGAAGAAGAACATCTAGTTACACTAGGGCTGAGAATGAGCGAGCTATCCTCGACAACCAGCGCAACATCCGCTTTGGGTGTAGCTTGGGACATGATAATCACGGAGAGTTTCGCAGAAAACACGGTTTTACTTGGGCAAGTTTTAAAAGGGCGAGTTTATCAGAGTCATCCATCTTCCGAGTCACTCGGCGGCCGATTGACAGCGATTAACTTGTGGGCCAATGGCAGTGGGCGTGCCTTGACATACCCCAGATTATGTGAGATACCCTTCCCGTGAAACCCGATCAGGACCGAATGAAGAACCCAGGAAAGAGTCTCATTCACCGCCGATAGAAATCTCATAATCTCATTCACCGATTGGTTGGTAACAGTATTGAAGCAGCACGAGACTGGCTTGTTTGGTCAACCGGCCACACTATTAGCACAAGTTATTGGTAACGATACATCTCAAGGTCGCAGCATGACTCGATTGCCATTCAAAAGCATGGTTTTTGTGTCGTGAGGTGAAGTACATGGACTCATAGCAAGCATACGAGGCAAAAGTAAAGGCATCAGACCTCTAGTCTGAGCCTGCCGTTAGCCGTGTGTAGATGAGCTGTCCTGAGTGGTGGACAACGCGCTTGATCAAGCCCTCTTTCTCTAGATGTCTGATGGCAACGCGTGCCAAGCTTCCGTTGACCTTCAATCGCTCGATAAGAATGCTTTGACTGATAAGACGCCATGTAGGTGCTTCCTTCATGATACGGTCATAGGTTGGTTTGTCGCAGATGACTGAGTGCTGGGCCTTGTCCTTAACCTTGCCCTTCGACCACTTCTTCTTTTTAGCAGCCTTTCCTCCGGATGATGGGGCAGGGGTTTTTGCCTTGGCCTGTTGGAGAGTGTCAGCCCTGCATGTTATCTGGAGATCCCGACTGCATCCAACAGACGACCAGTGATTTGGTTATTGTGATGCATCCAGAGCGTTGGATCGGACACTCGCAGTGAAGATAGACAACTCACCATGATGTCGAGGCCTCGTCGTCGTCGTCGTCGATGTCGGTGTAGGTCTCTGCCCCTTCCTACTCAAGTGAGCGGATCGGCGAATACCGAGAGTCTGAGCTCCGCTTGAACTGACGATTATGTAATCTAATGACATACTCCACGTTGCAGTAAAGGTGTGTAAAGAACAAGTCAAGAACATAGCTAGTCATTACAAGTGAGCGGGGAGGGTGATGATTCCTTCAAGTTGGCTATTACTCGCCCTACCGCTGCACGCGCTCGCAGCATTCGACAAGACTCACGGCGTCTCCCCTGCGGTTCAAGCCAAGTATACTGCTTCTGCTTCGGGCACGTGGACTTGTTTGGACGGTTCTAAGGAAATCGCTTGGAGCGCAGTGAACGACGACTACTGCGATTGTTCAGACGGTAGTGATGAGCCTGGCACCGGCGCGTGTCCTGGAACTACGTTCTATTGTAAGAACGTAGGACACATCGGCGCGAGTATCCCTGGTTCGCGAGTCCGCGACGGCCTTTGTGAACCCGAATGCTGTGACGGGTCGGACGAGGCACCGGGCATCTGTCAGAATACTTGCAAGGAGACTGGCGAGGCTCACCGCAAGAAGATGGAGGCAGAGAACAGATTGCGCAAGACGGGCTCTAAAATACGTGCTACGTATATTGCATATGCACAAAAGGAGAAAAAACGATTGGAAGCACTCATAGCTGACTTAGAGCGCGAACTCGCATCCCGAGAACAAGAAGTCGAAAGGCTGAAAGATATTGCTGAACGTGCAGAATCTATCTCTGCTGCTGAACTGGAGCGCAAGAAACAATCACGTCGCACTCTACCAGTCGCTTCTTACCCATTATACAGCATTGAAATCCCTACAGAAAGAGCATAAGAAACATTTGGAAAGGGAAAAAGCCCTTGGCGAGATCCTTGATTCCCTGCGCACAGGGTACAACCCAAATTACCAAGATATGGCGGTTCTGGAAGCTGTGCGAGGTTGGGAATCACTTGCAGGACTACCTCACATCAACGATGTTCGCAAGGAGGAAAGCGCTGAAGAGGCGCAAACCCCCACGATCCAGGCCGAGGAGGAGCAGGAAGAGGGTATATGGGCCGCTGAACGGATTGAGAAGGAACTTGGTCGCCTGCTTAAGACTGACCACGTTTCTTTGCTTTTGGAACATGACAGGCTCGTCGGTCATGCCGCTTCGAAACCCATCATCTTTGACATCACTGCATATCTCCCTGATATGTTCATCCCAACATATATTTCTGTTCGTGACACCGTCCTTTTCTGGTTGGGCGTTGAGAGTGGTGCATCCGATGCTTCTGAAGAATCTAACCATGCTCGCAAAGCTCTTTCTGACGCGGAGCACAGTCTCAAACTGACTCGCGACGAGGAGCGAGGGGCCCGTGAAGATCTCTCTGATTTGTTTGATCCTCAAGGGTTTGGTCCAGAAGGCGAATGGAAGAAGCTCGATGGGTTGTGCCTGGAGAAGAATTCCGGAGAGTCCGTTAACTTGCCTGTCACAACTCTTAACCTCTGATAGAAACCATCTTCGCAGCTATACGTATGAAGTATGTCTCTTTGACGAGGCACGGCAGAAACCGACCAAGGGTGGATCGTCATTCAGTCTTGGGAAATTCACTTCGTGGAATCAGCTCGCAAAACCGGGCGAGTTCGAATACTATACCAAACAACGCTACACACTAGGCGCCAAGTGCTGGAACGGCCCGCAACGCAGCCTTGAGCTCCTCCTTTCGTGTGGTACCGAGAATGCACTGCTAACTGTCACGGAGCTGGAGAAGTGCGAGTACCAAATTACGGGCACAACTCCTGCTTTATGTCTTCCAGTGGAGGAACACAGCCCGAAAGATGAACTTTAACCATCGGATGTATATATTCACTAATTCCAACTACTTGGTTCTGTCTCATGAGGTTCCCTTGCACCGCACAACGAGGACAGACCAGGCGCGGTCGAGACGCGCGTCAGGGGCTGATTACGTACGCGTCTGAAAACCGCAAACCCTGCAAGATACATTCTTGTGCTACGACCACTGTGTACCATATTGTATCAAGTATCCGAACTCGCAAGGGTAAGCGTTGATAGCAACACTGAACGGAACTACCGGAATACCTTCACCCTAAATTCCCTGCTGTTAGCCTCGCGATGCATCCGGTGTTCTTGGTGCCCGAGATTCTTCTGATTATCTTCAAGTTTATTGCAGATGACTTAGGGAAGCCATTGGGTTCAACCCTCACTGCTCTAGCGAGGACTTGCCGCTCGTTTCAACGTCCGGCAGAGGAAATTATCTGGTCCAAGTTACCCAGCATCTCACCCCTTTACAACATTCTTCCTACCCAAGTACGGAGTAAAGTCTTTCAGGTGTGGTCTTTTGTAAGTATTTCGTGACGAGAGCCTCGACAAACTTCACAAGTACGTGGTATATGCCCAGAACCGCCGCACGATGACTGGCCCCCACTGGTCTCGTTTCTTGGATCGCGCGAGTCGTATTCGCGCTCTTTCACAAAAGACTCTCCCCAGTCACTATGAATTTGAACAGAGCTGGGCTGTCTTTCTTGCGATGGCATCTCAACGAGGTGGCCCTATTTTGCTCACCCCTCATCTTCGCGACCTGGAATGGCAAGCGACTCACAGGCCTTTTTCTATGGCCTTCAAGCTCTTTGTCAGCCCTTCATTGCTGTCTCTGGAGCTAGATGTCAGGTTATTCATGGATGGGGTCATCCAAGTCTCACTCGGAGACATTTGCCCGAATCTCAAACACCTAAAGATAACTGGTAATGGCAGATCGGTGGCCAACGCTATCTCGAGAGTCCTCTGTAGGTTTCGCTTTCTGGAGACGGTGTCGTGCTCCACATTGGACGACGAAGCAATGGTCCACCTTGCTGGACTCGAGAGCCTTTCTTATCTGGCAGTCGACTTGCGGTGGTCTTCCCTAAATTTAGACACACTTCGTGATCGATGCCGTCCCGGAAGTTTCAATAACCTGCGAACTCTGTGCTGGAAAGATTACGATATTGCGTCCCTCGAGGATATGTTCCTCCTACCCGACGTGTCCCCCTCAAAGGTTCACCTAGAGATCGAATCGTTCTGCACCTCACAGTCCTTGCGCGTGTTCTTGCAATCCTTCGCTTCCAAATGTCCACACACACGGGCCTTCTCGCTCGTTCACGACACAGGCGCCGGTAAGCGCTTCGGCTTGCAAGCCGCCACGCCGGGACGTGAACACCTATTGGACGTGCACGATCTCGAGGCGCTATTCGCTCTGAAGTCCATTCGTTCGCTCAGCCTGATGGACATCGGCTCTCTCCGTCTGGACGACCACCTCATAGAGACAATCGGCACTGCATGGCCAGATCTCGAGGCGTTGCATCTTGGATCTGATCCAGTCGCGGGCACACCTTCTTCGATTACGTTCCAAGGGTTTCTTCATCTCCTTGAACGCTGTCCAAAGTTGAAAGTGTTCGGGTCGTGTGTTGATGCGACGTGTATGCTGTCGTTTTGTGATACGGAGGTGCGCCAGGACGCGTTGGAACATGTGCGATTGGAGGGGAGTGTGCTTGGGTCGAGACGGGAGGAGGTGGAGGAGATGTTGAAGAGGGTGCTTCCGAGGTTGAGAACGGTGGAGGAGAACGTGGATGGAGTGACGAGGCAGGTGCGTGATTTCAGAGTAAGGAGCGGGGGAGCGGGTGGGGAGGGGGAAGTGGGACGTGTAGGGGTCAGGAGAGGGAGGGGGACGAGGAATTCACTTGAGAGTCGGGGAAGTTAAGGTGCGAAAGGAACGTGTTCGTTCGGGTTGGCAGGGACTCTTAGTTTTCATTCTGGCGTCGGTCCATACTGACGTAGCATATATCCTCACGTCGGACGCTTGTTGTTACACTAATCTTTGAATTCCCCGGAATGTTACCGTTTCACCGATTCCTAGGATTTAGAAAGTGGAAGCGTCTAGTTGAGTTTACTTCGAATATGAATGTATAGGAAAGAGGTATAAACACTACTGTACGCTTTGTATATCACTTTAGTCGAGCCATAGCTGAGACATATGAGCAAAAGACCGGAGGTATGTACGAGAAATAATAAGGGCTACAAAAGCGCAACCTAACTTGTGGATGCCAAGGCCAACGAAACCGAAACAAACCGAAGATTAAAACAAAAGGAAGCTGAAACGGATTAGACAGGCCAGTTCAAGAGAGAAAACCCTCTGCCTCCAGTCCCCACGCAGAACCTAGGGACTTGTCATCCCGACGTCCTCGCTGAGTTCCCGTACACGTCGTTGTGCTCTCAACTCTGGTGTCGCATCGCCTCTATCTCTATCTTTGTCATCCCGTTCTGATTCATCACCCCGGATACCATCCCCTCGAGATACTCCCTCGCTTTGTGGTTCCTCCGCGTCTCCGCAGCATGAGCTAGCCGAGTTGGGTGGTCGTATCGTCGGTTCGTCATCTGTCGTATCACCACCTTCAGTCTCGGCTTCAGTAGATGTTTCACTGAGAATACTGCTGGCGTCGTCATCGTGGGTGCGCGTTGCACGCATACTTGGTGTCCGGTCGGGCGCGACTGAACCACCATAAGCAACGATGGCACCCATGGCAAGTGCTGGACGGTTTGATGATGATGACGGTGATGGTGATGATCGGAATTGGGAAGAAGGGGTACGTGGTGTTGAGCGGGAGGCGGGAGGGGAACTTGGGGATGAGGATGACGACGAGGGAGGTTGAGATTGAGATTGGGAGAAGAAAACGAGCTGTTCGGCATATCTCTGCATCTCTTCCGGGGATATGACCAAGGAGAAATTATTAAGAAGGAGAAACTGGAGCTCTAATTGGTTGAGCTCGGCTTGGGGTAGACCGCCGACCTTGGCGCGGGAGTAGCGGATGATGGGTTCGATTTTAAAAGTAACACTTAGCAAGTGATGAGATGAGAATTGGGAAAGAATCACCAACCTTGGCGTATCGCGAATTAGTGTAGAATACGTCACTAAAGAATTTACTGGCCACGGTGACGCCTGCAATGACGAGACGGTGGACGTTGTAGGAGTCGATTACAAAGGTGCGACCGACGGCATCTGAAGCGAGACGCGACATGCGATCGAAATAGACAAGCAAAGCGAGAAAGACTTCGTTTGTCGTTGGGCAATATTTAAGTATGCGGAGGAGGTATGCCTCTAGGGAAATTGTAGGGATATTGCGTGCATGGAAAGTGAGGGCAGAAGCGGGATTGGCGAGGGCAGTGCGAGATGCAGCGGTGAGAGAGCGCCAGACGGACACCCTGGAGGGATCGTCTGATGGAGGGGACTGAGGGTGATTTGAGAGGGTATGTGCGACCGAGTCTGTTGATGAGAGGGCATCGTTGGTGCGTGCGATCTGGGTGAGCAATGAAGCGAGGAGCTTGAGGAGCTCTGTGGGGGCATACGAATGGATATCGACAGATGGCAGAGGGATTGTTTGAAGAGGGGGATTGGGGATATGTGTGGGAGTGTTATCTTGGGGGACAGAGGGTGCTGCCGAGTAGGGGTTAAAATGGTGAGTTTGTGGCGCGGCGATCGGCCGGAGAGAGGAGGCGTCGTAGGCCACGACTGATGAAGCAAAGGAATGAAGTGATGAGGAGTAATGTGATGGTTTTGAATGATGAGCAGAGGGGGCGAACGTTTGCTGTATTGGGGGTTTTCTGTGAGAACGTACGGAGGAGGAGGAGGAGGAGGAGGAGGAGGAGGATGGAGCGGATAATGGGAGTGCTGATAATGAGGAGATGTTTCTGTCGATCTGTCTATGTTCCAGTGACGGGTTCACGAGGGCGAGCATGTCGGGTCGACGAGTCTGACACGGACACGGACTCGAAAAACAATTCACCTTCTACCTCGTGCGAATATCTTGACCATCGTGAGAATAAATAAACAGCCACGTAACCGTCACGCTGGTCACTGCTCGGCGCTGGCGTGCAAACGTTCGCGGACGGACCCGCCTGGCTACTCCTTCTGTTCCTGTTATCATATAGAGTTGCGCAATTTAAGTTTTGGGGGATCCAACAGCATTCGGATGATATCCTATTATGCTACGAAAATAAATAGTCTCCCTGTTCAACTGTGTGGACTCTGTAGTGCACCTTGCGGGTGCAGATAGCTTGTCAGGCACACCCTTGATCAGGTACACGTACCTCTGGAGAGTCTAAACAGACCCTCGCGCAGGACTTACCTCGTTCAGTTGAGAGACCACCTGTACATGCTCACAGGGGCCGTAGACCAACGAATTCAGGTCCAGGCTGCACCTGTATGACATGTACTACAGAATCCGTCACTCCTCGAGAGATTGATTGAGTGGCGGTGCCAAAATGTGGTTACGTCAAGCGTCACTGTGAATGGGGGCTCTAGATTGCGACGGGAGTGGGCAACCGTCGAAACATCTAAAACTACTCACTTTCATCCGAGGGAGACACTGGGTCGACTCAAGAGGTGGTTACGCCTCATGCGCGTTACCACTACACACCCCCAGCGCTTTAGACAGCACTCGGACAAGTCGCCCGACTAGATAGGTCTGTCGATGGCGAGCAAGGTACCGGATGGTGCTGGCACACAAAGAGACGACGGAGGCTGGAGAAAACAGGGCGATCGAACCCGGGAATGGTTCGGCTTCGATTCCGCGTTTTGTACACATCCGAAAAGCGGTCGACACATATCAAAATATCCGGCACAAGGGGTATAAAGGGTGGGATCCGCAGGATATTGAATCAAACGGTGGTTTTCCCTCGACGCAAGATAGATGCAAGTGCCCTCTAGTGGCCTGGTCAACGTGTAGGATGTCGAGTCCGACGGCGAGGAGGGCCAGTGCAGAAAGAGGCACAAAAGTCGCACGGGGGTCGTTTGGTTGACTGGGGAGAGCAACGTTTTTGATATGCACGCCCGATTTTGAGCTGGGATTTTATAACGAGAAATAACTCCAACTGCTAACCCGGCGGTGCACTAACCAATCGATCCATTGACTTCCCCTGCCCCTCCTCCTGCCCCCCTTCCGTCGCAGAACTCCCTCTATTTCACCCCCCAAACTTGCCCTTCATCTCCCGTCTTGTCGCACTCTTTCGCGCTCTTTCTCGTCTCTTTCCCCCCCTCATAGGGACATGATCCATCTCGATCGGAGTCACCATGAACTCGACCAAACCCAAAAGCCAAATCTAATCTTGCCCCGCGATCACGACTCCACCCATTTCGACTGGGACGACCTCTCTCACAGCGTCGAAAACCCCGCCTTCTTCCACGACGACCTACACGACCTACACAACCAGGTCCTCTCAGAACATCCAATCCCCCAACATGACTTACACCCTTCAAACGACGTCATACAAACACCTCCCCCTCCCCAGCAGGATCTTCGCGACGACAAGAGCTCTTCCCTTTCTCCTGCACCCGAGTCTGGTTCACCTCCACCAGACCCAACCACCTCGGCACAACCACTACACCAACCCCACGACCCGCCTCCCGTCTTGGACAAGCAGGAACAGGACGTCACCGCCGAGAGCGCGCTCACTCCTCTCACGGAACTCTCTCCAGCCCCAGACCTTGACGATGTCCTCGAAGACGCTAAAGACGACCAGGACGAGTCCAAAGTTGACCCCACGTCCCAGTCATGCTCGAACGCAGCCAAAGAGGACGCTGTCCACGACAGACGTCGCGACCAACCTCCACCGGCTGTCCATATAAACGGGGTCGCCTCGCCGTCACCCTCTGGTAATAAATCACCCTCTAGGCAGCACCCCTCCGACGTTCGACCCAACGGCACTTCCGCTGCCAGTTCATCACATTCGAGAGCCTCCTCCGGCGAATTCTTGGTCCCTTCTCTTCCCGTCAGCATGGCTCTACCATCATCGAACCATTCTTCCAATGACTCGAAAGTGGTCCGGATTTTGGACGTGAATGCTGAATTATTCAAGTTCGTCTCCCCCTTTTCATTATGCTACACCCTCACCCATCCCTGTCTCTACCCATCAGGATCAGCATGGAGTGTCAAGGTCGTGGTATCCCTATCACAGATCCACGATTCCAACAGTGCGTCACTGTCTACCCAGTGCGACGCCCCTTTCTTACATCTATTCAGATATGCGTCGCGACTTCATGTGAATCTAACCTGGTTAGCCGCTGCTGCTGATCAGCGGCATAACGTACGCACTTCTCCTCAGAGAGCGCGCATTTAGTCTTCTGACGACATTGTCTAGCAACCCAATATCACGCTGCCGATTATGGAACCGCCACCATCCCTCGAATTTACTTCCATGACCCGAATACGGCAGCTGTACGCCGATTTGCCAACTCTATTTGCAAAGGACATTACTCGGAGACAACTTCTAACTACTCGGCATGGATCTCCGACCGCTCCGTCTGCAGCTCCCAACGGCATTTTAAAGCGTGCGCGACCAGACGAACCTCCAGACCTTGCCAGCAAGCGACGCGACATTGGCGAAAATAAGGTGCATGTAACTCAGGCCTCTACGATACCGCTTGCTGCTGCGCCATCATATTCTAATTCCCCGACTACCTTCTCCGCTCCGAATCCTTCTAGTCTTTCCATGTCGAACGCTTCAGGTATGCCGCAGAGTCCGCGTGTATCGAGCCCCGCTATGCTCCCCCCATCAACCCCATCGTTACCATTCGGCGCGGCTGAAGCATCCATAGCCGCCAACTCACGCACCCGTGCACGGGAAGTTCAGATCCAGCAAGCAAGAGAACAACAACTAAGACAAGTTGCCCAGATGCAACAAATGCAGGCTAACCGGCATATGTCACCACCTTCGAGTTCTCCACAAGTACCACAAGGCGTTGGGCCTATGGTTGGGGGTCAGCCAAATACACTCGGTGGATATGGACCACAAGCACAACAGCTTATTGCCGTGTTGCAAAATCCTAATCATCCTCTGATGCAACAAATTCTTCGCCAAATGCCCCAGTTTACATCCCTTCCTCTCGCACAGCAGATGCAGAAGTTACAGAGTATAATCGTGCAGCAACGTCAACAGCAG
This sequence comes from Chalciporus sphaerocephalus, assembly GCA_038094055.1. Classification (NCBI taxonomy): domain Eukaryota; kingdom Fungi; phylum Basidiomycota; class Agaricomycetes; order Boletales; family Boletaceae; genus Chalciporus; species Chalciporus sphaerocephalus. The sequence goes on from JBBPTH010000003.1 coordinate 854,913, forward strand.
CAACAGCAACTCCAAAACTCCCAAACGGTCACTCCTCAGCGCAACCAACAAATGACTGGTATGGTTCCCAATGCTGGTATGCCCACAATGCCCAACGCTACGATGAGCACTGGTGGTGGTCCAAGCCCAGTGTCCCCTCTTACTCAACAGTCACCAGTTATGTCGCAGCAACCACAAATGTCGTCCCAACCCGTTCAAAATGGCATGTTCCCATTCAATCAAGGACATGCTAATCCAGGGATGGATCCGCGCGGGGCAGCTCCAACGTTCTCCCCACAAGTGACGGGAGGGATGCCTAACAACATGAACATAAATCAGCAGCGACAACTCATGTTGATGCAGCAGCAGATGAGGAATAACAACGGGAGTATGAATGCGATGCCGAACATGATGAACCCACAACAACAAGCGTTTGTGATGGCTCAGCGAATGGCGCAGGCAGGGTCGTCACAACCTGGAGGTGGGGGAGGATCCCCGATGTCGGCGCCGACAGGTGACCAATTCCCGGCTCTGCGGTCGAATTCGACGATTCCTGGCATTGCACGAAGCGCGCGTTCACCTTCTGACAGCGTTCATTCGCCGATGACACCACGTGCGCCGTCGAGACTATCTCAACAGTCTCAGCTTCAGCAGAACGATTATTCACAGGCGATGATGCAACAACATTCGCACAGTGTCATGCCTCAAAATACGGGACCGTTCAATCCTCAAGTCCAAACATCTAACTGGCCGCAGAATGGCCAACAACCGATGCAGCAACAAATGGGGATGGTTGGTGGGCAGATGAATGGGTACTCGATGAACTCGCCAAATAGTGCAGGTGGAGGATTCTTTGGGACGGCGCCGTCACCTTCGAGTCAAAGCTGGCCGCAACATCAGCAGGGTATGACGGGAAGCTATCCCTACGGGCAACCAATGGGTCAACAGCATGCGACACTTGACCAGGTTCGTCTATCACACATGGGTGGCATGTCCATACCTCAAAATATGAGCCCGATCGTGGATAACTCGGGCGGTGGGGAGTATGACATATTTAACTACAACGGTCCATGATACTTCTCCCTTGGGACACAGCTAGTGCCATTCTTCCTCACTTCACTTCCTCGTTGCTTCATGCTCCGATGCTCATTATCGCCTCGTGGTGTTTATCTTATATGGTCCGTTTTCCTGCTATTTTTTCTTCGCTTCGTGCAAGCAGTATTTGATGGCGTTTAATTTGTTGCCGGAGCTCGATTTCTGGAGGTGAATGTTCGTTTTCCTCTCAAAGGTGACTACGATTCGACTTTTCCTCTTCGTTCGTCTGCAGGTACTATACGTTCATGATACACGTTGGCTTTGATGGTATATCGCTTTCGTTTTATACACTCTGTTATGAAGTAGGTCTGTCTGTAGGCTGTAGAGAGAATGTTATTGAAAACATCAATATCGTCGTTCGGAACCTCGACTCTTCCGCTAATCAATGTACGTGGGTCCGTCGGGTCTTTGATTAGGCGCTCAGTCCATCTCAGTTGGCTCGCCTACAACTTTTGTTCGCTTGCAGCCAAGCACGCCTGGGACTAAACTACGATTGGCTTTGACGGCTAAGCATGGCGTTTACGAAACTGTCGGTACAGGAGAAGGAGGCATTCTTCGGACTGTTAGACGAGTAAGGATTCCATCTACAATTCTCTTCCTCAGACAGATCATCATGCATGCTCCAAAAGCTACTATGATCCATGCCGAGTTCGAGTTCCCGAATCGTATTCTGATCCCTGTTTTCTTGTTTTCACCTGTCACAGGTACTTCCAGTCCAGACCTGAGATATTTGGACGTGATCAGGAACATGGGGGACCGACGATATCGACGGCGGCGGCTACATCTATGGCACAGCGAGCGATGGCGGCGACGAGTAGTCATTTGAATGCGTCGGGTGTGGGTGTGGGTGCGGGTGCGGGTGCGGGTGCGGGTGCGGGTGCGGGAGGGGGGAAGTCAAATAACCCGTATGTTGCGAATATGGTGCGCTATTCTCCTTACATATTATTCGAACTGTTTTCTGGGAGGATCACATTCAAGTACCCCTCCCCTGGGTGTATTTGTACTTGGCACAGGCATCGGGAGATGTACTGATCTGAACGCTCTCCTCGTGTTGTCTTTGCTAGGCATCCAACCCCGAGTTTCACAATGCAATGGGCCGCGTTGCCGCTGCATCCCTCGCATTCTCCAATAACAACTCACAAGCCTCACAAAATCAGCCATCTAAACAGGACCCACCCTCTTTACCAAACCGCACCGCGAGCGCGCGTCCATCACTCCCCTCGCGCGCGTCTCAGGACCAAGTCATGGCACCGACACCCGGTGCGGAAGTGGACAAACTCGTGACGAGAAAGGTATGTCTGCGTGTTACGATGAATGGATATTCACCCATATTTCCTAACCACCCCGCCCTCCCTTTCGTCTTTCTCATGATCGAACGAACGAACGAACAACTTGACACGACACGACACGACACGACACGATAAACAGACGAGCGTGTTTGGTGCGTTTAAAAAACCACCATCGGCGGGGACGGTTATCCCACCTGCGTTCGCTCCCCCAAAGAACACCTTTGCACCACCCCCTGTTCGACGTACAACATCCGAGGTGTCCTCGTCGACGGGCAGCGGGGCAACGTCACCCGTACCCTCACTCCCACGACGTCAAGTCGCCCCTCCACCTCAACAACCAGAACCAGAACCCGAGCCAGAACCAGAACCGCAAGGCGAGTGGGCAGAGGTGTTGTATGATTATAGTAGTGAGGATCCGGGAGATTTGGCGATCGAGGCCGGTATGAGGGTGTTGGTTATTGCAAAGTCTTCGGATGATTGGTATGTTTTTCACGAGGATGCGCTATTGACAAGACTCATTTCTTTTAGGTGGACTGGTCAGATAGAGGGACAGGGCAAGGAGGGGCTCTTTCCAGCGTCTTATGTCAAACTTTTCTAAGGGTTTATGGGTCTACTGGTAGCGAAAAACGCCTCCCAATCTGATGGATAAGGCTCGTTTGTATCTCACACTTCATCTGTAGAACAGCCATACTGAATAAAATCGCATTCACACACCCACAACGGATGCATTGTCATTGTGCAGATGTTCATTGAGCCAATCAAAACGACAGGGTATGATACATTGTCCAATACAGAATGAGAGTGGGAGATAGGTCATGAATGTGTATGCAACAATATGGCTACAGCGGTCTGGATGTCCACAGGAAACACACCACGTCAAGTGAAGGAATACAAGCTAGAATGGTTGAGTCCGTGAGTGTCCGCGAGCACATCGTGTGGATTAGATATGTGAGATGAAGAAGATCGCCCGATGCAAAAAAGAGAGTGGAAGTTTTGATAGAAGCAAGATTTGATTATGATGTCCGCTGCGAGGTCGTCACCGCATTCTCGTCTCGTCCAAGAGGAGTTAGACATCAAGGATGTGCTGATTGGTCGCCGCTCGAAAAACCGACGATCGCGAGTGGACCAATCGTCGGAGAGCGCTACCATGGCCGAGCGGATGGTGTTCTGCAGGCTCCACGATGGTAACGGCAGGAGGTGCAACGCATCCCTTTGTCACTTGAGCGTCCTTGTCTTGGATCTTCGTCGCTGCGATCCACATGCGAGTGAGGAAACTCGATGACGCGCTGATGCTTTCCTTAATCCGCGGGGAACCCATGTTGGCCTTGGTCGACGCCCCGTACACATACGAGGTAACGCGCTTTCCGTGCGCTCCACCGTGACGATTGACCAGCCTGATAGAGTACGTTTCTGGGGCAACAGAGCTGCAATTTTCTTGGCTGGGCGGAGAAGAACAACCAGTCGGTTTCACGGTCGCTGCAGAGCTGATTGACGAGGTATCAGACGGTTTCCTGCCTTCACGACGCATTTGAGTGGGAAGAGATCCAAGCACGGAGCGCTTCTTGGATACCACCTTTTTATCACCAACTTCGTCCTCCGGGCTCGTGATCGAGTCGGATGAAGAGCCTGAGTCTTCTATCAAGGACTCCATCTCCGAGTCCGTTGCTCCCAAAGTATCAGAGCTGTGGCTGCTCGACAATGGGGATGATGGCAAAGGTGGTACAGATTGCCGATACGTAGAGTTGTGGAGTACGCTTAAACGACCGTTAGACATGCGTTTCGCAAGACCACGGACTGTTGACACTATGGAAGAGCTCGCCGGAGGTGGGAGAGAGAGAGAAGGGATGGGGAGAGGAGCCTCGCTTGGGGGAGTTGGCAGCGACTGTGCTTGAGCTCTAGCCCTTCCGGCTTTGACAACCTTTTCGAGAGCGGTCATCCTAGCTTCCTGAGAGCATGTCGCACTGTCTTGTTGACCTGGCATAAATGGCGCAAAGTGCTTGATGGCCTCATTCTCGTCAAACCGAAGATCATAGTCGAGGAGGAAGAGTAGTTGCTTTTCCATGAGATTGACCTCAGCGAGATCGAAAAGGGATCCATAAGCAGACCAGTGCTTATTTTTGGGGGAGGAGTCATTAAGATATTTCGCAGCAACAATGAGAGTCGCCAAGAAGACTCTGTGGCGCGTGCATGGCATTCCCTTAGCCATCGCCGGCAATTTAGAGCGGAGGCGATGAAGGTAAATGAGAGTGGTGAGCAAGGTAGGTACCTGCACGTTCGATTTAACGACAAGTTGCACAATGAAATCCTCTAGACTAGGAAGTGGTTGAGGAGGCGGAGAGGGCGAAGGAGCGTCTGTGGCGGGTTTCTCTGATGGCACAGTCCTGATAGGGGTGTCTGGCGGGGTGGGCAACGGCAGTGGCGCATCGACGGATTGCTTCTCTTCGACCATGATCACCTGCGCGGCCTGAAGCGCGATGTAATGTACCATTTCTATCGACACACGCTTTCGCATCAGGTCAACGAAATCACGGTTATGAAGGGAGGCGAGGACGAGGGAAGCGGGGTGACGACGGTCGGCGGACATGGTTGAAAGGGAGTGACTTGATAGAGATTGTCGCGGAATGCCCCTCTGAGGGGGATTCGGACGCTTTGTGAAGAAATGAAGCAAAAGAGGAGGTGGACAGAGTTTGATTGCGGCACTGCCGGTTTATATCTCAGGCGGAACAAACAAGAAAACACACGGCGCGACGCGACGAGGTCACGGGATTGTAAAATCAACGCTGCACCAGAGCAACTCTCGACGGGGATGGTAGTGGCAGAAAAGAAAAAGAGTGAACAAGGAACGACCGCAGCTCGACTTATATTAATGGGAGATTTGAATTCAGGCTGGCAGTTGGTTTCAGATTTGGCAGTGTGTCGGTGACGGAACGCCTGGATAATTGAATCCGAGTCGAGGCGACGTGTCAACATGTCATGCTCGTACTCGTGTCCAGTCTATTGAGGTGACCAGTCTGAAGGAGACTCGCTCACTGCACCTACTTCAAGATGCTCTCCCTCTCAGATTGGATCACCACGCTCTCGCTGGTGTTCGGTGGCTGCTGCAGCAATGCAATCACCATGGAACGGATTACATCTCAGAACCCTCATTCAGGCGCTCTCATCACATTCTTCCAGTTCTTCATTGTATCCCTATATGCCCTCCCCACTCAGTTTGCATTCTCTGTCCCAGGAAAGGACACCACCACGAATGGTTCCTCAAAACAGACGAACGGTGGTCACTCAACAACATGGTTTCCTCGCTTGAGAAAGCGAAGAGTACCCCTTCTGTCTTACTTCATCCAGGTCGCTCTCTTCTTCGTGCTTTCTACCCTCAATAATGCCGCGTTTGCATATGACATACCCATGACCGTACACATCGTCTTCCGAAGCGGTGGTATGATCATTAATATGACTCTCGGCTGGTTACTGGCGAGGAAACGTTATACCCTAAGACAAGTCCTCTCCGTCTTCATAGTCACGGTTGGCATCTTCCTCACCACCGTTTCTGCGTCAAAGCCCAAATCTCGAACCCCAGGTACCCAGTCAACGTCACTCGACGTCTCCCTCTACGCCCAAGGTATCACCATCCTTAGCCTTGCCCTCCTGCTCTCCGGTTTCCTCGGGCTCACTCAAGACTACGTCTTCGCGCAATACATCAAACCCTTCGAAGCCGCTGCCGCTGCCGACCCCCTCTCTCAACCATCCTGGCAAGAAAACATGTTCTACCTCCACTCTCTCGCCCTTCCTCTCTTCTACTTCTCGCGAGACGGTATCTCGACGGAACTTGCTCGCATGAACACTAGTCCGGGCATCTCCTTCACGTCATTTCCATTCGTAAATGCTTACCTCTCAAAAAATCTGGACAGACTCGGCCATGAGATGACGGTGCCATCCATGTTTGTCTACCTTTTCCTGAATACCGTGACGCAATTGTTCTGCGTCATCGGTGTGAATAGACTCACGGGACGCGTTTCATCGCTCACAGTAACGCTCATCTTGACCGTGCGCAAAGCGATGTCTCTGCTTCTCAGCGTTGCAGTGTATGGCGGAAGAGGTAACACTCAGATGTGGATTGGAGCAGCGTTGGTGTTCCTTGGGACGATTGCGTATTCCACTGGAAGTCGAACAGAGAAGGTCAAGGATAAGAAGGACTGATGACTGAATCACAATGACTTTTTAGAGTGCACTGATAGAGGGAATACGGGTATTAGAAAACGCTATAACTATGTGGATATAGTATCATCAGTGACCTTTGTTCGGGGACGCCACGTAATATTATTTGGGCATTGTCCATAAGTTTAACCCTCGCGACATACATAAGCCGAATCCTGGACAGGTTCTGCTTCACTATCGGGGCAGAGGATGAGAGTCAGACGCCAGGACTTGCGTATGTACGTGTTCCCAGTGGTCGGTGGGCCCGCGACGAATCTTTGCTCCAGTTCTGGACGCCTTGCACAACGCTTCAAATCTAATAGCCGCGGCCATCATGCACACACCATACATGTCAAACGACCAGATCCACTACTTGTATAGCATTTCATGCGAGGAAAACACCTGTTTACAGGACTGGTATCAGCCATCTGTAACGAAACTTCGGCGAAAGAGAACAACATTCGGTCGGTCAAAATAACTATAACTTCAATCAAACCACATCGCACGGAACGCCAACACCTCCACCCATTTGCAAGCCTCCTCAAGACGAGGGAGCGAGCAGAGCGAAGGAGAGACTGGAGTCATGAAATACTCCCCACGCTCGATTTGTTTTCCTTCATCCCACCGACGAACAAATACAGACAAAAGCGGGGGACTGCTTACGCACATGTTAATATACAATTACGAATGCCCCTTGATCAAGCATATCCTGGAGAAACAAACCAATGAGTATACGGAACTGATGAGGAAAAACGAGTAATGGAAGAACGGGTAAGAACCGGTCAAATAACTATAACCACACTCTTTCATCGCACAGAAGCGCCTGCTCCTGCGTCCGTACCTGCATACATCCTCAAGACGAGTCTATATGCTGAACGAAGGAGAGACTGGACGGCGAAGTCCCCACGCTCGTTAAAGTGTTAATTTGGGTATCATCATACCGGTGGGATAAAAGGGAAAACACTCGAATGAATCTAGGAGCGCTACTCACCCTGGATGGAGCAGATGAAAGAGGACTGCAAAAAGAAAATTCAGTCCTCATACGCTCGTGTTTGTGCGTGTTGGCCAATACCTTCTGATTCTAACAAGCACAAACAACCCATTCTTGAAATAGAAATATACGTTTAAATCCTCTTACTGAAGGATTCACTCATTCCCGAACATGCAGCATCGCCGTGAGTAGAGTAAGAAAGGAGAATGATTAAAATTTAACACTCACCATTTCTTGGCAGTTCTGTCCATGCTTGCGCAGTCTCATACCCTCACGCGATGGGCATACCGAATATCCTACACTACCACCCGCACCATCATCACCCGTTCCCGAGGCCGCTCCGTCATCATCAACCAAACCTCCCTCAACTCTAAACCCACTCGTATCGTTATCCCTCCCGCGCTGCGCAACTGGGAGACCACACCTCTCCCCGAGTCAACCACCAGTAACAACAATAACAGTACACATCCTAAACTCGAGCGTCGACCGAGGAACAGACAGATTCCATTCGACATGGTCAGCGTCGTCGACTCTGAGACGAACAAGCTGTCAGAGACGAAACAATCTTTGAAAGAGCTCCTTGAAACGACGAATCTTCACAAATATTGCATCGAGCTGGTCTCGTCTAACCAGGATAACCCTATTGTGCGGGTTGCACCGAAGATGGAGGTGGAAGAAAAGTATAAGCAGCTGAAGCGGGCGATCAGGAAGGGACAGAAGATTAGTGAGGCACCAAAAGAGGTTCGAATCATGTGTGGTGTCGCAAAGGCGGATTTGCATCACAAGTTACGAAAGGGAAAGAGCCATCTCGAAAAGGGGCATTCGCTCGTCTTTCTACTTACCTCGAAACCTCGTCAGCCTCCTCCCACCGCCAGGGAAAAGGATGAGCTCATGGCTGAGATTGCAGCAGCAATAGATGGTGTCGGTGTGGAGTGGAAACCCATGGTGACTTCAGGCAAGCAGACGTTACTGTATTTCAAACCGTCTGAAGTCAAGGAGACTTAGAATGGGTCTCTTGGATGTTCGTCAGTTATTGTTATATATCCACTCAAGTAATATCTCTCTATTATACACCATTAGGATACTTTTCGCGTCCATCGAGCAATTCGTTCCTTCCGAATCCTCCGTCTACGCTCCCTCCAATCATGTCCCACCCTCTTCCATTCGGGTCGCCGAATGGGGAGTCCGCGATCCTTTCGTGTCGGTAACGAATGCGGCAAGAATCGTCCCTTTGGCTTGGGGAACGCGAAAGGTTGACGGTTCAGCACAGGAATACCAGGCAGGTTCATCGACCCTTCCAGCCAACTCCCTATGAGAAATCTTCTGTACGCCTTCGGGACCTCATACCCAGCCTCCATCATCTCCTGCATGATACGTATCAGAAACGGGTTGAATTTCTGCACTACCCCCTGTCTCGAATACCGAACCATTGCCCTCTTCTCCATCTGCCGCCAATGGGAAGGTGACGTCTTCACGGCTCGACGCATCATTCCAGGCTGCCGACTAAACATCGCTAGAGCAGCATTGAAGAACCGAGCATCTGGCTCAAGGCGGTATACTTGAGGTTGCGCGTCAGGAAGGAGGCGGGTGATGGAATTGTAGATGTCTCGGGCGGCACGGGACATGGCGCGATAGAGAACCGCACCCATACGGAGCCCGATTGTTCTCCGCGAACGGTGCTTCCGGGCCATAGCACTCGTAGCAAGAACGTAATACGCCCATCCTTTGACCTTGTCTTTCTCAGACGTTTGTGGCTGCCACTTGTTGTCCCTATCCTCGACTGACCCGTCCCATTTACTAGTGCGCAGGTTCAGGCCGTGCCGAGCTTGTTTCGCGTACAGCTGCAGCATGATCGTGTATGCATGAACAGGGAGACACCATCCTTCGACGATCTCATAATCGTCCTCCACTTTTTTCACCCAGCTCGCTTTCTCGGCTTTCTTCGCGAGTAGATAGACGCGTTCGGCAAGGCCTGTTTTGCCAGCCTTGCAAAGCGCATTTAAAACAGTGGTGAAGAAGTAGGGCCCTAGTGTGACTGCACGGCGAAGACGTTGTTGCCGTGCATGACGCGCCATGAGAGCACGGTCATGGGCGCTCGGTGGTTGGTCACCCCAGGATGGATGGTCAACAACGGCTAATTCGGGAAGAACCTGGAAGAGAATATTGGCAACGACATGGGGCCTTCCCGTCGACGTGAGATGAGCGATGTAGGATGTTAATGTGTACATGTCTGTTGGAAGATCGGACAATCCGGTGGATAAAGAAGAATGGTTCGTGGGATCCGACGGTTGATCGTATGAAGGAGCATCCGACGGCACTGCAACAGAAGATCTAGCTTTCTCCTCCTCCAACTTGCCAAGTTCGGTGAGGGCGAACGAAACTAGATAATCTTGCCTTAGGAGCGTACCAGCACGTAGGATAATATTGTACGTGGTGGTATCCGGCTTAAGGGTAGGTCGTCGGACATGTTTCATGTGGTGTAAAACGTCTCGGGCAAGCGAGACGGACATGCGGTGACGAAGCGCATAGTGAAGGAGAGAGTTGTACGTCTCACGGGATAACGAGGGCATGGTTTGTGACAATGATACGTGGCTGTCCGGGTGCTTTCCAGGTGGGTCTTTACCCTTCTTTGTTGGAAGGTCCTGCAGAAGATCCAAGATAACACGATGGAAGTACCAGTGTGCATTAATCTGCCGCTTGCCGTTGTCTGTCTTGACCGACACCGAATTCGGAACCTTCGGACAAGAATAAAAAGCGCGCAACAGATGTGATATATCGGAGAAAGGCATCGAACGAGTCTCCACGAGCATAGCTAAGTTGGTGAGAGCCTGCAGCGCATCTTGACGATTTGCTTCTGAGTCATCAGTAAGTTCCTCTTCACACCGTTTCGTAATGGCCTTCAACAGTTTTTTTGAAGGTACCTTCGAACGGTTGAGATCTTGCCAACGATCGACCAGATTTGGCGAAGCAACTCCATAACGTTCTTGCTGTGCCATTATCATCGCCTTGATCTCTTGTGCGCCCTTGACCTTTGCCTCGTAGTCCTTCACGATAAGAACAAAAAGCAGCGATCCCATGATGATTTCGCCTTGTAATAAGCAGAAATCTACAAGCGAGGCGAAAGCACGGTCTGAACGTTGCTGACGGTTCTCCCGGGCCTTGAGCAGGAGCATCAATGCGAAGCGTGGTCCATCCCCTTCGACCTCGTACGGATCGATTGGCAAGTCCTTCGGGAGTAAACGATCGGAGCGAAGTACCGTGGCTCCTTTCTCCTTCAGCACGCCGAACACAGTCGGGGGGGCTTTCGTCAGCGCCTCCGTCACTTTGATGAGTGTTGTTTCCCGTAAGCGAATGCCCTTTTTCAGCAAAGTCTGTGCAGTCTCGTAAACTTTGAGAGGGGACTCGTTACGAAGCATATAATGCAACATCACATGAGCAGAGAGTCTTGGAGAAACTGGCACATCGAAAGTGATAGGCGTAAACTGGAGGGGTGGTAGGAAAGGGAGCTTGAGAGGTTCGAGTGCCTCATGGTTTGTATGCTGGGAGAAGTAAAGAGAGTCGATGATGTAGGCTGCGTCACGGAATGCGCCGGTACTACAGGCCTGGCGAACTGCGTTGGCGGCAACAATCGCTAGACGTGTGGGAGGGAGAGGTGAACGTAAGTGCCAGGTAGGGGGGGAAGAGGGATGTTGATTATGGCGTGGTTCTAGTGAAGAGACCAGCGGAGGTTGAGGTTCGCACGCGTGACGCGCTGGATTGGCGGTTGAATTTGGGTGAGAGACGAGTGGGGGACGTGAAAGTGGGTCTGGATGAGGATGAAAAGGTTCGTCTACTTCGGAGGGTCTACGCTTAAGTGATACTTGAGGTTGTGTGCGAACAAAAGAAGATGCAAAAATGGAGCGAGAAAACGGAGCTGGACTCGAGAGAGCATGAACGTGGACTGTGGTCACGAAGCCCGCATCGACGAGCAGGAGAGAAGTGGACCTTGCCCGACTGAGTGTGCTACGAGCGAGTCTTGACAAGGCCCATTGCATGTGTTCTGCATGAGACCCTGCCCAGTCTAACAACTAGTTGGACGTTGGGACTGCACAAGGACGGTACTCGTCGTCCGTTGTCGGGTAAATTGTTTGTCGCTCAAGGTAGTGGTTAAGAAAAGGCACGTGACGAATGAAACGAGCACAAGTTCAAAGTAGTACTAGTAATAACTCTCAACCAAGTACTGAACTTGCTTGTCTAGCAGAAAATTTAAAGTGGGTCTGCACGACAATAAAATGAGCTACGACAGACCCCATAGAGGAGGAGGAGGAGGAGGAGGCCGACGCCGACATAACAGAGAGAGAGACGACTACGATTACCACGACCGTCGCAAAGAGCATGAAACCCCGGAGCAAATCATAAAAAACACCATCATAAAGTTGGGCGAAGTCGATCCCGTCCAGGAAGTTCCCCGGCTCGCTAAACAAATCCGGGAAGGTCCAACTTCAGTTCCAGCAGTATCTGAAGGCATTCGTTTGGGCGTCACCGAGCAACCGTATAAGACCCCGTACTATGCAGCCCTCCTCCGTTTGCTGCATGACCCTGCACCTTCAGAAACACATCCGGACGCAGCGTCTGGGTCCTCATCTGTGCCTTCGCTGGGTAAGCAAGTCCTCGAAGACTTTTGGAAGGGATTCCAGGGCTACCTTGACAAGCTTGCATGGCGAGAGATCCGTCTCTGTATCCACTTTTTGGCTCATTTGATGGTGGCGCAAGTCATCTCTATCGAATCCATGTCTGCACTCCTCCAGTCCTTCGCTGCTGTCCTCGACGAGTTCGGTGTGTCGTACGGAAGGGGAAAGAACGCCGCTCTGTGTGCTATAGAGGGACTACTGATCGCCGGGCCTGTTATCAAGAAGAGTTCATCCCCAAACATAACTGAAATCATCAAAGCAATCCAGAATTTCAACGAATCTGCGGCTACCTCCAAGGTCCTCGTTCAGCCGATGTTATCTCTTCAATATTCTGATACTACACTTCTTGAAAGTGCGGATGAGGTGCGCATACAGTTACGTTGATCCATTAGCTGACTCAAATGCGCTGTTCGTAGCTTCTCGAGAATGGCCTGGCATTACTGAAAACGCTTGATGCATCGGACTTCATGGATACGTGGAGTAGCATGCCACAGCCATATCTTGAGTACCCAGACCTCGACCCTACCATTTCCTCACCTTTCGAGTTGCCCTCCATCCTCGTACCGCCTGAAGTTATTGAACTTGATGGACTCGCAACTGATGCGGGCGAAGACGCTCAAGTGAAGAAAGAAGAATGGCCCGAATATTTCTTCTGCCTCTTTGACAGCACCGTACGTTACGGTTTTTTTCCCTACTTTCACCCTTAATGCTGTATCTCCTGTAGATAACACCGGAGTCTATCAGCACTTCTGGGTTTCTCATCCGGTCGAACATCCGTGATATAGTTGACATCTTTGAGGTGAACCGAAAAGAATGTGCAAGACTGCTTCTCGAATACCCTAAGTGGTGTGCATCAGGAACATTCAAACCGAGGGTTGGAGCCCCGCCAACTGAAGAGGACCCCAATGCTAAAAACTGGCAACTTGAGAGTGTTGTGATTGAGGTAAGGCTCCCTGTCCACTATAACCGGCTTTGCTGGTGTTTATTCTACCCTGGCAGTCGATCCTTGGCTCGCAGTTCTTACTTCCCGAGTCACCACACAAATCAATTTACTATATTGCTCTCATCACCGAGTTGTGTAAACTCTCTCCGCCTACTGTTGGCCCCGCAGTTGGCAAGTCAATAAGAAAGCTGTATGCTGCACTTGGGGATGGCCTCGACCCCGAGATCACCCGGCGGTTCGCCGACTGGTTTTCTGTTCACATGAGCAACTTTGGGTTCCAGTGGGTCTGGAAAGAATGGGGAATGCTCCTGCCAACCTATGACTGGTATGCCCATAATGGATATTGAAGTTGAACGCTTGCTTAACAGGGTGCCGGATCTTGCTCTGCCTGAGGATCATCCTAAACGAGCCTTCATGCGTCGCTCGGTTGAGCTCGAGATGCGGTTATCCTACCACGATCGGATTCTGAAAACCCTTCCTGAACCCATGCAAAATGATTCGAGCGTGATCCCCAACCAACCGCCCGGACCCGACTTCGAGTATGAAGATCCTTCCAACCCTTATCACGACGCCACGCAGCCTGTCCTTGATCTCCTTCGTGGTCGCTCTCGCGCCGAGGAAGTGATGTCTCAATTAGATACACTCAGAACAACCCTTGAATCCATTCCTTCTGCACCCCACCCGCACGCATCCATCGACGCTCTAACCCGTTCCATAGCAATCCAATCTCTCTTATCAGTCGGCTCTCGTTCTTTCTCGCACTTACTCAACGCTATCGAGCGTTACCTCCCCCTCCTGCGTTCCCTTGCCAACCCCACACCTGCACTCGGCGGAGGAGACGTCACCGAAGCTAAAAGAGATATCTTAAACGCCGTTTCCACCTTCTGGAGGCGGAGTCGCCAAATGGTTGGTATTGTCCTCGACAAGTTGATGCAATACCAGATTGTCGACCCGACAGACGTCGTCGCGTGGGTGTTTGGGAACGCCTCGGGTGCTCACCTTGCGGATGCCGGCGCGAGCGGTCTGTGTTATATTGGAATGTTGGAATGGGATTTGATCAAGGGTGCATTGGATAAGGCAAATGGGAGAGTAATGGTTGCGAGACGGAAAGTGGCAGCGCTGAGGAAGGAACAGGATGATAGCATCGCACGGGTCAAGGCGAGCGGTGGAGCGGATGTGGCAAGTATGGAAGTGGATGCGGACGTAAAACCTATCAAACAAGGTACGCACATTCTCGTCTTTAAACACATGCTCTGACCGATCAACGGATTTACATTACACAGATGACCCTGCAGAGAGCCCTCAACTCAGTGTTGCTATGAAAGCGTTCACGACTCTTACTCGTGAGCAAAAAGGTGCACTTGCAAAGGCAATTGAAGGCTTCGTATCTTGTCTCGCTCCCTCTTTGGGGGATGCCCACCAAAACCCATATGCGCAGAGTGTGATTGGAGACGAAACATGGGAGAAGCGTTCAGCGTGGACCAGTGACGAGTGGAGGGCGTGGGAGACTTGGGCGTGGTATCGACATTTTTGCAGAATGTATTCGCCGTACCTTCGCAATTATGCGACGACACTTGGCACAGTCGGGTTTGCCAAGATTCAAGATTCGACAGATCCAGCTTCTGCATTGATGAAGAGAACGTGGGATATTGCTACGGGTCAAGAGGCGTAAAATCCAAGGATCTGTTTCACTGCACATACTGCTTGGTGTAATGTCTTCTGTTCATATCAGTGGTAACTACTCCTGCCGAGCATCTTCTAGTACCTGCAGTTTGCGTCTGCAAAGCTGAGTTCAATTGCAAAGACAATAGCATGATCCAGGAGTTTCTCCAGTACGAGGTTGAGGGAGACAAGCTTGGCTTTTGCTTTTTGAGACTCGGGGGATGGTAGAACTTTGGAAGTCGTCAGTTTGATCGAATATCTGACGGTACCTACCCTGCACCAAAATCTAACCTTTGCATTAACACATAATTTCGATTTCGATGCGAGGACAGCTGAGGTAGACAAATTGGTCCAACCTGCTCGTAGATAAGATGTTTCCGAGCTTTCAAAGAGCTGTAAACGTCTAAGCAACAATAATATGTATCAAAGTCCTCATTGATTAAGATGATGCCCGAACCCGAGACATTCACCCGACTTCGGAAAGGGTTTTGATGTTGAAAGAGCCTATCAGTGAAAGTCACTAAAAGCTCCCAAACAACACCCATTTATGCTGTCTCGCTGATTTTAGTATGTGGTCCGAGTACTGGTACATGGCAAGCAGTGTGCTACAGGCTTGTAAGATCAAACTCGGCAGAGCCGCTGACTGTCCTGTGGCCCAAAACTTTGCTATTGTCCTCCAAACTTGAAGTAACTCTGTCGTCCGCTGGCAAAATTTAAAAGCGTCTTGGAAGCTGCAAAACAACACCATGGGCCACTGCTAACGATTCTTCTCTGCCCTTGTAAAGGTCTGTGTTCTGTGATGTATAGGTTCTTACTGCTTGAAACTTGGAGAAGCTATAAGCACACTCTTAATCATACCACCGAACAACTAGTACATCAAAGCTCAAACAGGACTTTAAACAAACATCCAAGACCATCACGCTAAACAGGCCATTTCAGTTAGACTCAGGCTCCTTTCCGACGAAGAACCAAGCCTGGTTCTCGTCTGCATCATTGCTAGCAACAAGAGTGACCTATCGAGGATATGAGCTCATCCAACGTAGATCAGATGAGTCAGAACTCACAGCGTCTCCGTTCTTATTGTCGGCGACCCTCAAGGCGAGACCAGAGTTGACATCTAACACCCTTCAGGGTATATCAGTAACCGGTAAATTGACGCGACACGATGAAAACCAGGCTTACTGAAAAGCATAGGGATAATTCGTGCTCGGGGTGAGCGCCCACGGATAGATCGTAGTGCTGGTTACGACGCTGCCTCCGCTGACAGCCATGAAGTCACCAGTTCCATAGGATTGAATAGTCAGGCTTCGACTTTCGGTAGGCATGACGTTCCAGGAATACAAGATCAGATTCTCAGACCCGATATACATACGGCGAAAAAATCACAATGTCATTCCCGAGCTGATTGCCAACACTGCAGACAACACTTCCTCCGGGGCCCTCAAAGTCGAAAACATTGAGGTACGTGTGAGTTGCCGCGTTCATGACAGTGTAGGTACCAGGAGGAACCCGGAAGTTGGAGACGGAAAAGTTGGACATCGTGCCAGACATTGTTGAGGTTACTGGGGACTGATGGGGGCCCTTCCTTTCAACCTGTGGGTTTTTATCCCCCCCTGATGTCTGGACCCCCCTCTGGTTATTTACGCACCCCTCCCTCAGAAAACGTAGGATCGCTTTGTCCACTGTACCCAATCTGGTCGTTTTACGCCCACAACTACTAGGATGTTTTCATTTCAAGCTCACCATCAGTATCGGCGTCATATTTCCCCGAATGGCTGTGGAGGATGTTTAGGTGATGGGAATGAAATGTCACTGAAAATGTTCAAAACTACGTTGCACCTTTGACGCTCGATCTTGAATGGGTCATTCTATTATGGACAGCCGTATCAGTCGGGCGTCCATGATAACATACGGCGATTCTCCCATGGGTTATAGCTTCACTACGTCGCTCGAGTTCAAGTTCACTCAGTGGACGTTCAATGAGATATTGGGTTCCAGTTGCTGTAAAGATGCTAGCAACATTTTTCTCGCACAGAAGAACTATAGATCCGTGAGTACACCCAAAAGAACGAGAAGCGAGACCGTTACAGGAGGTGATTGAGTTATCGTCTCTTCCAGGATCCAGAGACATGGAATGCAAAAATATGATATTAACGTGATTGTGAAAACAATCTTGAACCTTGATAGGCCGATCTAGCAGAACGAAGAACCTTGTAACTAATGTTTTTGAGATGAACGCGTGTCGTGAAGACGACATCGATGATTTTATCCGATCAAACGGATAGCGCTGACCAGAGCGCTGCGGTGAAGTCGTCTGTCATTGTCATCTCGTCACGCCATTGCCGGTCAGTGATGCAGAGCTAGTGGTCGGATGATCCCCTTTTCTTCCTTTAGAATACATGTAACATACATCGGGGCAGATAAATGAACATCGACAGCCCATGCGTCAACTGAAGTATTTTCTTCAGCTTCCCCACTGAGAATGATAAGATCAACATTACGCTACTAGGGCGTTTAGGGGTCTGTCTCCAAGCATGCTGCCACGATGGCAGATATGTTAGTAAGTTGGCTTCCGAGTCCAACTGATCCGATGGACATGGATGTTTTCAGTGTTATATCTTGGATAGTGTAATCGAGATTCAATGGGCGCTCTTCGCTGGCGGTAGGGCGTCCAGCGGCTCCACACCCTAGAAAACTTCCTGTGGTAGATGACGAGATTGTCCCGTAAACTTCGTACCCTTTGTTGATACTAATATAAGAATCTACGCATCTATACATTTATGAATATATACATGTTTACAACTGGTCGATGTAGACGCCTGTCTGATGGAGTTAACTTATCAATAGCGTGCTGTTATCCACGGTACCGTCACTTCGAGGTGAAATGCAGACAATATGCCAGCAGCTGGTGGTGGGGAGTTCCACCTCATCCGACAGGAGGACAATCGGGAATGATGGTGCGAAGTTTCGTCTCGTTGACTGGTTGAGGGGGTGACGACAGTGACAAGTTGGGGCGTAGGACCGACTCTGGTGTACTAACAATCAGAGCGATGCTAGAATCTGGACGGGAGGTGGGATGAGACAAATTGTGAAATGTGAGCACACCGTGGCGGATTACGCTCTCATTCAGTTCTGAAAACATTAACAATAGCCCCGACTCGGGACCAGGACAGGCCATAGAGCTGGGAAATAGTTCGATGTATCCTGTAAATCATTGTGTAAAGTACATGATGTATGATCTATGTGGCTGGGACCTCGAGCTTGTGATCACTATGAAAAGACTAGATGAAGAATATACAATAATCAATATTACCTGTAGCGTGCCCATACGACCCGACACTCTAGAAAGACACCTCGCTCCGCCTCTCCTCTCGTCTAGCAGCAGTCGTTCGGAATAGCCATGCCAGATTCTCATACACGACGAAGGTGACACACGTCCCCGGCAGGACGCGGACAAGGTTTGTTCCAAGACCGCGGTAGAACCCTTGAAGACCCTCGCCTTTCCAAGTCTGCTTGATGGTGGTAGGGATATCAGGGTATACATGCTTGGTAGCATTATTCTGTTCATTGTAATCACCCGTGAGACGAGATCAAGGATAAGGAGAGAACGGAAACTCACTTGAATGCGTGACCGAATCACTTGGTATGGATACGTGACTGTTAACGCAAATAGTTTGCTTGCGCCAGACATGACGGTATACGCCGTGTTAGACAATTTATCATCCTCCGGTGTCATCGTTTTTCCTGTCTTTGCGAACTGTTTCCGTTTTTGATCGAATCCCCACCGTTTCATTTCTTCGTAGGCCATGAACTGTATTGCGCCATTGCTGACACCGACAAGTGCGAGTGATGTGCCTTTCCAAAGACCATGCATTCCCTCGGCTTTCCATATCGAAGAGAACCCATCTATTTCAGAAGGAGATTAGAATAAAGTGGAGCACGCGATGGTGGTGTGCGTACGCCAGAGTCCCCTATATGCCGTCGGATCGTCTGCACGGGTTGTGAACATACGAACTTTGACTACCCATATCGGATTGGTCATAACAGCTGTCACAGCACTTGCTTGGGCGGAACAAAGTAGGTAAGCCCCAGCGGACAAGTTGAAGCTCGGGTCGTCGCCTGAAGCGTGTTTCTTGAGCATATTATAGCTGGCCGGGGACACCGTGAGTATCTACGCGTGTTCCGAAGACATATGGACGTTTTAGAACACACAAGAGGAAGTAGAGACCCCAGCTGGATGCATTGCCAGCGATGTTAGGTCCTACGCCGCGGTAGAGACCTTTCCAGCCTTGCTCTGTCTTGATGTCTCGGAGCGAGTACCATATTTGTTTTCCGATACCACCTTGGGGTTTTGCTGTCGATACTTGGAATTTGACTTTGAGCAGGTCAAGGGGGTGCATACAGAGAACGGCGACAACGCCTGCGCCAAGTCCTGCTGCGGCATGGTCCTGGAAAAGTGTAAATCAAGGCTGGTTGAGGCTGAAAACGAGGACGAACCAGCGCAGCTGTTGGAAAGAAACTTGGCGGACTTTTGCTGGACATACGGGTCGGAGAAGACGAGCAATTAGGTACCTTACATAACAACTGTATGGATTCATGTGTCTACTGCTTATACTCGACCTCAAGTCTAATCATCTTCAAGGCTTTGAATTATCGACCCTCTTTGAATCGAATGTGCAGCGGATACGATTAATTGACGAGTCGTCACACTGGCGCGTTGAATGAGCGCGTGCTAATCTTGCAGCCAATCAACCCGCCACTGGCATCCCATACATACCTGACCATGTGGACAGTCAAGTCACAGCTGGGCTGGGCTTTATCGATAGCGGACATCGCCTCGACCGCCCAGCCCACAACGAGGCACCTTTTGATCACAACTTTCCGGGCGTTCGTTCCGCCACAGTCAAGTTATAAACGGATCCGTGAGATGGCATCCTCCCCAGGCCTTTGCCCTCTCTCAGCAGCCTCGCTTCCACCCCGCCACCCGCTTACCATACCAGCCTTAAGAGCTGAACCGACAACTCGACTCATCATCAACACCTATTCCCTTTCTATTCCGCATTCACCTTCCGACGCTCCTTTCCACCACGATGCGGTTCACGAGTCTTTTCTTCTCAGTGCTCGTTCTTGTGGTAGGCGCCAATTCGGCAGCATTCGAACAACGAGCAGTCTCGAATGACTTGATCGAACGCTTCGGAAAGAGGCAAATAAGTGTTACCACCGGCTCTGGGACGGTGCCTTCTCAATGCACGTCCGTCTGCAACCCCGTCAACGACGAGGTCAGCTTGGTGAGTGTCATCTACTTTGACACTTTGCATGTCGGAGTTACAATTTGTCCTTTGACCCGAGACATACCTCGGAGGGATCACTGTTTTCCTTTGGTCTCTGGTCTACTTTCTTTACGCATGGACACTGACCTTTGAAGCAGGGATGCCCAGTGACCTCATGTTGTGCGCCCACTTTCCAGACTGCTTACTACAACTGTCTTGTATGTGTCGGAACCGCCCTCGATGCGACCAATTACACGACAGCACAGAACGATCTCAACCGTACGTATTTTGTGATCCATGCTTTCCACAACGGAGGCTGATTTGGCTCTCTCTGACAGTGCTCTTCATCACTTGCCGCGATATGGGTTATACCCTTCCCCAGCTCACACTTCCTGGTCAGCAAGCTAACGGTTCGAGCTCGAGTTCCCCCAACTCTACACCATCCACCAGTTTTTCAACTTCGGTCACCACTACTTCGAGCATCAACGCCACTCCGACAACAACAACCAAGTCAGGGGCAGTTGCTAGTCGGGGCAGTGCAGAAGTCTTGGTTGGCGCGATCCTTCTCGGGGTCTTTGGGCTGTGGTAAACTGTTTTCGCGCACGACATGTTTATATTGCACTGTGATGACAGTTGCACGACGTTGCACGCCAATTTTTCGATCTATCATACCTTGGACTTATTTCATAACCTGACTCTTTTATTTCTTGGATTCGTGCATCTGGGTTTCATGGACTACACATTTACTTAACATGCAATCGAGCCACGCTAACGTCTAGTCGCATCGCTCCTTCTTTGTCTTCCTTGGTTTCAGAATGCGTTGACGTATATAAAAGGTACATTTCATAGATAATGTGTACATGACACTACTGGATGAAGTTCAACTGTCAATCGTTCAACCCGGGCCCTGTTAAAAGGGCACTGTTAAAAGACGGCCTATATGGCGGAAACACGTCAACCGGGTAATGTGCTCTTCCGTTGCCTTACAGCCGCGCATCCTTGGGTATCTTGCGAATCGCCTGTCGAACTCCAAGATCACCAAGGACGTCTTCCGCACCAGCGAGGATAGCATCGAATGGAGAGGTTCGGTGGAACTGGGAATGAGCCAAGTCAGCGATCGTCAGAGCAGGTAATGGAAACGGCTTAAAGAGTGTGAGTTGAAGGCAAGGTGGATTCAAGAGTTGCACGAATAAGTCAAGGGTACGCACATTCTCGATGATCTTTCCCATTCCTCCCATCGTGATGCCCCGTCCACCAAATATCTGGGTTGCATCTTCGGCCGTTTCACGGCCTGAGCGGGAAATGAATCTGCACAACGGGATCAGTGTGATAGAAAGAACACCATCTCGAAAAGGATGAATTTTTTGAGGAGTGCGATAGGCCCAGCAAGTTTGTCCGACTGCTCAGCATAATTCATCTACAGACCGAAACAGTTCCAGCGGCGGCGAGGAAAAATGGAAAGGGATAAACGCATGTTGTTCATCTGGTGAGTGATGTTCTCTATCCACGATTGACATGCCTCTACACGCTCGATCATCAGCGCCAGCTTGGCACGAATGACAGCTTGGGAGTGAAGTGGCTTCTTGAATGCAATGCGCTGATTTGTCCATTTGAGACACTCCTCCACAACTAGCCTCTGGGCTCCCAAGCTCGTTGCAGCAACCATCCATCGTTCGTGGTTAAAGTTGCTCAGAATGACATAGAGTCCCTGACCCACTTTTCCAAGCATGTGGGAAGAGGGAACGCGTGTACCATCAAAGGTCACATATGCAGTTCCAGCTGTGGCCGAATAGGATGTCTTGACAGCCTTGGTGGAAACTTGTTCGGAGCGAGGGATGAGAAGGACCAGAGGACCTTGCTATAGGCAATATGGCGTCAGCGGATTTAGCATACAGAGGCGAAAATCCATACCTCAGTTTGACAGAGGGTGGTGAAGTAATCAGAGAACATCCCGTTCGTGATCCACCTATCCGGGAAAACAATCAATGATAATCCAGGACTCGGGGAGATGACAGACTTCTTAGTCCCAGTGACCACCCACTCGTCACCATCTCTAACAGCAACTGTCTGTACACCGGCAACATCGCTTCCTGCGAATGCTTCTGTAATCGCGAGTGCCATAAACTTTTTACCCCCAAGGATTTCGGGAACATATTTGGCTTGTAGCTCTGGGGAACCAAAATTGAGCAGTGGTGGTAGTGCAATGACACCACCATTGAGCAACCCGTCCACAAATCCGCGTGTTCCAAAACGAGCA
Source organism: Chalciporus sphaerocephalus (assembly GCA_038094055.1). Taxonomy (NCBI): domain Eukaryota; kingdom Fungi; phylum Basidiomycota; class Agaricomycetes; order Boletales; family Boletaceae; genus Chalciporus; species Chalciporus sphaerocephalus. The sequence goes on from JBBPTH010000003.1 coordinate 877,260, forward strand.
AGCTCAAGATTGAGAATTAGCTGCACCAAACGTGGTCCACCGTGAGCGAACAAAGAGGAGGACGAGAAGCAAGAGAGAGCACCTCGTGGAAGTGGTCAAATTCCTCGGTTTTGATAACACCACCCATGAGCGTGCGGCCTTTGAGGTGTTTACCTGGTCCAATGCGCATCGCCAAAAAGTTCACTGCGCTGCGAGAGAGAAAGAATGCCGACACCAAGGCATAAAGCTCCGTCACATTTCCAGCGCTGCATCACGAACATCAGCTCTCACCTAAGCTTATCGACCAGCTCTTGCGAAATCCGCTTCCCATTCTCTTCGCATCGAAGCGCCTCAGGGTACACCTCCTCTACGAAAAACGTCCGGACAGCCTTGTGGAATCGACGGTGGCCTTCATTATAGTATGGACTATGGAATCCGGGACTAAGCCACGTTGGCTCGGCATATGGAACAAGAGATACTGCTCCAGGAGCAGGAGGTTTGATCTGCTCTAACTGTCCCCGAATCGTACCAATCTGAAGGCGTGCATATTGTGGACGTAGAAGGACTTCGTGACGGTGGAGACCGAAGAAGACGTCGGTAGCGTCTTTGCCGGCTAAAGAAACCCATATTACGTGTGTGCAATGTTGAGTCGTTAGACCGGTACAACCCAACGGAACTCCAGTGACTTAGCGACGCTGGGTGCGTACAAAACAGTGGGACCACCGGGATGCAGGTCTGCGAAACGGGAAAGGTCGTAGATTTTGGTGTCAATGATTATCCACTGTAGTGGTATAAGTAACGCGAGTGAGAAGGGACCGCGGTAGACTTGCCAAGTTGCCTTCCTTGTTGTGCTACATGTCGAGCGTTCGACTCGTCAATCAGGGGAAGCATGGGGTCAAGCTCAATGTGCCTACCTGCGCAACCTCCTCGAGAGTGAAATCCCTGGACGACATCCTGAGTGTCGCAGTAGTATCAACAAGATCAAGTAAGCCGGGGAGTTCGAAGTCCTAACCAAGTTTTCGTACAGGAGAGTCGTACAAGTAATTAGTACCGCTGTTATCCCCGTCAAGTGACCACATTTCACATGCTCAGTACGGAACTTTCACGTTCGTTTGATAGTTATATACAGAAGTCTAACATTATGAGAGAACAAAGGTGGTTTAGTGTCAATGGTGAGGTGTAAATAGATATATAAGACGGTCAGCACACACTCAAAGCTGGTGGGCGGAAGATTAGCTCGCAGGGACCAGAAACTTGCACGGGATGACTTACCCTGAACAAAAAGCTGAGCTGATTTGTTGCAGTACATGAGCCAATGTCGTTGAGAAACACAAAGAAATGTACACGCACATCTTCAGGGGTCAGGCGGCCCATAGCCTATAGCAAGCCGAACGTTTCAATGACAGAAATTCATGAGAAGGACACCACGTGCCGATTCATCAGTGGACAACGTGGCATTTACCATTGCCGATTTCTTCTCTTGTAGCTACAAGGGGTTTCATTATCCGCGAAGAATTTACTAGGGAATACGACATACCTGAATAATACGGCTCTCTATACTATCTTCTATGACGAGCTTGATGGCGTGAACAGGCCGATGTTGACCAAGCCGGTGAATACGATCCATAGCCTGATATTCTACTGCAGGATTCCACCAACTATCCATAAGGTAGACGCGCGACGCTTCTGTCAAGTTGAGCGCGACACCACCAGCTTTCAGCGATACCAGGAAAACAGTCACATTAACGTTGGACATGAAATGCTGGATGGTGGCGTCACGAGCTTGAGGTGACATCGTTCCCTCGAGCCTACAGATCTGGAAGCCAGCCTTCTGTAACCTGAACGCAATCAGATCTAAGAAATTCACGAATTGGCTGAACACAAGGCTCTTTGTGGTGCAGTCCTGTGCACGAAGGTTTGTCAACTCTTCAATGAGAGCTTCAATCTTCGAAGACGAGCGCCAAGTATCCAGGTTGAGCCGGCCAAGCATGCCTTGTCTAGTCGCTGGCGTGGTTGACTCTAACTCTAATGCAGGTGCTTCCAGGTCGATAGTCAAAGGGAGATGGCAGACTGGGCATTCGGGAGAGATGTCCCCTAGGGTGTCCAAGTATTGCTTGATACACTCACGATCGAATATGTGATGGCACTTCGCTTGAATAGCGTCCTCGGCAACATCATTACATAGCCGACAGACAGTGGCTTCGCTGAGCTCCTCACTGTTGAGGAACGTATTACCATTACTCTTGCTTCGGAGGACAAGGTCCGGGTGGCACGCCATTTGTCTCATACGAGTAAGTCTGCCCAGAACAGGATGAGTCCAGGTTCGGTGACAGCATCTGAGGGACATATACGCACAAACTGAAGATATTGGAATAGTCTGATGGCAGGTGTAAGACCATGGAATTATGGACAGAAATGAATACTCACTGTTCAGGACTGTGCCTGAATCCACATAAGTACTGAACTGGCGCTTAGCGTCAGAAAACAGAGAAAGATACAATTCTTTCTCTTCAGGACTAAAGTAGTCCCTCTTGACTATGACTGTTCGGGGAGGAAGCCCAAGATCATCGGCACGTTGAATCTTTTAGATGATACGGTTAGCAACTGGTATCCGCAACGTGGAGAATGCACCAACTTTTGTGCGCCGAAGCATCATACGGTCTAAAAGGCTCCTCAACTTCTTGAAAGCCGTCTTGCCAGGCCCCTGCATACCATTTTTCTGAATGGGCGTCAAGATTTCATTATTCCAGAAGCAAGTCTAAGAGGGAACAAATAAGGTAAATGGATCGTCAAGAAAGCTTGGACTCACATGCTGCATGGGAGTGTGACCACACTCTAAAGGGCCAATGTCAAACATGTTTCAATTGACCGGCTGACCAGACCCAACGCACCGTCGCAGCTTCGTTTATCGGAAAACTTCCAGTGCAGAGATTTGCAATCGCATTGCTTGCCTGAGCGGCAACTCATAAGATGAAAAAGGGGCCGCTGACTTGAACTTGCAAAAGTAGTAGGCGTATGGGTCCCCACCGAGGAAGCGAATCATGCTGTAAAGTTCTCCGACACGATTCTGTAATGGAGTGCCAGACAGACACCACTTAAAATCACTTTGTAATTCGAAGCAAGCTTTTGCTGTATTAGTCTGACGCTCCTTGATGCTATGAGCTTCATCAAGCTGGAACACCAGCGCACGTGAGTTTCAGACGACACATATAGTTAGATGGTTGGAAGGCAAGTTGAGGACAACGTACAACAATACGATTCCATTTGATTTGATGGAGAGGAGATGGCTCCTTGACAATGAGGCCCTTCCGCTTGAACCCATTTTGTTGCTTTCGGAAACAGCTTTCTAGGACAGCATAGCTCGTAAGGACAACGTCGAATTTCTCAAGTTCTTTGGGATTTCCGATACGAGAGGCTCCGTGCCAAACAAGAACATTTAGATGCTCGGTATGAGTATTGATCTCATTACGCCATTGCATGATTGCGACAGTGGGGGCAATAACGAGGTTAGGGCTCTTTAAGTCGGATACAATGAGAGAAATCATCTGGATAGTCTTTCCCATTCCATGGAAGATGATCTTCAGAGACGCATCACAGGAAAATCTGGTCATCTTACCCCATCTCGTCCTTAAAGGGTCAAAAAGTTAGCATGTAAAGTATAGCAAGTTACTGACGCGCTCACAGCAAGCATTCCGCCTTTCCAGATGCCTCTTTCCTGGTGTCGCATCCACCACAAAGATTCCTGCTGGAACGGCAAGAGAGTCACTTTTAAGCCAGCGGGTTGTTCAGCTTTCTGTGGTACAACGACGGGAACTTGCTTTTCGAGATCTCCCCATACATCCTTGAGCTCGGGATGCTGCCTTTGCAAAGCCAAAGAGACCTTCTCCGCCCAAGTCAACCTGCGACCAAGTTGTTGAGCTAACATGCGTTCCTCCTTCTTCACTTCTGCTCGCAAGCGTCGAATGTGACGGCGGTATTCCACTTTCTCAACCCATGTCATGGACTCCATGCGAAGTTTTGGTATCGACACAGGCTTGGTTTTAGCCTTCGTCTTTCGCTTCCCTTTCGGTTTCGACAACGGTTCTTCGTCAGAGGACTCTGACGACAACGTTTCTGTGTCGTCAGCCGAGTCCTCAATATATTCTACTTCGCTATCGGAGACAAGGGTATCCTCTTGAACTTTGGAAGAACGGCTTGCACGCGAAGTCCCAGCAGTCGATGGACCCGTGCCTGATCTTCGCTGGGCTTCGCGTCGAGCAGTCTTGTGAGATGCCTCGATAGCCACAGCCATCATGAGCGCCTCTTCCTCCGAGTCTGGCACGACCTCAAATTCGGATCTACTATCACCAGACTCCTCATATTGATCATCAGACTGGATATCATCTTCAGACAGAAATTTCTCGTCGTCGCTAGGAGGTGGCGTTTGAGTGGCCTTCGCCTTACCCTTGCCTTTGGTTTTTGGCGCTGGAGTGGATTGAGCCTACATCAGGAGCTCGATAAATCACAATGTCGCCCGGATGGAGTTGACTATTCTCGCCTTTGCCTTTGATGAGCGCTTGGGCAGGCTAACCACCGTTTTGGACACATTCCTTCGCTTCGTTGCAACGATATGGTCTGGTTCGTCTTCTGCTGCGCGTTTTAGTACAGTCCGTGTAGAAGTCGAAGTAGTAACGACGGCTGTCCTCTTTGTCGCGATCATCTCCACATCAGATGTGTCAGGGGTTTCTGGTTCCACTGAGTTCACGTTGGAGAGCAGAGGGGACACGGTGGTGCTAGTTGCCGTCGTCGCTGGTGTTCTCGCATTGCGAGAACTTCGCCTTGTACTTACCATATCCACAAGCAACACGAGAGAGAAAAGACGACCAGCAGCAGTTACTAGGGAACAGTGCTGCGCGAACCTGAGAGGGGGGAAAAAACTTCAGACGCGTTGGATCCTTAATTAGTGGCGCGCTACAATATGTAGGGGCGGTTGGGTCACGTGCAGCGATGCCACAGCCTGAGGCGCGATGTCAATAATTAATCACTGCAAGCGAACACGACTGACTCACAGACAGGTTCGTCGGACGCGTTGATGACACTCTGACTCAAACAAATGCCATTCTGTGATGAGTTGTGGACGACGACTCCCACAATAGCGGTCGGTTCGCTGAATCACCTTGAAGGTGTCCCTAGGTGAGAACGTTCGCTGGTTCACTGACGCCCAACGGTGCTTGGTAGTGCGAAAGGAGACCAATGATACTGCCTGCGTTCGAGCAATCATTTTCGAGAAAGCCCTCTGGCCTCGTCGTATTGCAGACTCTGATCTCATTACTTGTTGGAAAGTAAAATAAGGTTCGTCCTCACGCGGCTACACGCCTCGAGTTAATCGAACGCTTTAAACTGGTATGACTGTAATGTTGAGGTAGAGACTCAGTGTCGAGTAACCAGCTGCCACGCTCAAGAATTTAACCTGACTTGACCACATCAATCTTTCGTCGACCTTGTCCGCGAGATGGCGGGTGAGTCTTTGACTCAAGCTTGGACTCCGCTCAGAGCCCCTACTCCTCGTGGCTCGTCTTGCAAATAGGAGCATGGTGCAAAGTACATTCTGAAAGTTCAGGGTCCGCGTAACGACACGAAGTACTTGCCTACCAGTGCAAATGGACATAAAGGGTAGATTATCATGTTGACCTCGCAAGTCGCTGCTGCGCCCGTCCTGTACCCGGTGCAACTACGGTACAGTCAAGATATTTGGCAATAGCCTATTCTCATTGCGTACCTTCACGCGTATGTCCTACAGAGTCCGAGCTGCGGCGGGACGCCGTAGGTAAAGACTTCTACAAAACTTTTGCGAATTTAGAGGTTAGTTATCTGATACTAATTCAAGCAATATCATGGTCCCAGCAGACTTCACCCGGCCCCTCTGATCAGATACTACTTACACACAAACATCGGTCTTCCGTAGGTTGTCCGACACATTTTTGACCGTTTTTGACCGTTTTGGTGGGTCCTCGAGGTGAACTCCTGAGCTCCCACGATTGATCGAACAGAACATCCGTCTCGGTATCCACGGAGAACGAGACGCTGGCTTGTCACGGGCGAAACAGATTGAAAGAATCTTTTGAAACGGCGCGAACAGCCGTTCAGACCTCGCGAACGTTCCCTATAAATAAAAGGTGCACTTCTTTGCTCGCATGTCATAATCTTCCGCGTGGTTACAACCCAACTACATGGTTTTGCCCGCCAATCTGAGAATCGTTGCGTGCAACCTGGGATGATTGACTCGGTGTGAATGTTGACAATCATGTATGAAAGAATTGCCGCATCGAGCACGGACAAGGCTATAGTCGGATGCGAATGGGAGATCAACGGAGCAGAGTTGTCCTCACCCAGGGACTATCCGATGAACGAGAGCCGGAAAAACAATCTACCTTTGGTCAAGACACATGCCAAGAGTGCTTATCACTCGGTGATTCGACCCTTGTGTCACAGCAATAATGGGGTACAAGTCGTTGTTTAAGTATGCGGTGCTGAGGAAAGGCACCAGTAAATAGAGACTCGATGAATTGCCTGACCAGGACACGCTGATTGTTGGGCCAGAAAGACTGAATGGCGGACGGGACGGATGTCCGCGCCTGAAAAAAATTTCCATGGAGAAGGTACGCCAAGCTTGAATTCGACTGTGTGACAATGGACAAGCATTTTACAGTATAACCAACAAGTGCCATGGGAACATAGAAAGGTCTATAGGGAATTCGTCGCTCGTGAACCATATCACATCAAGAAGTGCACACAGTGCGGAGGGATAGAACTCAAATGTTAAAAAACCTTCTCAACGCTGACTGGTAGTAGTACCATGAAAAGCATAAGCGGGAGGACCCGCGTAGGACAAAAGGGCGTTATACGCAAATTTCCTGGCGAGATCATTAGAGTTCAGAGCCGGTTCTTCGGTGTTATTCCCAAGTTGATAATGTGCGCTATCCTGGGAGCATGACGAGGTTTGGGGCGTTTGAAAAGCATGGCTATGTTGGGTAGCGATTGGTGGAGGGGGTGGGGGAGGAAAAACGTAGCATCCACGCTGCATGGGATCCAAGTTTGCCACGACGGAGTGTCGTTGCGGGGGAGGTTTTTGCGAATGGAACATCACGGACTCAGAAGTAGCGACGGGTCCGTGAACATCTCGATTGATAGAGTAACAAGATGGTTGTAAACTCGGTGGAACGGAGGTAGTATGTGGTCGATCTGAATAGGGTGGCCTCGCTGGGGGTGGTGCCGTTATACAACTGAGGTGGGTCAACGTTGATCCCACTTCGGTAGCACCAATGGATTCACTCTGAGGCCATTCCTGAAAATAACTCGGAGGGACAGGACCGAGAACGTGAACAGTGCTAGACGAAGGCTGTGAGGAGAGCCCTTGAGCGGTAGCTGACTCGTCCTTTGTGTGGGTATCTTTGGTATGGAAGAATCCTGGGTATCCTTGCTGGGATTCAGAAACTGAAGTTGGTTTCGATCCTTGGATTCTCTGTCTCACGTCTCCCTCAAACCCAGTGTGGGCAAGCTGATAGGTTCCTTGAGATGAGCTATCCGCTCCAGGTCTGAAAGACTCTCGATAGATCGTTTGTCGAGATACCCCAGCAAGGTAAGAAGCAAGTGGAAGGCTACTTTGTCCGGTAGATGAATCACTCTGTTGAGTAAGACTCGGAATATCACGTAGCGGTGTCTTTTCCATCATCTTGGACATTGAGTATGTCAGAAACTCGACGTTTGAAGGTTCCTGTGTTTCTAACAGTCTTTGCGTCGCAGGAGAGCTGATGGCCTGCGATGCACCTGAACTCGTACTTCCGGCGGATGATGTACCATCCGGATCTATGAGAGTGTATGTCGGAGCCTTTTGCTGCGGACATGTTTCAGCATTGGTAGAGCTAGACGCGAAAGCTGGTGGCGGTGTAGGAGATGGCGGCGATGGAGATGGCGATGCTACCACATCAGAGAGAACAGGTCGGGGTAAGGCATTCGTTTGGGGCGCTGGACCTATTTCAGCTGATATTTCAGTATTACGCCTTGGATAAAGATCATCAAAGGCTGGCGGCGGTTCGTCGACGAGAGCGCCGGTCGGGATTGCGTCATAAGACATATCAGAAGGTAGTACATGCGAACTATCAAATTCGCTCTCTTGACGAGGGACCGTCACGCATACTGATGGAGCATCTGCACCAGTGCCTTCAATTGTATTGACAGTCGACTGCGTGTTGATCTGATTCTCCACAGGAGGCGGAGAAGGGGAAGATATGTGTGTTTCAGAGTGAGCGATCATTTCTTGTGATGGGTTACAAGATCCTCGTGATTGTGGACGGCCATCAGGGCGCGACGTAAATGCTGCTGTGTCCAACGCAGACAACGTCGACAGAGGATGAACTGAACTGAATTCAAGCATTGTTGAGTTCCTTGAGGCGAAGCTGTGTCTAGCGACGCTGCTGTTGTAGAGATCTGATGCGCTAAAACTTTCTGGGCCTTCCGGACTAGGACCACGCAAGAAAGGCAAAGGCGACATGTCTTGATTGGAAACACTGCGCGACCTTCCACTTGACCTTGTATTGTACAGGGTCGAGAGTGAGGTCGATGACTCGTTTGGGATGTTACCGAGCGATGGAGCTGAGGTTCCGGACATGTTCTTCACTGCGCTTGCATAGAGGTGTTGAGCAAAGGATGTACCACGTCCGGCGCCAGGGTGGTCAAGATGCGAAGGTGTGGTCCGCGGCTCGGTTTTCCTTGGCAGTGATTGGTTCCGTTCGATGGTGAAGTGCAAGGTCCTGTCGCAACTTGAAGGCTCACCAGCTAGGACGGAACGCACATAGGCTTGAGCAGGCGTAGTCACTTCAGGGATACCATGACCGACATAAGGCAGGCTTCTGCTTGAATTCGAGCCTACAGAAGAGCTTGAGATCGACCGATAGTCTTCGATCGGAAGAGAGCTGTTGCGCAAGCCAAGGCCGGTCCCTGGTTGACTTTCGTTGGGGCCAGGGCCTGAGCTTCCACCGGCATAAGGAAGCATGCGTGCAATGTGCATGGACTCACAACAAAGTACTACTGGTATGTGAGTACTTGAGTAGTCAGACGGCCGCATTGTTGCCCCGCTCGTCGCAGGGCCCTTGTAAGCGCCAAAGGCAGTGATTGATCGGTTCATTACAAGACATCAGATGGCAGCGCTTCACCCCAGCGAGACTATTGGGATGACCAGGTGTGAATTTGAACAAGACACCAGAGTACTGGCTTCTTGCAACGAAGTCGCAGTACAATATCAGACCGCACTGGTTTCCTACGAGCCACTTTCCGCAACCGTCAGGTTCTCATGAGCACTGCGTATTACCGTCTGAGCATCAGCTCAAAGTACTATAATCAATGAAGCGGATCTTGGATTCCAAGACATATGCCATTCGGACACTAAAAGATTCAAATATACAACGGGTGAATGTTACAAAACCATGAAAAGGACAGAAACGAGTTGCATTAGTAACAAGCGGCCAGGACCACTCAGATAATTGGGTAGTAATCGATGAATTACCATCCATCCCCACCCCAATTGTCGACTTGGTTGTCTTGCCAGCCGTCCTGGTAACCTAACAGACGATCATTAAAGAAAGGATGACCGATGAACCGAATGCAAACCTTCTTGGAAACCTTCCTCTCTCTCGTCCGCGTTGTGATCCTCGATGGCATCCATAAGCAGTGCACCACCCACCAAACCTGCGCCACCTACATTCAGGAGGTCAGCAACTGAAAGAATCATCCACATGAAATGCCTGCATCAACCCACCTGCTAAAACTGCGGTTCCCAGACCAAACCCTCTCTTGGGTTTCTGCTCCTCAACGTAGACAGTTCGTTGTTGATCTTCATAGTAATCTCAAATGCATGTTAGTGGCGATGGGCACGGAGTAATATAAAATGGAAGAAACACACCTCGTTCCCTTCGTTCTCTCGAGCGAGGTCGATCATAGTCATTGTAGTAAGGAGGACCCCCGGCGTATGCACCTGGCGCGGGCTGACCATAGGAGGGATAACCTTGATAACCATATTCTTGGGGTGGTGGAGCACCATATCCTGGTGGACCGCCATAGGGAGAGCGACTAAAGCCACGATCAGGAGGTGGGGGACCCGGCGGAGCCGAGAAGGTTTGGGTCATCGGCCCAAGAGGGTGCTCCCAAGATGAACGTGGCGGGTTCTCGCGTGTGTTGACATAAAACCTATAGATCGTAAGGACTCGACCGAGTACAAGATCATCATATGGATTGCGTACCATTGTCTGTAACTGTTCCATGCGATTATCAGCGTCAGATGACAGCGATGGGAGTCGATGTACGTACTCCCAATTGTACTGTGCAATCCAGCCATATGGCAACTCTCGAGTGTCTGGGTTGGGAGGGGGAGCAGACATGGCAATGATGGTCAGTGAGAAGGAAGATGGGGAAGACGAAAATGGATTTTATAGGTCCAACTTGCTCGGGCTGCGGCGCTGTGGTCAGCCAACGGGAGTATTATCATCTGTGGACACCGCTTTGCAGTGGTTTACATAGCATTCTCAATCGGCCGCCCCAGACAGATTTACATGGCAAATCATAAAACAAACAAGTAGCGAACTCAAAAGAAAAAAACAATCACAAATGGTCACCGTTGCCCAAAAAATTCAGTAAAGTAGAGAAATATTGACAAGGCATTCGTATAGTATTCGCAAAAACAACTGGATAACACGCAATCAGCGTCTTGAATTTTACTTTCTCTTGTCGGCCTTCTTCGCCTTCTTAGGGGGAGGTGGACGCTCAACATCCGAGTCTTCATCCGAGTCCGATGCCTTGCCATCGCCTTCCTCCTTTTCCTCTTCGTCGGAAGATACGTCGTCAGATGCTGACTCATTATCTGAGGACGCAACAATCTCCGCTGATTTCGGTTGAGCTTTCTTACCGGAGGGAGGTTTTGTCTTCGTGGTAACCTCATTTGCTTTCTTGGATGGCCCCTCTGATGGAGCGAGGTTTGCAGCATTATATTTGGCCATATCTTCTTCATGGGTTCGTTTTGCTGCGCTTACCCTGTCAAAGTAGGGCTGGTTGCGAATGAGAACCGCAGATCAACAAGAAACGGTTCACAAATAGCTGTTTTTTCTCGGCAGTAAGATTGTTCCACTGTTGGGAGATAAGACCCATAAGATCTCTGTATTGAATCGATGGGTTCTGAGCGCGGACTGCGTTGCGTATCTCATTCTGGAACAAGATGTACGCTGAAGGGGGAGCCTTTGGAGCGTTGGGATCCTTTGGCTTTTTCTCGCGTTTTCGTCTTTTAACGCCGTCTTCCACGTCAGTGACAGCAGCGTGCTTCCGTTTTCTGGATGGGGCAGGGATCGCGTCAATGGCAATCTGCAAGCTTTCAACAAGCTCGGGATCGTCCAGGGGGATTTTGGCAACTATTTTGGCGAGAGTATCCGCGAAACTGCCATATTGACGCATAGCTTCGGCAGCGGAGGTCAGTTTGGAGATGAACTCAGCTCTTATAGTGTCCACGTCGGAGGACTGCTCCTTAGGTTTTGGGGCCATTGATAGTGTAGGGACGCGTTTGTAGTAGTAGGGGAGAGAAAGACAAGGAAGGATTTGGTAGTGTGAAAATCAACTAGTGTTGTTGATAGCTGCAATTATAAGCTTTTGTTTGTTGATGACTATTAGGATCCTTATTGAAACCCAACTAGCTATCAGGTAAGCATAGCTATTCATACAATTATCGGCCGACCAGCACGAGTGTACAAGTCAATGAGGATGATCAAACGTACCAGCAAAGTGATGAGTCGTTCTCGAGTACGTGTGCGAGTCCGAGAGAGCCAGAGCCCAGGGCCGTGTTGCCAGGACTAGCGTTCATGGCAAAGATTGGTTATCAGAGCACGGCGTGTCGTGTTGAGGCCTCGACCGCATGATTAACGCGTGTCGGACCGTCAGGGTTGCTCGTCGCGACCAGGCCAGTGAATAGAGACGTCCTAGACTGTTGGGCCATGGACGATCATTGCATAAAAGATCCTGCGCACCGCATCCAGTGAGGGCAGCAGGCTATGCCGTCGTGCCGCTTACAAAATTGAAACCACGCTCTAAGCGGAGACTGAAATTGTGTTAACAGTAACGGTTGCTCCGCCTGGTCAGTGCGCACCGACCCTCAGCACCTTCACAGAGACAGAGACAGAACTCGCAGGCGGTTGAGCGTGGCGACCTGTTGAACGCCCTGCGAAAGGTGATAAAGGCTTGTATACCGTCTGCGTTTCTTCTCTGCTTTTCCGCGTCTCGTTTGCACAGAAATAAGCCGTTTAGTGTTGCCCAAAAACGCTTGAGAACCAAGGAGCGGCAGAAAAAGAGAAAATCTGTCCAGATGGATAGTATGTACCCGAATGTGCCAAATCAATGGCCCCAGAATGTCACCGACTCCCAACACGTTCGTGTTGACGGTCAGCCCTCTTCCAACAACGACTGGAAAGACCGCCCTGTTCCCAACGGAACCCCGGGAGCGTCAGCTGCTGCGCAGTCAACCTTGGATCTGAGCGACTTTGGCTTGGGCGACTTACCGGGCAAGCATCCTTATAAGCGCCCATCAACCAACCCACGCCCCCCCCCCTTCACGCAGCTCAACAAAACAGCTGATCTCTCTTTATAACAGGCCCCTCTACGTCCACGTCAATATCACCGCCACCCCAATCGTACTATGCTCACCCGTATCAGAGCTTTTACATTTCTACCGTTCCAGCTCCCTACAATGCCATGCCATACGGTGCCATGTCCTGGACGAGTACACCCTCTCCGCTCCCCCTTTCCACTTATTCGACCCTAAATGGTGCCACTACGACTTCCGTGCCGCAGTCCTCGACGTCTCAACAGGTGACCTCTCCATCCCCTGCTCCTGCCCAGCCTCAATTAATGATCGACCCTGCTTTGACGACGATCAGTGATTCAGAAACGACTCGGCAGTATTCACAATCCTCGAATCAACTCGGGGTGACGCCCCAACAACCATCTCATTCACGACCGCCACAAACATATCAATATCAACAGTCTACATTATCGATTAATCCTTCATATGTTCTTCCATCGCATTTTTATTCGCATTCCACACAGCATCCACATTCTCAATCACAATCTGAAACCCCTGCCACACTCTCCCCTCATGTCCTTCATTCGCCCTCCGTTCCTATGACCGGTACCCTATCTTCCTTTTATTCTCCCTCTGCGTCATCAGCTTCGACAGGTACACCCACAGGCCCGATCAATTCTCAGGCTCGAAAGGACAGATTTTCCGCTGATATTCGACCTCATCTCCAGCCCAATTCCTTTACTGGAGCTGGTGCCGTCCAGTCTCTCGTTTCACAGATCGAAGAATTTGGCTCTCAAGATGTCGACCCGTTGACGCGTCTAGAGATATTAACGAAAATCAGAGATAACGCTGGCAACCATTATTTTCGAGCTTGGTTAGAGAATGGCGATGCAATGGACCTCACTCGCGAATGGCTAAAAGCTGGTCTTGTGGCTAAGAGCGATAGTCTTTTAGTTGAAACCATCATGCCGTTGCTCCATATCGTGGATAGACTCCCCATGACGGTCGATGCATTGAAGGCTTCAAAGCTGGGCAAGATCATTGTCAAGCTAGTCAAGGAACCCCCGGCACCAGGTGAGCTTCGTTTTCGCTCAATCCTCTCTATTCTTGCGTCCAACGGAGATATACATACGTCTGCCCTGCATTGAAACGTGGTCATCTGTCGTATCATAATCTAAGCGAAAACCTCATGTATCTAACTATTATCTGTTTGTTGTTATTCAACTGCAGCGATCAAGGATATGGCATCAAATTTAGAGCGGAAGTGGCGACAGTTGGTAGAAACGGCCACGAAACAGGGGGAAAGCAATCAACCTGAGGATTCCAAAGTAAAGAAACGGAAGCTGAGCGAACCTCCGGCTGTCAAGTCAGCACCTCCTGCGAAGAAGGCTGCTGTCACACCTGCACCGTCGTCTTCCAAGATAATGGTGAAGAAGGAGCCTAAGCCAGTTACCCTACCCGTCAAGGACTCGAGATCAGATTCGTCGTTCTTCTCCGCTCCGAAACCGAAACCAAGGTTACCAAGCTTTAAGAAGGCCCCTGTCCCTGTGAAAAAGGAGCCAGACACAAATGTTGCCCAACCTTCGTCGATCGATCCATTTCAAGAAGCGCTCAAGTCCATGGGTAAAGGGCGGAAAGCGTCTCCGGCCGTGTCAACACCACCTCCGGTTCCGGCAGTCAGCACGCCGCCCGCAACAATCCCTAATGCTACCGGTAAGCCGAAGAGGAAGACGGTGTCGTGGGCGCCGGACGGTCAACTGGAGTCTATCCGGCTGATTGAACGTGCGGTCTATGACGATGATCCAGTAGATGTCAGCGCTTTGCTTTATTTTCACGTGTACTGTACATTGATGTCGCGTGTTCCGGGTTTGTTCGTTAGGGTACACATACTGCGCATAATCTTCGCGATCTTGATCGGGGAGAAGGGGCAGCGTTGCATGCACATTTGTTCGAAGAACTCATTGACTGGACAGACCCGATAAGTGAGTGTTCGTGATCATGATGGAGCATGTTTGATCGCTAACAATAAGGGGGTGGGGATCCCCATTTCGCGTTTTATAGTCATCGATATCCCCACAGATATTGAAGTCTCACAACGCGGCCAGCTGAGTGTAGAGAAGAACGTCCAAGAGGAGCGCGAGCAAACGGCGCTGGGTGCGTTGTACATGAGTGCAGCGCAGATACCAGATAGCCCGGCAGAGTCTATGGTGGCGATTCCGGAGGAAGAAATTGATGCGGACGTCAAAGTGATGACGGTTGGACCCGAGTGCGACATTGTCTTTTGGAGTGGTAGCGCATTGTCACCACAAGTGTCTGTTGCAGATCTTGTGAATCAGCTTGGTGGAGGCAACAACATGATGGTGGACAGTGGGGCAGACGGGGGTCTCCCAATGGGTTTTGACCCAAACATTCTATCGTCGATACCACCAGAACAGATGCAGCAATTGATGCAGCATGCCCATGCTTTGCTCAGCTCCGGTCAAACGCCCGGCGGGGTTGGACAGCCACCGCCACCATTTGGTGGAGCGGCGGGTGGGAACTGGAATGGAGCTCCAAGTCAATTCCCAGAGTTTGGACAGGACTTTACTGGTGACGATCCTTCTGCAAGGGGTCGATGGTCGGTAGACAGGGGGCGAGGACGTGGGGTACGCGGACCTGGTGGTGGCAGTGGCAACGGCGGTCGGGGTCGGGGTGACGACGGTCCTTACAAAAGTAGTAAACGAAGACCATGCAGTTTCTTTGCGGAAGGAAGGCAAGCATACCTTCACGTTCCATGCGTGAACGAGAGAAAGCTGATGTTTTTGTTTTCCGTGATTACAGATGCAGATATGGAGATCAGTGCGACTTCAGCCATGAACCTATCTTTTAGCATGTTCTTCGATTCCCTTGTGCATTGCCCCGATTTGACTGTGTCCCCTCTCCTTACATTCTGGCATTTGGTAGTGTTTTTATGGATGATACTGTTGCTTCAGTTGGGAAAGTGACAGAGGCTGCAAAGCATGCAGAGCACTAGTCTCACAGCTTGTACTTTTGATCAGACACAGGCTAAGCTTGACCGATTGATCATCTACTTCATCCGTGTGGTCGCCCAGTCAAAACTCGCAGCAGTTAGGAGACCATTGGTACTAGTACAGAAAGCTACTATAAATAACACTTTGATGAAGCACCGACCGTAATCCGAGCAGCAGCAACAATAGCTCACGAGGGATAGAAAAGATATATGTAAGTAACAGGCGAATACAGACGAATGGAGGGTTGGCAGCTGGATGATGACCATGCACAAATCACAATATACTTCCATCGATAGCGACAACACAAGATATTCCACAATATATTTCCGCAGATATTAACCATTCCGCTTTTGTTTGCGAGTCTTTTTTGAATGTGGTTCAGCATTGCCCATTGTTGGTGAGTTGGTATCGTTTGGTTTGCGTTTGAGCGTTGCCGTGGCCATTGTTGAGGTCAGTCCCGCCTGCGAAGGAGCGGGGGGCTGATTAGGTGCTGGCGGAGCGGGGCCGGAGGTGGGGGGCTTACTCTGCTTTTGGGGGGTATCAGCAGAGGGCGGCGGCGGAATATTTTGATGTGAACTGCCAGAAGGCATGGAATGTATTGGGATAGCCGTGGGCGACATGCCCGGATACAGCGCTGATGTTGGTGGTCCGCCATAGCCCTGGAAACCCCCGGGTCCGAGACTACTACCAGGAACTGAACCCATGTATGCCCCGTTGATGGTGAGGTTATGCTGCCCCTCTCGAAGTTTCTTCGCCAGCGCTGAGAGTGCATCTACGTGGGGGATTTTGTTAGGTGGAGTATTCATATGTATTCGGGAGTGGCGTAGCTACCCATCGGCCCTAGTCGCGTTTCGTTTGCGAAGGCGATCAAGTCTGTCATCTGGCTGACGCTCTCAGCCAACTCTAGACATCGCATTGTAGCTTGCGGTATACCGAACGCGTTCACCGGTTCACCCGGTATTGATGCGTGATCGATCAGAATGCGTGGATCATCCCATTGTCTATCATCGTCCGGTCGTTGACTACTCGATGCACCGTTCGGTGTGGGTGTAGGCACATTACGTCGCGGCGTCTTCGGTGAAGGAGATTCGATGCTACGCTGACCGCTGATGGAGTCAAGGGAGATGAACTTTTCGTGCGTGTGCGCATCGAACTGCAGCTGGTCAAACCTGAGCGTAAATTGTGGCTGTTGAGGTTGTGAGAAGGGGAGTGGCAAAAGGAAGACATGGACCGTCAGGGGACCACGCAGCGTGACAGTATATCCGTTGTTGTACTTGTACGTCCATACTGCACTCACGCATTCGACGACAGCATGATATTGAGCCACGAGTCGTTCTCGCGCGCCGTCGAGTGATAGAGTCATGGACTTGACACCCGATTGTGTTGTCACCAGAAAAAACCGGGGTAGTATGGGAACGCCGATTTCTGCGGCATCAACGGGAATTAATAACAACGTTGATATTTTGACTGTCAAAGAACGGCGAATTAACGTACCGAATGGCTTAGCTTCGTTCCTCTGGTTATCTTTCCACAAGGTAACCTTCATGATCGCCTTTTGCGTAAAATAGTCCTGCACAAGCCCGTTCCAAAATGATAGTTGGTGTTTTTAACGAAGAAGGCGAGAAGTGCAAGTTAGCGAGAAGCCCGAACGGACACTCGAGGAAGAGAACTGACTTGTGGATTCTCATTTGAGAGTTGCCCGCTGAACTGCAGCAAGCGAGTAAGCCCCTGGCCAAGCCCTATCGGCATGGCCATCCTTCTCATGCAAAGTATCAGGATCTAGTTTCCAAGATGGAGCGAAGGTAGTATTAAAAACTCACACAGGCTGCCGTGGAATAACGTTGGGCTGCGTCTGTGACGTACTCGCTTCCGAAGAGTTGGCATTGGGGACGGGCGGATTGCTAGTCTGCCCCTGAGGTGGTCGAGGCGCTATAGGCTGCTGTACTGATGGAGACCGTTGTGGTTGGTGTGGTGACGATTGAGGAGGTTGGGTATGGGGTGTCATTCGCGTGGAAGGGAGGATCCCAGAAGTGGGGGGAAGTTGCGATTGAGAGCTCCGAGGGGTGTGGGATGGACCGGCCTGAGATGGTGGACGACCTGGTTGACCTTGTGGTTGGGACTGCGGTCGGGGTTGTTGCACATGGGCAGCCATAGGATCTAACGGAGAATGTCGATGAGGAGGAGGCATCTGGCGGGTCTGGACAGAATTACCGTGAGGAGTGGGATGTGATGGAGGACGTGTAGGCGGGACAGCATTCCCTTGTGACTGTAACGGAAAATGACCGCCAAAGGTGTCATTTTGTTGAAGTTGCTCAAACTGTTGTGCAGGGGTTGGCTGAAATGAGGGGCGGATCGATGGATTAGACGTATTTGGCAGTCCTTCACCAATGGACTGGGGTATCTCGAGAGCGTCGTTTTGCGGCACAGAGGGAGTGAAGGGGAATCCTGCGGGGTTTGCATTCTGTATCCGGTTTGTGCCCGGTATGAGATTCTGCGGGAAATGATTGCTCTGGAGGCCAACAAAAGCATTCTCGGGATGACTCATCGGACGCGGACCAGGTTGGGATGAGCCAGGTTGGTTCATGATCATGGCAGACGGGGGATGCTGCTGCTGTGGATGGGTACCCGGACGAGGAGATGACGATAGGGAGGGGGCGTGGTGAGGATGGCCAGGTACGGAAGGTTGAAAAGAGTTTTGCGATAAGCCCTGTTGTAGGCCAGACTGGGGCATGCCTGGTGGTTGAGATAGACTACTCATTATCTGTGGGGGTGCGGTCGGATTTCTAAGGGCGTTTTGGGGGACACCAGTGGCGGGTTGGCGGGCCATTAAATCTTGGGCCATTGAAGTTGGGATGGAGGGGGGGATACGTGACATGATGGGTTGCTGGGGCGGTTGTCGGAGGTGAGCGGGGATATTTGACTGTGGATTGATGGATAGGTTGATACCATTGAGAGAGGACTGAGAGGGATGAATACCAGGGACATGGGGTGTAGCTTGGTTGAGGCCCTGAGGATGGGACTGTACACGTCGGCCTACGCCATTTATACCTTGCTGCATCATGCCTGCAGGGAAGGCCATGGGTTGGAGCGGGTTATGTCCGAGCTGAGACATATGAGATGGGCCCGGGGGAGCTGCGGATACGTTCATCTGGGAGTTCTGACTCTGCTGTACAGCAGACTGATGTATCTGGTACCTAGCAGCAGTTGCCTGCAGGGTTGTTGGGGTCGAGTTCTGGATGGCGGGCTGAAGCATTTGCATAGAAGGATTAGCAGCATTGGACATCAGACCGATGTGGTTTGGAGGTTGCTGTTGCGGAGGCTGCTGCTGTTGGGCGGAGAGAAAGTGGGGAGAGTTTATGGGAAGCTGAGGCATTCCCTGCTGAGAGCGGAGAAGGTCTGGGGGACCTGGACGGACGTTCATCTGGGAGGGGGGGAAATCAGCGCAGAGGGACTTGCACTGCAGGGCGTCGGGGGGAGGGGGCGGGAGGAGGGGCGGATGTAATTTTGGCGCGGAGGAAAGTGCGCCGTGGTGGGTGAATCGGAGAGGGGAAAAAGAGAAAAATATCAGAAGCCAAGTACGGAAATAAAACAGAAAAGAAATGAGATATATGATCAAAATATACGGAGAGATAGATTTTTTGTAGAAATATATGTCACGCAGTCGCAGTCGCGGACGAGCACGTCGTCGACGCAGACTCAACCACAACAACAGCCACCGCCACGTGCTCTGAACAGTCAACAAACCGTAGACACAACATCCACATCGCCATGGTCAGACAACTCAAGTACCACGAACAAAAGCTACTCAAAAAAGTCGACTTTCTATCATGGAAACAGGACACAAACCTGCGCGAGATCAAGGTCATCCGTAGGTACCACCTCCAGAACAGAGAAGACTACCACAAGTACAACAAACTTTGTGGCTCACTCCGATCATATGCACACCGCCTCTCTATGCTCCCTGCCCAGGACCCCTTTCGTCCAAAGATGGAGGGTCAACTGCTCTCCAAACTCTACGACATGGGCGTACTCAGCTCCCAGGCAAAATTGAGCGACATCGAGAACAAACTCACCGTCGCTGCGTTTTGTCGTCGACGACTCGCCGTGTTCATGTGCGTGTCCAAGATGGCAGAAACTGTCAGCGCAGCTGCAAAATTCATAGAACAGGGGCATGTCCGCGTCGGTCCCGATACTATCACTGACCCGGCCTTCCTCGTCACAAGACACATGGAAGACTTTGTCACCTGGGTAGACACATCCAAAGTCAAGAGGACGATCATGTCATACAACGACGAGCTCGACGACTTTGATCTTTTGTAACCTCGCACAGCTGTTTTGCATTTGCTGCTGTCTAGACTGTTTTGTGACTGACCTCGAATCTGGCATGCGACACGAAAAACCGAGACGACCGCAGTCTACATGCACGTCACCATATCCGTACTCGGCCGTATTAACCACTTGTTGTATTCTGCTCTGACGGATCTACAGTACCTGTATTATCTTAGTAGTATGTGAGGAGGACTACCGATGTGTCACATAAGGGGCTGCCTGCGGGAGACTAGCCAATGTGGGTGTTCGCGTGAGTTGCCGTGCCAAATGAGCCGTGCCAAAAGTCTTGTTACCGTCTGCCAGTGTATTCGGTGAAACCCTATTACCCTTCCTTTCGCTTTTTGCTCTCATTCAACTCATACACGTCCCATCTTTCTTCATAGAGGTATACAGCCACTACTTTCTCTTCTGGGGTGCTCAGGTTAAACCGTGACGATGGCGGAAGCCGGGGACGGAAACATCAAGGTCGTCGTACGATGTAGACCTCTCAACAGTCGTGGTACGCTTCATATATACGCCATACCTCAACATCCCCCACCACTCACTCTTTCCTTTCCTCTTCCAAAATGATCATCCAGAACTGGCACGCGGCGCAAAACCGCTCATCCGGATGCAGGGCAACCAAACATTCCTCGATCCACCAGAGGCCGGCTCTGCTCAAGACACGAAGCGTGCCACAGAGAGGAAAACGATGGCGTTCAGCTTCGACAAGAGTTATTGGTCTGCTGGGCCCCGCGACGAGCCCGGTTACTGCTCACAACAGACTTTGTATGACGATCTTGGGAAGGAACTTTTGGACCACGGGTTTGCGGGATTTAATGCGTGTATTTTGGCTTGTGAGTGTTCTCTTGCTTGGTTACTGAGATAGCATTGGGCGTACTGAAATGCGGCGCGTATGCGTGTAGATGGACAGACTGGTGAGTGACTTGCTGTGCGGGTAGGGTTATGTCCTGACTTATGAACATAGGTTCTGGTAAATCGTATAGGTGTGTACCGGCGTGAACGATCCACGAGATTTCGATACACTGACAAAACTATGCTACGACAGTATGATGGGATGTACGTCTTCTACCTACTCATCATATGCCACTACTGACAAATTCCTCTCAGATGGACCCGACAAAGGAATTATACCTTTAACATGCTCGGAGTTGTTTGTACGCTTGGAACAGAAGAAGGCGCAGGATCCAAATGTCAGTTTCACGGTAGAAGTATCGTATATCGAGGTACGTCATCCCGCCCCGTCCGAAGGAGACTCGTCGCCGCAACTCTGCCGTATATCGAGATATACAACGAGAAGGTACGCGACCTCTTGAATCCCAAGAATACGGGCAATTTGCGCGTCCGAGAACATCCAAGCTTGGGACCGTATGTCGAGGATTTGTCCAAGTTGGTCGTGAGCAGTTACGATGAAATGATGACGCTCATGGACGAGGGTAACAAGGCGCGTACGGTCGCTGCGACCAACATGAACGAGACGTGGGTCTACTTCACGCTACTTCGATTATACTTTGGGAATGCTCAAGCAGTAGTTGCGTTTAGATCCTCTCGATCGCATGCGGTGTTCACCCTCCTGTTGACCATGAAGAGACATGATGTTGACACCAATTTAGACACCGAGAAAGTATCTCGAATTAACTTGGTTGACTTGGCTGGTTCAGAGAGGGCCAATTCGACAGGAGCGACTGGTCAACGTCTAAAGGAAGGAGCAAATATCAACAAATCACTCACCACACTCGGAAAAGTCATTTCCTCACTCGCTCTTGCGAGTCAGGACGTAGGTAAGAAGGGGAAGAAGGGTAAAGGCGAAGAATTCATTCCCTATCGTGACTCAGTGAGAATACCTTCTCCCGCGTTCCTTTTGGTCGTTCACGGAACCTTTGACTGACGGATCATCGAACACTAGGTCTTGACGTGGCTTCTCAAGGATAGTTTGGGTGGGAACTCGAAGACGGCTATGATTGCTGCCATCTCGCCTGCCGATTACGAGGAGACGTTGAGCACGTTACGATATGCTGATCAGGCGAAGAAGATCAAGAATAAGGCGGTGGTGAACGAGGACCCGAATGCAAAGCTCGTGCGGGAGCTCAAGGAAGAGTTGGAATTGCTCAGAGGTGCGTGTGTTTTGTGATATTGCGCACCACCTTTTTGTCCTTTGATCCTGATGGTACTGTCAGCTCGTGTGGCGTCATCGAGTGGAGAGGATACATTCGACCCGAAGATACCACCAGAGAAACAGAAGGTGACATATCAGACCAAGGACGGGAAGATCAAGACGGTCACGAAGGCAGAATTGCAGGAACAGATGGAGGCGAGCGAGAAGCTGATGCAGAGTCTGAACGAGACGTGGGAGGAGAAGTTGGTGAGGACTCAAGAGGTGCAGAAGGAGAGGGAGAAGGCTTTGGAGGAGTTGGGCATTACGGTGGAGAAGAACCTCGTGGGGGTACATACCCCGAAAAATGTGAGTGCTGCTCTCCAGTTCAGGTTCGGATCTTGCTGACCGGTTCTCCAGATGCCTCACTTGGTAAACTTGGTTAGTATTTTTTTGTTCGGTCATGTTACCCTTTACTAAACGAATCGTGTTCTTGTACAGAACGAAGGTGAGCATATGCGTCGTTGACAAGGATGCGCGATATCATAATTGGCACGAAGACCCCTTGATGAGCGAATGTTTGATCTACCAACTCAAGCTCGGCCGTACAGTGGCATGTATACCAGTATTATTGAATGACTCACCAATACTCAGTTATAGCAATAGGTCGGACGCTTAGACAGCGACAAACCTGCCGCAATTCGGCTTAGCGGGGACAACATCTCCGAAGAACATTGCGCATTCGAGAATGTCGACGGCAAGGTTACGTTGCATGCTCTACCAGACGGTGTGACAGTAAGTTACATATTGTGGGTTTGTATTGGTCTAATGGGTTTGCTCGTATAGTTCTTGAACGGGAAGCGAATTTCACCTGGACAAGTAAGTCCTATTTTACTCTGTTATGAGGAGTATTTATCGTAACTCTGCTTCCAGGCTTATAAACTACGATCGGGCTACCGAATTATCCTCGGTGCGTTTATGTATCATGTTATTTCTAGGAAAGTTGTTGATCGGTGTTGCATTAGGTGACAATCATGTCTTCCGATTTAATAACCCTGAGGAAGTTCGGAAACAACGAGATCGAGCGACGGCCCGATCCAATTTGCACTTGAGTATGACCGCCGCAGACCTGGAGGGCGGCGAGGCTCCTCCATCCTCCACTCGACCACCATCCGAAGCCTCCTCCGCTGGTGACGCCTACGCAGATTGGAATTTTGCCAAGCGAGAAGCTGCTCTAGCGCGACTTGGTCTCGATCCCACGTTGGACAATCTCCCGGATGAAGAGATTAACAAGCTTTTTGAACGAATTACTAAGGTCAAGACGATGCGTGACCACAATTCGAAGCCGCGTCCTGAGAGCAGTCTCAGTCAACGTGACGACGTGTGGAGCGAGTCTGGTCGGCCATTTTCTAGCGACGCGACGACGGACGATACAAGCGTTGACGCAGGTCATGGTACTCCTGACATGGACGGGCCTCTCAAGGATGTTCAGAACCAACTCGAGTCTCGACTCCAGGCGATATCGGAGTCGAGCGAGGCTGAGGACCTGAAGGTGGAAAAGGACCACATGCAGCACCAGCTGAACATGGTTCAACAGCAACTTCGGCGGCTGATCAATGCACGTGCCCACGGGGAATCAGAAGACGACATTGTCGGATTCGAACCAGTTATTTACACGGCAAAACAGTTACGTTTGATACGCAAAGTACTGGATAAATGGCGGGCCCATCGGTCGTTTTCAATGGCTGAGACCGTTTTATCGAATGCCGTCCTTGTGAAAGAGGCAACCGTTATCAGGTTTGGAACGTTCTTTACCCTTTGAAAGATAACAAGGTTGATAGTTTACCAATTTGATTTTTACAGCAAGGAACTCGGGAAAGATGTTTCTTATAACTTTACCGTTGCGTCGGGTGGTTCTCTAGCAGCGCCGACCTCGGGCGTGGACAATATTGGCAGCCTTGATGGGTTCGGCGACGTCGCTGATCCTCGTTTGCCCTCCAATACGCAACCGTCGGTTGCTATCAAAGTACTCGACAAAAAACATTGTGCCATCTATACGTGGTCTTTTGACCGACTCCAGCAACAACTCCAACGAATGCGAAATTTAACGACTTATATCGACAGACCATCATATACCCAACACTTCAGTTCCGATAAACCATTTTACGACTCTCCTCCTCCACAGTTCTCTTTTATTGGGAATGCTCTCATTTCCTTGGCCCCTCTTTCGCGTCGTTTGTCCTCGTCCTCCATCGTGCCGATATTTTGCCGCTACACATCAGAAGCAATTGGGTCGTGCAGGGTGGACCTCAAAATCTCCAGCGTGATTCATATGTCTTCGAAACATGGATCTGGATCTACCGCTTCAACGAGGCCTGCCTCTCCCGCTCCATCCCTATTGCCCCCAGGGAGCAAGATCAGTTTCTTCCTTACAATTGATTCTATCAAAGGACTGTCATCCCACGACTTTGCCGCCCTACACTTACAGGTGCGATTATCTTCGTTCGTGGGACCGTCACTTGCGAACGAGGAGATCTTCTCATCCTCTGTGCTTGATATGGAGACATCTTCACTGTCGGAACTCAAGTTTCGTCGGACGTTCTCTATTGTCGCTCCTACCAAGGTTCTAAACCACCTACGAGAAGGATACGCTCCCATAGAGTTCTTTGCTGCTGTCAAGCCAACGTACTTGGAGCGCTTGGAGCGATGGGACGAAATGCGCGAATTGCGAGTTCACCCACGCCCACCTTCCATCTCGAGCCAGGCGGACCACGTTTCTTCAAATACCCAGCTCATGCGCAGATCAGAAACCGATTTTGTTCTTGAGCAAATGCATGATGTAGCGGCCCGCGTTCAGATCAAAGAGCTTGCTGCAGACGGACAGTACGTCCCTGTGCCTGTGGTATCCCAGGGGAGCCTCGATCCGGGCGCATTTTTCCTCCACCAGGGACTACAGCGTCGTATTTTTCTGGAGCTCTCTTCTGACTCAGGCGCTCAGCTCCCATGGACAGATGTGACCAGAGTCCGGCTGGGAAATGTGCGTTTGCTCGATCCGAAAGGCCGAATACACGATTCAACCTCCAAGACTATGGCAACCCTCCCTTTGCTTGCGGATCAAACCGTTGAGTTCAAGCCGGATGGGACAGGGTTCTTGACCTCAGAAGCGTTGTGGGATTCGAGTATCCACGATTCAGTGTTGTTGAATCGGGTCACCACACACCCTTACCGCGTCATCCTACAACTCCATTGGGCTGTGGCGGTGGAAACGTGTAGTGAGCCTGTACAGTTTTCGATGGACGTCGCGGTGACCATGCAGACACGTGATGCACGTCCTCCAAATCGTTTCCTCACGTTCCTTAGCTCGGGTAAGATTTTGTCGAGGATGAGTTCGATCTTCAAAGTCCGCCTTTCACCCCCGTTGACACGCTCACCTCAAGACCTTTGGCGTCTCGACACGTCGGAGAAGTATGTACGTGGCGAGGAAGTATTACAGAACTGGAGACCGCGGGGTATCTCGGTTGTGGAAGATTATAATCGCCTTATCAAAACGGAAAGGAGGGCCGCAGATGTCCAAGCCGTGCGAGTCATATTGGCGTCGTCTTCTCCCGCGATATCACGGCCTGATGTTGCTGGATCTGCGGTGTGGGCTTCTGATGTCCTGCTGAAAAAGACAGTGGCTTTGTGGCAGCGGCGTTTTGGTCATCCTGACGAGATTGTTCTCAGTCAGGTCCCATCAGAGACGGATAAACCTATCCATGCCGCTAAAGTGACCGCAAGTAGTGCCTCCGTTGAGGGCATCAAGCTGAACTCTACTGTCACACTTGTTCCGCGCAGTGATGGACCGACCAAACGAGGGCACCTGCTGATTCTCACCGACGCCAGCCGAGATAACTGGGACAAACGTTGGTTTGTCCTCCGACGACCCTATCTCCATATGTACATGAATTCGAATGAACTAGAGGAGGTTGGAGTAATTAGCCTTCAAGGAATGAATATCGAGTGCGACTCGAATAAAGAGGCTCTTTTCGGCATGAGTATACTATCCATACACCTTGGATGTTGTCATCTGACACTGAGAATTTTGTTTGTAGAAACAATTTTGCTTTACACTCTTCACCGCTGCTAACTCACACGTGCTTGCCGCACCCTCACTGAAGGAACTTCAGACATGGACAACAAAACTAGATCCTACAGGCTCCCTTTCCTAGATGTCATGATATCATTCATATTGCGGATTGAAAAATTCTCTTTTCTTTATCTTATTGAGCTCATGCTGTCTATACGTATACCATAGCCATCATAAAGAACCTTGTATGTGTTATGCGCTCTCGCGCAATGCTCAGGTGCAAATGTCTTGGAAACGCTCCCCTGTGTGAACTTGCTAATATGGTCTTCCCCCTGATCGATTCTTACATTGACTGGTAAATTCATCACAATTAATGAGGTTTAACTCCGAGTGTACATGCGACTTAATTAATTCCGGGAAGAACAGGACTAGCACCTTCACCTGTCACATGAACGCGGGGTGACACACACATCATACGGATTCTCGACCTTCTTCTTGAGCAAACATCGATCTGTTTAAGTTCGATAGCAACGGTCGGAAGAACACCATCGTTGCCCAGCTGAACTTCGAGCTTACTCCGACGGCCCGCACATATCACGGATTCCGTTCTAACACCCGTCCCACCCTTTGACAGTCTCGAGTCTCAATGATGCTCCGCCTACAGATTCCCAATGAGCGGTTTGACAGGCTCTGAAGGTGCACTCCCACAGGAGGAGTCGATCATTCAGAGTGTGTGAATTCGTTCGAAACGACACAGTCATTAGACCTGTAGAACCACACACCGCCATTTCCCTGTCATTACAACTGTCATCAGGTGCGAATACCATTTGCCTGTCGTTGTTCTGTTGTCGGTTTGTTCCAGTACCTGTCGCTTCGATACCCACCTACTGCCATCCGAGTCTGTTTCATTTGTCCCACCCTCTCTCAGGTTCGCAGATCTGTTGGTAGTGAAAAGCCGTCGGAATGCAATTATGCATAGATATTGTCGTGTTGGAAAGTGACCCTATCGCCATTGTGGCACTCCACTCGGGGAAATTGCGGCGTTAGTCTGAGAAGACTCACCATGTGTCAATATTCCAATTGATTGTCAGTGAGAAGCTCATGTTCATGTCGAACGTATAGCTGTGTTTTAATCTGGGGTGACATTCTGGTGACCAGATCGCTGCGACAGAACAGGAGTTCCTCTAATTTGCAATCAAGGGAATAGCTGCCAGGTGGGATGTAAGCTCAACGATTGCGCTCCCACCAAACGGAGAACTCAAAGTGAGGGTCAGGAACTGGCTCGGAAGAAAATTGACACTTGAGCAGATCACCTCGTCGGTGCAACATGTCCGATCAGCAAATCGACGAGGTTGCTGCACCGTTTCTAGACAGTGGATCAAGTGCTTACGATTGGACCGGCAATTTCCCTTTGAGTTAGAGGGATCTCATTGTCGTCCCCAGCGCCCGCTCAAATTGCGCAGTTCGCTTGATAGAAAAATTCACTCGTGCGAACCAATCCCTCGTGGTGCATTGACCGATGCAGGGACTGTGGCACAGATCAGTAGTACGCCGCCAACCCTGTGACCTTGATGGGGTCGCGCCGATTTTTTTGCTGACGGAGAAACGGCCTCAGGTGAGATATCTCTGCTAAGATGCTCACGACAAGGAACTTGTACCCGAGTTTGAGGTTGGCATGTGTATCAACTTAAAAACTGTCTTCAGGCTTCTGGCGCCACGGCGGGCTCCGAGGACTGGGATCCCGCGGCGATAAATTTTAAGTTATGCGAGGGTGTAGTTGACGAAAAGTCATTGCGTCTGGTTCGCAACTTGTCAAGTTAGGAGTCTCGATGAAAGCAGTCCCGCGAATTCCCGGCGGCAAGAAACGCCGGCCTCACGTCAACTTCAGCATTCGCACGAAGTGTTGGAAACACCGTCGAGAGAGAACCCTCAAACTTTCAAGGAATCTCATGCACGTAAAAGCAGAATTCAAGTGTCATTGCCGATCTTAAGCTAGTAAACTGCGTAATGCGATGGATGTGATACAGTATGGTATGAATCCGTTTAGTACGGTTTAAAAGTTGGGGGAGTATGAAAGACGAAGATAGGGATGTGAATGATAAAAGTTGTAAGATAAAATGCATCGAGCAATCTATGAACGAAGTCTAAACTTAGGATTTTGATTGTGTTGCGGATGCAGTAAATGGATGGAGAAAGAACGAAGTGTCGGGATAAGCAGCCTGGACTTGCTTAATCACAGGCAATAGGGCAGTCATTTGGTCGTGTAAACGTGAGCATGTGGCAGGTGATGTACCCTTTGGCGAAACCAGCTCCAGCATACGCAAAAAGGTATTGCCATTTTCGCTTGAACGCTTCGTATTCCTGGGCGTCTCGCAAAGCGGGGTAGTCCTTGATGATCAAGTCCTGTCGAACATTTGCCTCCAGGCGACGACCCCATTCACGCAGGGTACGAGGGTAATGTGCAGCGTGGTTCTCAACCCCTTCAAGAGTAAATCTGCCTTGCGAGCCAGAGTGAGCAGCTTCGATCAATGCAGTGGCACTTGGCAAGCAGGAGTTGGGCCACATGTAACGACGCATAAAGTCTTCAGCTTGATAACTCGAGTATCTCGACTCGGGGAAGGTCGAAGAGCTGACGACAACTGTGGCGTTTTGCGACTTTAGGGCATAGTCAACGAGCTTGAAGTAAGTGTGGTAATGTTGGGATCCGACGTGCTCCAACATCTCGATACTGACGAAGGCATCGAACGCTTTCTCAAATTCAGCGGGGATCTCGCGATAGTCCATCAAATGAACACGGATGCGGTCCTGAAGACCCGCTTCCTTGATCCGCTCCTCTGCAAGAGCTTTTTGTTCTTTGGACAGCGTGAGGGTATCTACTTCACAGCCGAAAGTCCGGGCCGCCTGATTTCCGATTAAAGATTAGATGTGACGTTAAGAACAAAAAGGAGTGGTGTCACCTCGATGGCCATACCACCCCATCCTGAGCCAAATTCTAAGATCCGGTCGCCAGGCTTTACTCTGGCTTGCGTGAGTACATATCGAATTTTGCGGAGCTGTGCAGCCTCCAAATCGCCGGGGAATGGACCATCGGTCAAATCTCCGCGTACACCACCTTCGGCGTCGCTCCACAATGCACATGAGTACATCATTTCTTTACTAAGGAATGCCTTGAAAAGTTCATTAGATTGATCATAACTTGCAATCGCGTTTAAGCGGGCTCGTGAGCGTGTCTGTCCAAAGAACGCATTGTAGAGTCCAGAAATCGCTGTAGTTACCCTGGTGACAGCGGTAGACAGGCCATCCATTCCAGTTTCATTCTCGAGCCAAAGATCCATCACAGCCTTGAGGCTGTTGACTTCAACGTCGCCTACCATGTAGGCTTCACTGACTGAAAAGATGTCAAACTAGGTTAAGACATCATGAGATCGTTGATACTTACAACCAAGATCTTGCGAACTGAGAGACGATTAGCTCAAGGACGACGAAAGAGATGACCGACACGCACAAGAGAATACGGGTCCAGAAATCGGCATTGGTTACTTTGAGGTAGACTTCGTTGCAACCCTTGGAGCGTGTTCCAAAGTGGTAAGCACCTTCGGGGTCGACGACGGTCAAGTACCCTCTTGTGATAGCCTTGTCAAGGATGGCAAGGACAGAACTCCGCGCTAACAGCCAGGTCAGGGAGGGAAGTTCACTAATAGGATGACGTGACGTACCATAGTTGGATAGGACAGACTTTGGGCTGGGAAGTACAATGGATAGTGATGAGGGGGAGCGGTAGAAGTGGGCCGCTGAGGAAAAGGTCATAGAAGATGAAGTCGTTGAGTCCAACATCATGTATAAGAGTAGCGGTAAGAGGTGTGTCCGCTAAGGGAGGAGAATACACTGAAATACAAGTGAATGGGGGAACATGGAGAAGAACATGGAGTCCCTTTATACTGTGCCGTTGGCTGAGCTGGGCACAGAGACCCACGAGCAGTCGCATCACATATTTGCACATGCACAAATTATTGTGTATTGGAATCGGCAAAAATAGATGGCGCAGAGATTGCCTACTTGTCACCGTCTAGGGATTCGCGGGAAAAGTAGAGTAGATCTGAGATCCGTGCCATCGACGGAGTCAGTACTATTTGAGACATTTAAGACACAGATCCGCTGACCAAACGGGGGGGAACAGTCGCTCGGACGTACTAAGCGCATTGAATAATAATCCCATTCGATTGTGTCTTGAATGACTTGAACTCGTTTTGTTTCCGCCGTAATATCATCCGGAACTCGGACTGCTAGTGGGCCTGTAAGTCATGACACTGACAGTAGGAGCATATCGGAGGCCCCACGCAGCTAAACAGCATCTCAGCGAAAACATATGTGAAGCGGTCGGAAAGTTGCGGGCACTATAATTTGTGCGCTGGGAGTAACGGCCAAGGGTAAAGGTAAACAAGCCAATTACTCCATACCATATTTAGTAACCCCCTCACTCCCACGTGGTTCTGGCATGATCCCACCAGTCAACTTGAATACCGCAGCATCCCTAGCTCAGGATCCGTTGGGTTGCCGTCAGGGTCACCCAGATTCCTGCCTAAACCTTACGATTCCCTCCTCATACTTGCTGCCAAAAGGTTTCATGTCCACTATCCTTTGTTTGACCTCTAATTGTTCTGCTCCTGATAGTGGCGCTCGGTTTGAGTTTCATGACTTCAATGATGATGAAGGTACGGGTCGTTCGCTATTGTCTTCCACTAACAATGTAGCCGCGACGAGCTATGCCTATTTCTTCACAACAATCACACTCGTCACGTTTAGGAAACATGACCGCCTGCCGATTTGAATACATCGTGCTCGAAGCGGAGCGCGATTATTAGCCCTAGCTGCACAAGATCCCTGCCGTATGCATGGCCTAAACCTCGGCGTATCATGATGCTTTGAACATGACGCCGAACTCAGAACCGCCCTTTGCCCTCCCGCACGGACGTGGAATCCTTTCCTCCCAGGGATCGGTCTCACAGTCCACCAATCTCGCCCGCGATCAACCCTTCACTGCTTCTTGGCCTTCCTTGACTTATCAGTACCCTCAGTCGTCAGAGTGACAAAAAATTTTTGATTGCTTCGCATGAACGGTCGTCGACTCCGTTCCGATCGTTTGGCTCTAGGACCGCCAGTCTCCGAGACTCACATGCAAATCCCATCACCCGTACACAGGTGCAAGTTGCCCTTACATACCTGCAATGCGGCCGAGACTTTCTTGGGAACTTTGACGCTATTCCGTTGTTGTTCCCCGCCCTCTCTAACCTGGTCCGCTGATCGCCCGATGCTGCACCACCATATTTCATCAGGGTAGCCTTCTGAGTCTCCATTGAGAAACTGCGGCAAGACCGCACTCACCGAGCTGCACGCGCGCCACCTCGCATTCTCCCTTCGTTCCGTCAGAGCGGTACGGTGCGTGCGGACTCTGCAAAGCTGATTTTCCCTGCTATACGACATACGGCGATTGCAATGGCTTTCGCATGGAAATATTGGGCAGTGTTCCACGTGGATTTCAGCTCATTGCCTGGCGTGGCAGCCAAGCAAGCTCGCGTTGTGAACATACTCTCGCTCACCCGGTCGTCACATCCAACCGATCGTGTTTCCCTTGAGAATTGTTCTCGGTCGGTGAGAATGAACCACGTTTTAATGCTAAAGCTTAATGCTTTGCGTCGCTACTATGTCGCGAATGGCCCATCAAACTTCCATGCATCCCGAAAAAATGCCGTCCTCCGCTCCTAGCCTATCACACCACGTTCGCTAGACGGGAAAGCTATCCGCATCCCGCTAGTGTGCCTTGTGAGAAGACTCGTCGCTTCATGTCTTCTGCGCCTCCAAGACAAGACTTGGATTCGAAAGGCCAGTGAGTATTTGCCCCGTATTTCCAGAAGGTAGCTTCGAACACACCATGAGGTGAATTCCGTTTACGTCAGTTTAATATCGGTGACTTCTCGGGGCCAGGCTGTTCTACGCGTTCAGATGGCGGGCCGAAAAGACGACTTACGGCCTTTATTCTTACATGGTACCACACCCCTCTTGAGTAAGTAGTCTGTGGAACGAGGCTACTCGTCAATCAGCTTCGGTTTGCCTTCGATAGCATTGATCTTCGACTGATCTTCAGTTTTACGACCGAGGAGCTCTGGGATGCCGTACCTGGGTGGCGTTGCGAACAATTGATTATGCGATGGAGGCGGAGCGATATAACTTTGGTCGCGAACAACTCGGGTAGATAACTCGAAAGCAGGTGTCGCAAGGTTGAACCAAAGATGCACATAGAGGAACAAGAGGGTGGAGAAGCGCTTCTTGCTTGTTCCTGCTAGTGAATCGCTGGAGACGGTGATTCATCACCGCAGCCCACTCTGTGCCCAAACGATTCAGAAAACCCGCTATGTTGCACGTAGAGCGAGGTAAGTAGTCAAGGAAGTCAGAAACCTCGAAGTCAGATATGAACCCATCTCAAGGCAAGCTGGCTTTCCTCTTGGTTTAGGATTTAGGATCATGTTCTTCTGATACATTGACCTCCTCTCACGTGACATAGTCAACCTACCCTTGAATCATGTATCTCGTCAGAGAACCACAGGTCCGCAGCCAGATTTTACGTAGGACGGTTCGACACCTGACTATCTGGTTTAACGTGGGCCGAGACACTATCCCGAATGACTAGTCCTTGGCGGTGATAGGGCGTCGGCCATGTCGAATTCCAAAGCTGCACCACCGAGCAAGGTTGCCGCATGGGGGTCGAGGTCGGGAGATCGTTCGCGAGCGATCCAGGAGTAAAACCAACGGTATGGTCTGCCAATTGTTCTTCTGATCTCCGATTCAGTCGTGTGAACAGAGCTTATTCGAATCTCGTTGAGACACAAAATTAGAAATTCGTGAAGCAAGCTCGTCACGTCTTCCGAATAGCCCGAGTCTGGACAATTTCCCAGATCAGCGACTGACCTAGGGGCTACTGACTTTGTGACCGGAGGTATGCAGTGACGCGGGGAACTGGAAACAACGGGGAATGCGCAAGGTCTTGGCGAATAAAGTCCGTGTTAAGCTGCAGTTACACCTGGGTGGTACCAAGGCTGACTAGAAGCGGTGGAACTGTAGTACAACCGATGTGCAACATCATGAACGATCCAGTCGAGGCCGGTGACTAAGTTTTGGCCAGTAACCGCGCTGCACGGCCAAATCTTCCAGTGGTGGGATTTGATACCAGGTAAGTCAAGTAGCTCACGTATTTCCTCATCAGTCATTGATCCTTGGATATCCTGTTTATTGGCGAAGACGAGCAGCGATGCACCAGATAATCTATCCTCAAGAAGGAGGTTATGAAGCTCCTCTTTGCAGTCTTGAATTCGCATGCGATCACCTGAGTCTACGACCCAGACAATGGCGTCCGTCTGCTCGAAGTAGTTACGCCAATATGGTCGAAGAGTTCTCTGGCCCCCAACATCCCCTATTCATATAGATATCAATCAGGTTCTGCAGACGATTGGAAGGAGATACAAACATATATTGAGTGTGTAGCTAGAGGTGGGATCACGTAGGGAATAGCACCGGTTTGAGCATACTCTTGGTGCACCACAGTATCTCTTTGGAGACTCACTTTCTATGGATAAAGGTCTTGATATTGAATCCCAGGGTTGGACTGATACTTGAAATGCTCTCTCCGTTGATCTTCTTCAGAATTGTGGTTTTGCCCGCGTTGTCGAGACCAAGGAACAGAATCCGCATCTCTTTCTCCTTCTGACGGCTCTTCCTGATGATCGTGAGCAGCCCCATGGCGCTAGTCAATTGTCAGTAGGTACTGGTACGAGTCAAGAGATCAAGAGCCTGTAATAACTGAGACTCAAGCCATTATGTAATGAATCCGGCAAGATTGCGGAGTGACTGAGCCCGCCATCGTGGAAACTGCCCTTGACCTCCTCCAGCTCTTTCCCGCTCACAAACCTGGGGACTCTCACTCGCCATGCCTCCAAAAAACAAGGCGAAGAAAGGAAAGGCAAATGACGACGATTACTGGGACCAAATTGGCCAGTCCGTTGTAAACAACAATCTTGCTGGAGATCAGTCGGCCGATGTTGATGAGGATTACGCACCTAAACGAAATGGAGCATCTTCCTCGGCTTTCGGTGCCCTCTCGATGCAAGATGATGGACCACCTGAAGTGGATGAGAATGAAGACTTTGGTGGTCTCATGGCTGCAATCAAAGCATCTACGTCAAAAGGCAAAAAGGGCAAGGGAAAAAAAGGAAAAGCCCAGGACGAGGAATTCTCGGAGCCCGGAGGTAACTGTCGCATTTTTCTTCTTTATTCGTTACAAGTACAAACTCGGTGCAGCAGATGAACTCGCTCCTATCCCACCCACAAAGGCACAAAAGACCGACCCACAAGACGATGATATCAAGGACGCAGACGACGATGCAGACGCTGGTCCGAAGCTTATGACCAAAAAGGAAAAGGAGAAGCTCAAGAAAGAGCGAGAAAAGGCGAAGAAAAAGGCTCAGGCTGATTCGAAGAAGACTGCTACTCCTGCAGGTGTGGTAACTGTCGAGGCAGCGCCCCCTGCTGAAACAACCCCAACACAACTAGCAGAGAAGGACGAAGAGGAAGGCGATGGTCAGGATGCTGGAGGAACTGCCGGAAAGAAGAAGAAGAAAAAGAAGGGCAAAAAGGACGATGATGCTGCTGCTCCGGCGCCGGCACCTGCCCCCACTGCCAACAAGAAGAAAGGTGGAATCAGTGCATTGAGAGCAATGATGGAGGAGAAGAAGAGGCTGGAAGAGGAGGCTAGGCGTCGAGAGGAAGAGGAAAGACTGCGAATCGAAGAGGAAGAAAGGCGGGCGGCAGAGGAAGCCAAGAGGAAGGAGGAGGAGAAACAGAGAAAGAAGGAGAAAGAAAAGGTAGGTATTCAAATGCTATAAATCTCACCGAACATCTTGACTTTCTGTTCTATAGATGAAACGCGAGCAGGCCAAGAAAGAGGGCCGCTTATTAACGAAGAAGCAAAAAGAGGAGAAAGCCGCCGCCGAGCGACGGAGGCAAGCTCTCATTGCATCAGGAGTACAGATCGAAGGTTTGCAACAAGGCCCCGGTGGGGATGTTCCAGGCAAAAAGGTTTCCTATGGGTCTCGCAAGAAGAAATTACCCCCAGGCAAAGAGAAAGATTCAGCCCCAGCATCTCCTGCACCCACAACGACTACACTCCCTGTCTCCGAGTCTGCATCTCCCTCGCCAGTCCCAATGCCAGAGGAACTTCCGGCTAAAGATGTTGACACCAAAGACGATTGGGACGTTACCAGTGACGAGGAAGATAAAAGCACTGCACCTGCCCCCGCTGTCAAAGACTCATGGGACGCATCCAGCGAGGAAGAAGAGACCAGTGCACCACCGCCTCCTGAGACCAAGTCTGCCAAAGCACCCCTTCCCCCTGTCAAGCCACAGGCTACAATTCCTCGACCTCCGAAAACTGCTTCAATCTCTGTTGAATCCCCTATCAACGGTACAACGAAGAAGCCCGCAATTAAGCAGCAGGACTCCGCTCCCAAGCCTGCCGCAGAGGACTCACCTGAGGAAGACTCATCTGAAGAGGGTTCGTCTGAGGAAGATTCAGAGAGTGATTCGGAGGATTCAGACGAAGAATCAGATGAGGGCATGACGAATGCACAGCGCCTAGCTGCTCAGAAGAAGGCCGAAGCCGCTGAGCGCAGGGCAAAGGCGCATGAGGCTGCCCTCGCCGCACGTAGCAAGGATAACCTGCGCAGTCCGATCTGTTGTATATTGGGTCACGTCGACACTGGTAAAACCAAACTACTCGACAAGATCCGGCAGACAAATGTTCAGGAGGGTGAAGCGGGCGGTATCACGCAACAAATCGGTGCAACTTATTTCCCTGTTGATGCGATTAAGATGAAAACGGCGGTGTTAAACAAGGTCCGCAATTGGCTATTATAGTACGTTTTACTCTGAGGACGACGTATTGTAGGACGGGAAACAGGACTACAAAATTCCTGGACTACTCATCATCGACACTCCGGGCCACGAATCATTTACAAATTTGCGTAGTCGCGGAAGTTCCCTTTGCAATATCGCCATTCTCGTAGTCGATATCATGCATGGTCTTGAGCCTCAAACGCTTGAATCCCTTCGCTTGCTCAGAGATCGTAAGACACCTTTCATTGTCGCCCTTAACAAGATCGATCGTATATTTGGGTGGGAACCAACGCCAGATGGTGCATTCCAAGAATCACTGGCTCAGCAGAAAAGATCCGTGCAGCGCGAGTTTGAGACCCGTGTCCAGAGCACCATACTTGCCTTTGCTGAGCAAGGTCTGAACGCTGTGCTCTACTACGAGAACAAGAGCTTTGCCCGAAATGTCTCGCTCGTACCCACCTCTGCTATTACAGGAGAGGGTATCCCAGACATGATTATGCTTTTGGTCAACCTAACCCAACAACGCATGAGTGATCGTCTCATGTATCTATCAGAGCTAGAATGTACGGTGTTGGAAGTCAAGGTGGTCGAAGGCCTCGGAACAACTATAGATGTCGTCCTTTCTAATGGTATCCTACACGAGGGCGACCGAATAGTGGTTTGCGGTCTAAATGGACCCATTGTCACTCAAATTCGTGCTCTACTCACTCCCCAGCCTCTACGCGAGCTGCGTGTCAAGGTTTGTGACTACTTCTTTCGTCAATCTTTAAACTTGTCACTGACGCTCGGTTTGATTGTAGTCTGCCTACGTGCACCATAAAGAAGTAAAAGCAGCACTTGGCGTCAAACTTGTTGCAACGGATCTCGAGAAGGCCATTGCAGGTTCGCGACTTCTGGTTGTCGGTCCCGATGACGAAGAAGAAGATTTGATGGAGGAAGTCATGTCCGACCTTACCTCCCTCCTGAACTCGATAGATAAATCCGGTCGCGGTGTCTCTGTGCAGGCGAGCACGCTAGGTTCTCTCGAGGCTCTGCTCGATTTCTTGAAAGTTAGCAAGATTCCTGTCTCTGGCATCAATATCGGTCCTGTCCACAAGAAAGACATCATGCGTACGGCTACCATGCTCGAGAGGGCCAAGGAACTGGCTGTCGTCCTGGCGTTTGATGTCCCTGTCGACAAAGATGCAGAAAAGCTGGCAGAAGAAATGGGCATCAAGATATTTAAAGCTGATATCATTTACCACTTGTTTGATGCATTCACTGCATACAATAACGAGATATTGGAAGCCAAACGTCGGGATGCTGCGCCTCAGGCAGTTTGGCCTTGTCGTTTGAAGATCATTGCCGCATTTTGTAAACGAGACCCTATCATCCTGGGCGTGGATATCTTGGATGGAACGTTACGGATCGGCACACCTATCTGTGTTGTGAAAGTCGATCCGGTCACCCAAAAAAGAGACATTATCGATCTCGGGAAGATGTACGCACCCATGCCTTGATTTAGTGTCTTTCCTGACTACTCTCCTCACAGAACCTCGTTGGAAATTAACCATAAATCATACGATGTAAGTCAGCTATCTTTTTCTCTCTGCATCCAAGGCGTTGACGCGTTTATTTCAGCTTGTCAAGAAGTCGCAGGCGGGAGGAGGAGTGGCGGTTAAAATTGAACACGCGGTATATCAGTCTGCGAAAATGTTCGGCCGACACTTCGACGATAAGGACGACCTTCTGAGTCATATCACGAGGCAGAGTATCGATGTACTGAAGGTAAGATCTTCCGATTTGGAACATACCTGCAAATTTATACGAACTCACTCCTCACTCAGTCTACTTTCAAGGCGGATGTCTCTAATGAAGAATGGCTTCTCATTAAAGCCCTGAAACCTCTGCGTAGATATTTTCTCGGATGCGTCCGGTGTCTTACACGCTATCGCTGTAGCGCCTGAATATTCCGTGAGCGCGGTGGGCCGACCATATGCTTGTGTGACATGGATGCATCACATCGGAGTTACGTACAGCAAAATCACACTGTATTTATACCACTAGTATCGCACAAATGTCAATCGTCGTTTTTTCTCCCTGCTTATCGTCTTCACTATGTCCATCGAGTCGAATCTAGATGGCCCAAAGGCCACCCAAAATCCCAACGAAATCGACAATGAACAAGCTTCTCCAGAAGACAGAGACGCTTTGCAACTGGTAATGCGCATTTGCGAGACGATGGGATATGACCTTGCAGGATGATGCGCTCCCACAGCATGACTGACAATCGGTAACGTCGGTTTTTAGTGGCGAACTGGGACGGCTGCGGGTATCCCTGATTGCTGACTCTGAGCGTTTCAATATGCTCCCAGTAGCTTTGAATGCTCAGAGAACGACGCATCGGGGATTGAGATCATACCGCTTGAACCTGAACAGCGCTCATACCTGCGTAGGGAAGCCCCCCAGTATCGCCCACTGCTACCGCTCCTACGGGAGCAAACATTGCATGACTGACATTGAATTCTTCTTTCTTTCCAGAAAAAACTCGGATATCAACAGGTGAGGAAAACATCCTTAAATCTAAATCTAAATTGAATCCACCTAACTATGCTCTGTTCAGCAACTCCACCGTAGTTGGCAGCTCATTGAAAGCTTTGCGGCTAGTTTTGTTGCCCTTAATTTCATTGGAGGTGTTCGGTCTGTCGCAATCCTGTCGATAGTTGATTATGTATTCATCTACATTTTCAGTTCGGTCCTGTTTCTCGGACTTTTGGCTGGGGGTCCTGCCGCCGTCTGGTATTTACCAGCTCTATCCACGATGATTCTCCGCCTGAGAGTTTCCTAGGTCGTCCTATGTCGTCACGATCGTTTTCATGGTCATAACTGCGGCAGTTCTGGCGGAAATCTGCTCGGCATTGCCTCTGAGCGGCTCTATCTACGTATGGGCCGCTGAAAGTGCTGGCCCAAAATATGCAAGATTCTTCGGTTTCCTCGTCGCCTGGTGGGCTTGTACAGCATGGATGACATTTACTGCAAGTAACTGTCAGACCACCGCTAACTACATTGTCTCTCAATTGGCCGTGTGGGAAATCGATTTCCCTGGTGGCATAAGTAATTCGAACGTCAAATGGCGCGCATTCATCTGGGTGCTCTCGGAATTGATGCTCGTGATTTCTGTGGCCATGAATTATTTCCCTCCGAGACTCTACTCCGGTGTTTTCAAGTTCTCGGTCGCTCTCATCATGCTTGATTTTTTCTTGTGTCTCATTTGGCTGCCTATCGGGGTTTCTAGAACATATGGATTCCGTACTGCCTCAGAAGTATTCACTATGACCTGTGAGTCAAATTCATGTGAAACACTTACTTGAACTGATATTTAATCAGACAACGGTACGGGCGCTTCCCCTGGCTGGAACTGGATCTTGTCATAGTGCGTCATGATGTGTCTTGCTCCGTTGCAAGGGTAATCAACTCCTCTCGATAGCCTTTTCACTGCTGGTACTCTGACTGGGTTCGATGCATCCGGACACATCGCAGAAGAAACAAAAAATGCCAGTGTCGTTGCGGGAAAAGGGATTCTTTCGAGTGCCATCGCGACCGGGATTCTCGGATTTATTACGACCATTCTCTTTTTATTCTGTACACCTGACCTCAACACTGTCTTCGCGTTGAATGCGCCTCAGCCGTTCGTCCAGATCTATGCCGTTGCCTTGGGCAAGAAAGCCAGCATCTTCATGACGCTGCTCGCTGTACTTGGTTTAATAATGATGTGCAAGCAATCTGTTGCCCATGTTCTCATTCCCTTAACCTTGCCTTCCAGAACACAACAGTAGCTATTGTTGCCTCTTCCCGCTTGGTGTTTGCGGTCGCTCGCGACGGTGTGCTTCCGATGTCTGGGTGGATTGGTCGAGTCGACTCAGAGGGACAGCCCCGCAATGCGGTTACCGTCATCTTTATCTTTGCGGCAGCTCTCCTGTGCACGATCTTGCCCAGCCAAGTTGCATTCACATCATTGGTATCAGCTGGTGCCGTGCCCACCATCGCTGCCTATGGACTTATCGCACTACTCCGGCTCATCATGACACCTGATCGGTTCCAGTCTTCCTACTTCAGACTAGGCAGATATGCCAAGCCGTTCTACATCTGCGCAGCCGCCTTCAATACTCTCATTTTTGCTGTAAGTCTTGCTGACCATTAGTGTTCAAGGTCACGCTAATGGTGATGGCAGGTTGATATCTCCCCCTTCTATTTTCCGGTCACTGCTGAGTCTTTCAATTTTGTGGGTGATCATTTTTAGTCCATCAATGATGTTTCAGCCGACCTGAGGTATAGGCTGTCGTCATTTTCGGAGCAATCTCCATTTTCGCGTTCCTCAGTTGGTACTTCACACCTGAGGATAAGTGGTTGCGACGGGAGCAGATTCTCAAGGCCATGGAGACAGTAGGACAAGAGTAGAGATTCCTATAGGTTGAAAGTCACGCAAGGTAATCATGTGTTGGTGGTGTGCATGCCAACAAGATATCCTAGAATGGTTCTAGAGCCAATTGTCCTTGACAAGCTCCCTCTACGTCTACAATCTTCATAAATGTTACCGTATCAGTTCGCTATTGTTCGGAAGAACAACAACAATACGACAAACCTCTTTAGGTGCCGCAACACTTAAGATGACAGGGTGTTCCTTTCCAACAAGGACTTCGTCCTGGATTAACGTCACGTGAACACGAAACATATTAACAAAGCAAACGTAGATGCTAGTCACTAACCTCGATCCGGATGCCCATATTATGGAACGCCTTCGGGAACTGTGGTACTGGCGGTACGTAGATTCCTGGGGAGAATGCTTTAGCAACGGTGACATCATCGTGCACAAGGGCAAGCAATACCTGGTTCCACTGTAATGACCATGCCAGCCTTCAAACTGGTACGCTTAGTTATTGTTTTCGCTAAGACGCCACGGAACTTTAAACTTACCATTGAACGCGATCGAGGTGTGTCGACTCGTGCAAATCTAAAGTTATGTGATCGCGCCCATTAATCGTTGTATATGTTCCGCTTAACAATAGGAAGACAAAAGAAAAGACACACCTATGCCGATCGGATGACTCAAGAAATGAGGATATAAGACCCTTTCCAAATCACCCTTGTGCAGGTTAAACCCGATCTGGTTCAGTTCGGACCGTAGAAGCTGGCATGATTTGCTGTGGAGTTGATGGAGATTGAGTTCAGCAGATTCTGTACATAGCGCAATCAGTGCTTTCTGGGCATTCAATACAGCCGTGTAAAGGTCTTTCTGGGGAGCGGTGAACGACCCTGATGCTGGGAAGGTACGAGCTAGATTGAAAAGGTCAGCATGAGACACGGATATACGAGGAATCCGGGTTCTGACTGATATCTGAGGCATAACCACTGAAACGGGTCAGAATCTGGAATGGCAAGATCCGGGTTGTGCACTAACTTGTACTCGCAACCTGCATCCATCAGAATCATCTCGCCATCCTGAACCATCTGGTTGTTTGAGGTATAGTGTATAATCAGCGCGTTCGGTCCTGATGCGACGACAGGGACATAGGCGAGGCGCTGTGAGCCAGAGAGAGAGCAGAGGTATTCAAAGTGGGCTGCTATTGCGCTTTCAGATATCCCCGGTCGAGTAAATCGCATCGTCTGTAAGGCCTGAGCACGCCCGCTGATATCGGCAGCGGCCCGCATGACCTGTTGTTCTAGCTCACTCTTGATGGCTCGCAGCTTAGCAACTTGTGGTGCCAAGTCATGCCTTCGTGAACTTGATAGAGAGTCCACCACTGACTCATATTCTGACTTGAGTTGCACAGGTGGAGAAAGATATCGCAACAGAGATTTGCCAGTCCGTGGAGAACGCTTCGATGATGTTGGGGGTATGTCAATATATATGTTGGAGTAGATGCTAGCAAGTGACTTTAGTTGACCAGGGAAAGCTTGTATGGATCTGGCATCGTCTGCTTTGAATATGCTTAAAGCATCGTTGAAACCCGTTCTGCGAGGAACCAGAAGCGTGAGCAGAGGTATATGCACAGGAGACATGGTTGCTCGTAATACCTGGCGCCTTCCCATTTCTCTTTAAGAGAATCTTTACCACTAGAGAACAGGGTCATACGATAACCACGGGCCGTCGAGGTCTTCTCAAGAATGACAGCTGCATCTGGTTCCTCGAAGCCCGTTAGGTACCAGAAGTCCGATGCCTGACGGAACTTGTAACTATATCGGCATTCAATAGTGGCCCGGAACAAGCTCTGGGGGTGGAGGAACCTACAATATATCTATGGAAGACATTAGGAACCACAAGGAAGAAAGAAATACTACGTACTTCCGCTCATGTACTTGATTGGTGCGGCAACAGAAACCACCACGGAATCAGGGGGGAGACTGTCCATAAGCTGCTTGCGCCTCTTCTCATATTCCTCGGCGGGTATTCCAGGTGTCAATTCGTGTGGTTTCAATAGGTGAGGGTGGGACTGGAACAGCGGTTGGCCGTAACTTGAAGGTTTGAGCTCGCTCTCCAACGGTGCCTCTGTAGCGAACGAACGGCGAAGACAAGTCTGAGAACGGGTCAATACTCGCTGCCTACTTGCAATTCCTGCTACGACTGGTCTCTGCAGTGCCCGCCAGCTTGAAGACATAGTGTCATTAACTGAGGTATTTTATTCAATAATACATATTCTTTATCTAATTTTTATTGAAATAATTCGAGGACGGATAAGGCTCGGATAAATGGTAAATCACGCGCGAATGTGCTGTTCGCTTCCCCCACTTGATCTGTTACGGAAACGTCTCAGTGGCAAGTGCTGAGCATGGGCTCAGCTTTCGCTCACTTGGATCTACAACTCTCCTCCTCTTCCACCAAAAATGCACTACGACTGGGAACGATACGGACGGCGTGGCGTGGAGGTCGCATCCACAATGACCTCCATCGCGTTCTCCGCAGTGAAGGGAACAACTAGACTTGGGGTACATCCTTCTTGAAATCCCTCTCTTCTGTGTGGCTGATACCACACATTCTTAGTTCTCCCTTGTTCGCAATGTCGCATCCAGTACAGTCGTAGCCACCGCCTCGGCTTTCGATCATACTGTCCTCGGTAGGAAACAAGTAACCACTCCCATTGTCGAAGGCGCCGTCTCAAGTGCAATCGACTTCGCCGAGACACTTACCCTTGCACCAATATACCTTGGAGAGTGCATCTCCGCTGCCTCTCTTCGTGCTGCACATGGCTCAATTGACATTCTGTCAATCATATTCCCCGGGAGTAGTGAAGCGTCCTTTTCGTTAGCTCCGTTCATTAACCTCGTCAAGAGAGAATGGGACAATCCCACCCCGAGCGACATTATACCACACAAGAGATATGGCATCACAGAAGTCGCTAGAGCTCTCATTGCTTGGGTCGCCCTCCAGGGAGTCACCCAAGAACACCACGAGTCCCAATGGTCTCCTTACCTTCGCGAGGTTCAGTTACATACTCCCACAAACATACCTCACCTAAAACGTGTTCCATCTCGTGTCCGAGTCACCTCGGATCTCATCTTTCCTGGTCATCTCGGTCAACTCATCTCTGCTGATATCGGCGAGGCACCCCAAATCTCCACTCCGAGGCCACGTTCTGCAAGCTTGCTTTCTCGGCTGTCTGTCTCGTCAATTTCATCCTTGAAATTGAAGGAGACGAGAACAGAACCACCTACCAAATCGCCCGAAGAAGTGAAAAAGAACTTGCGTCGATTTTCCAAGATGGTTCTTGCGGGTTATGGCGGCGCAAGTCTTTTATTTTTTGGTGTATCACCTCTATTTGCATCTCCTTCAGCTCATGCGAAAGCTCCCACCGCTTCCAACGAGAAGGAGGCTGAGGAAGCACAGCTCGCAAAAGCCATCAGCGATTCGGAAGCCGAAATGGAGGGCGGAGCTAGTTCGCCTTCACCAGAGGATACTGTAGAGTATTCATGGTGGGATATCCTGCTTGGAAGGCATGACAAAGAGATCTTTGAGAGATCGATCCATGGTGAACCATTGGACACT
The DNA here is from genome assembly GCA_038094055.1 of Chalciporus sphaerocephalus. NCBI lineage: Eukaryota > Fungi > Basidiomycota > Agaricomycetes > Boletales > Boletaceae > Chalciporus > Chalciporus sphaerocephalus. Next base: position 921,291 of record JBBPTH010000003.1, read on the forward strand.
CAAGACGTGCAGGATCGCATGCGTGCAACCGCAGTAGTCGGAGTTGAACGTCAGATGCCCAGATTCTGGGTGCTTACTGATCACCACCGTCGTCAAGTTGTTCTTGTCCTTCGTGGTGCGTATGATTTGTAGATATCCCAACCGGAAGAAATAATCAGGGCGCAAACTCAATTCATAACCATAGGTACCATGTCCCTTAATGAGCTGGCAGTTGATTTGACCTGCGAACCTGTGGAATTCAAACCGGCATCCAGTTCCTCAACAGATCACCATCACAACGACAAAGTTCCATTCCCAGAGCCAGGGAGGCCTCAATATCGCAGGCGCCCCTCGTTTCTGTCATTCACAGAACACCCACGATACCATGTGCATGGTGGTATGCTCCGCATGGCGAGGGTGATGGGTGAGATCGGAAAACCGGTACATCTTGCTGTGGTGGAAGCATTGGGCCGAAATCCCGATTACGGTTGGTATTTATCAATGAGTGGGATCTCCGTCATGCTGACAGTTTCCGATCCGTTCCCAACGTTTTTGATTGTGACGGCTGCAGAACTGATTCTATGCGGACACTCCCTTGGTGCCGGTGTAGCCGCCCTTTTGGCTTTGATGAGTCATTATGACGTGCCGGTAGTGCCCAGATGATTGAATTGCTGTTCTCCGAAGATGTGGGCAGATTCCTCAACATGCCTTACTGTTGCGTCCAGTGGTCTTCCTATTGGTCGCCCTGTGTCCGTGTACTGCATTGCCCCTCCATGCCTCACCGACGCAGCCTTGAGTCGACTAGCGTCTAAGCTGATAGTCTCATTTGTGTATTCAGACGACATCGTATCTCGGTTATCCTTGGGTTCCGTCCGAGATATTCGCAATGCAGCTTTATGGCTCTGTGATGCAAATGATAAAGGGGGAAAGGACGGATACACCGTCGTGACCCAACGTGCGAGGCAATGGAAAAGTGAAAATGGAGCCTCGGAGGACATGACTTGGTTCTTAGCAACGAGGAAAACTCTAGAAGCGAACATGCGATTGGCAGACTTGTTTCCCCCAGGTCGTGTCTTTTGGGGCCGGAGGGACGGTGACTTACCCCATTCACAAAGGGTATCACCTCCGGGATCTGGGAAGGCAGAGGGGAAGATAAGATTATTCGAGGTGCTGGATACTGAGAAGGTCTTTTCGCAGATTGTGTTTTCCAGAAACATGCTCAGCTCACATTTTCCTCACCGTTATGATCAAGTCTTGCATGAGCTGCTATAGAATACCTATATATCCTTAGAACGCGGAAATGATTGACACCTCGAGCATTGTATCTCGATACCTTATTCTCATTGATGGTTGTCACCGCTGCTTATCGACATCAATTAGTATTTGCTGTATTTGCTGACTGTACCCATATACCGTAGCATTAATCTGTGTATCCCATTTGAATCATATCCATCGACTTGCTATTTCTCATTAGAATAAAGAACACAATCTGGGAGGGATGCAAAGAAACAACCAATTGTAGAAAACGAACATGCAAATGAGGACTGGTGCTCAGTCTTGATCTGTCTGATCTCGAGGGCGGTACTTGATGCCTCGACTTTCGAGCTCAGCTTCGACGTCTTCTGGAACGCGTCCTTTGACTCGCACGGCGTACATGCCTCGTACGTATTTGGATGTCCTCTGCCAACGAGCGACCCAACTTGATTCGGGGTCAATAAGGGAGATTATACCGTCGAAATAGGTCGTCGTACAGACGGCGATGCGGTCGGGAGATCCTTTCATTTGGTCAAGGTGACTGTTAGTGAACGGCACTAGAAACAAGGAGGTTTCTCGGTACGAACTTGCAAGATCTCCTCGCAGTTTGGGCAGCCATTCTTTCTGAAATCCATAGGGTGTTGTATGATAGAGCAGAGCAAACATGCTCTGAGCTGTTTCGACTTTGCTTGCGAAGGGATGGAAGCCATGGCGTCGACGTCGAGTACACATTTCGAGCAACTTACAGTCAACTTTGATAAGTCACCTTTTAGGAATGTGGCTGTGTGGTTTAGTAATTATCATCATTGAGCAATAATAAATAAATAAAATAAATATTCCCCGGAATCGATATGTTAGATAGATCCTACTGAAGATCAATCATCTACAGCCAGTGAGCGCTCGCGCTGAGACTAAGGTGGTAGTGACTTGTTAAGCCGGCTGAAATCTCTACAATCCTTAGCTCAATCGCTGCTCTCATCAATCTTGCTAATTCACCTGCACACATCGCAATGTCCACCGCCGTCGTCTCATCCCACCCACGTACGATTCTTTTCGCGCGCGGAACAATCGCTCGTCTCCAACTCTGGCCTACCCTGCGACTCGCTGTGCACGAGAATTGGGGCGGCCCTGACTCTGCGGAGAAGCAGCGCTGGCTAGCAGGTGTGATCGTGGATCAGTTCGAGGAATACCTCGTCGCCTCGACAGACTCTTCCCAAAATACTCCTTCATCATCAGCGGGACGAACGGGAGCGGAAGTGACGACGCCTCCGAACGAATATTATATCGAAGAACTTCTCCTTCAGATCATGGCGGACGAGTTTGATGTCTCACTCGAGGACGATAGTACAATCGCAGTTGCGAGGGATGTTGTCAAGCTCTTCAAGGATATTTGTGCTGGGAACGAGTCCACGGTGATAGAATTAGAGGCACAGGCGGAGAGAGTGAAGGGAAAGCTACCGCAGTACGAAGTGGGGATCGGAAGTGAGAGCGAGAGTGGGAGTGATTGGGAGGACGATGAAGGGGAAGAGGAAGAGGAAAATGGGGAGAATAGGGAAGGGGAGCAAGTTCCTCAGCTTTTGGATCACTCAGAGTCTCGGAAGAGAGAAGAACCCGAAGTCGACGAGGATGGATTCACCATGGTCAAAAAGAAAGGACGTCGATGATCGATATCTGCAAATATTATCCTGCGTGGCTTGGTCGTCTAGCATGGAATTTTTCAAGCCAAAAACTAGGATATGCGAGCGTAGGAGCGATGAACATAAAACACTATTGGTCGAGCGCCTGTCAGTTTGATTGTCTGACTCAAGTGAGTCTTCAATACCAGTATTCGAGCGTTCGCAATTCCCGATGAGAGATCGTGCACTAATCCACGAATGAACCTTTTGGAAACGGTTTTTCGGCGTCATCCCCACAAGATTACTGCTGATCAGGACACTACTGGCGGTATCGTAGCTCCTTCACAGATTCAGACTGGTCATAGCTTTCTGCCCCTGCGGTGTTGCTTTTACGAATGTAGTTTGTGTGTTTAGTCTGCGACGAGGTCAATCGAAATTTCCTGGCCCAAGAATGATATCCCCCTAATATCATCGATTGAGATGAAAAAGGAAAGCGACGAGATGAAGAGGTGATCGACGAAATTGACCAACGACCGCGATGACATCCCAAGTCCCAACGAAACGAATTTTATCGAGTGTCCAACTCAAAGACTTTCAGAGCTCACAAACTCATGCAGACATCGTCAGTTTTATTGAGCAGCTCAACGAATCGGTCATCAGTGTTAAACTCTCGGATCCCGTCGACTCTACTGTGCGTTCGGGTTGGTTTGTTTCCAGTAGTTGACAGCTGAGTCTGGGTTTGTCGCGCAAGAGTAGAGGATCGACCGTATCCTGAAGGTGCTAGAGCAGGTGAAAAACACTGCGACTCGCACCCCTCCTGTCGATAACAAGGCATCGCGTTTCGGTAATCCTGCTTTCAGAACGTTCTACGATGAAGTAGAGAAGGTGAGCTACCGTGGTCACGATCGCTAGAGTATGAACACATTTCAATCGAAACTTAGCAAGCATCTGCTCTCCATGCCGAACTCGGTGTCTCCGAAGCCATGATCCCTGAGCTACAAGAGTACTTTGTCAACGCATGGGGGAACCGCGAACGTATCGACTATGGCAGTGGCATGGAGCTTAACTTCCTCTGCTGGCTGTACTGCCTCCAACGGCTGGAGTTGGTCGACGAACGTGATCACAAAGCACTCGTCATCCGAGTGTTCTGGAGGTGTGTCTAGACCACAAAAGTAAGTGAAGAAGTCTGAATTTTCTGGAGATATGTACAGGTCATGCGAGTCCTTCAGTCTACTTATTGGCTTGAACCTGCGGGGTCGCATGGTGTATGGGGACTCGACGATTATCATTTCTTACCCTTTCTATTTGGATCGGCGCAGCTGAGGACGAACGCGGGGCCTACTTCAAAACGTGTTCCAGGACATCCTTCACCTAAGGCAATCCATGTCCCTGAAATTGTCGACGAGCTCGCGAACAATTACATGTACTTTGCTTGCATCAAATTCATAAATTCGGTGAATCCTGAAGTCTTCTGCCCGATCGTTCCTGTACTTAACACTTGAATTCGATCAAAACAGCATCTCTCCGATGGCATTCTCCGATGCTCGACGACATCTCAGCTGTCAAAACATGGGACAAAGTGAATGAAGGGATGATCAAGATGTACAAGGCTGAAGTGCTCGGCAAACTCCCCGTTATCCAACATTTCCTCTTCGGTTCCATTCTTCCCTACACTGGGAGAGCGCCGCCATCATCTTCCGAAGGCGATGTTTCGCATCACGGACATGTACATCAAGGGTGGGGTGACTGCTGCGGGATCCCGGTGCCGAGTGTGTTTGCAGCTGCGAGGGAGGAAGGCGCTCGGGCGCGAGTGATTGAAGGGCCTGGGATACGACCTGTCCCGTTTGATTGAGGTTGACTACATGGAGGTAGCGTAGTGACGACGATGTTTACGCTCACCCACTGTTGGCATGTGTCCCATATCATGGTACATACACCACGGCGGTTTTAGGTGTCCAGCTTCCGTTCAAATTGGATGGATGTTGGCATCTCTAGTATTGAACTACGAAAGTGCCTGATAATCCTTTGCGAAAAAGATCAAAGGCAGTGCCCTCGCATAATGCTTGGGTAGCAATGATCGGTTGCTTTTCAATCGCCATCGCTATCTGATTACAGTACACCGTAAACCGTAGGAATTCTAATTATAATACACACTGAACCTTGTTCATTGTGCGCTCTCTATCAAGACTTTATCCGATCCTGAAATCAGAACAGCCATGGATAAGAACAGCGATACCTCCCAGCTGACAGGTGTGTCCCGCTGCGCAAGATCACGAAGGTTATCCCGGAAGGAAATTTTGATCAAGGATCCAGGTTAGTGCGACGCCCGCTTACACAGGTGTTGATCTACGGGTCGACAGCCGTGACGCCATGGTGACACCCCTATCCTGTTCTATCTGTTGGAGATTTTGCTGAAGAAACTGCTGAGATGGGATGAGATCTGGTCCGAAAGCCGTCAGTCTCTGCATCTGTCATGTTGACTGGTATTCGCGGTATCGTTCAAGGGTGATTTGTCCATGCAGTATTTGTTGAGAAGCACGGAGCTACGTCGTCGTGGAGATGTTATCGTTGATCTGGCAAATGAGAATCTGAACGGTTGGACGAAGGAAGGAAGACAGATAATTAATATTATGGGTGTGCTGCTTTGGAGCAACGGTTGCAAAGCAAGAGGTCATAAGCCATATTGACATTGTTACTAACGGAACGATGAGGTCGTGGCGCATGATACTGTGGCCAAAGACGTTTGTTTTATCAAATGTTTGCGTATTCGAGCATCTCCAAGGGGATTGGGGGTGTCCATGACAAGTCTGAGCCGGGTTGAGAAGTGACAGAAAGGAAGATAATTCTCACTGAGATGATCAGAACTAGCCAGTCGATGGAGACGAGAACAAGCTCATGTCCTTGTCGATTGTACTCGTCGTTTGTTCGTCGTGCTACCGAGTGAGATATGAGGACGTTCAACTGGTCTTTTGTTCCCGACCCGTCTCCATACTGATTGAACCTTTTGACAGGTTTATGGCATCGTTCACGACCTCGGCTACTTATAAGTACGCGACGGTCATCTCTATAATGAACCACCCTTCTGCTCCATTCTACTTTCCTTTTGTCTCCCTTATCCGACCTTTCATCCCTCATATTCGCTGGTCGTTTACAGGCTACTGGTAGCCTGTATCCCCCCTCTCACTCACTCCTCATCACACTCTTGTAGGCTCTTATCACTCTCTGTACTGTCTGTCTTTTCTAGGTCCTTTCACCGAGGGAACTCGCACTGCTCCAACTATGGCCTCCGTCTCGAATAGCTCCCTCGTCTACAATGTGGACATCTTCATCCTCGTCGTGATCTTCATCTTCGCTTTATTCAGCGCTCCTAGAGCTGTGGTACGCCTTGCTCGGTCCTCTGAACGGTTTCAAGGCATTCTTCTTCGGTCTATCACGCTCTCGCGCAAGCCACGCATGAATCTGAATACCAATTCCGTTTATCTACATTCCAACCCCGAAAAGTCTGTCCTCAATATTGACGAGGGTAGCACTGAATCTTTCTCTCATCTCCAAAACCTCGCATACCTCCCGTCCCATCCGGGGTCCGGGTTTAGCGAGAAACCGCTCCCTCAGCCTGTGACGGTCCCTGTACACGTCTCTTCGTCGAACTCTTCTTTGCACGTCCCAATGTTGTCTTCGTTGATGCAGCCTGTTGCCAGCTTCCTCGAATTGCGCGTCCATGAGAATTATTCTCTCGGCCAGGTGCTCCTGATGCTAGGCTACACCATTGTCATGTTCTATGCCGGGCTTTATATGTCCAGTCCATTTGTCGATTTCAACCGTACCGGCTGGCTTAGCACTTCTCAGTTGCCTTTCATCTATATCCTTGCCACAAAGAACAATGCCATTGGAATGCTTGTCGGGATGGGTTACGAAAAGCTCAATTACCTTCATCGTCTCGCGGGCCTGTTGGCAGTCACTGCGGCCAATATCCATGGTGTCGGCTACATTTATCAGTGGAGTCTCGCTGGCGAGATCTCGACCAAGCTCTCGCAGCCTTATATCGCCTGGGGTATCGTTGCCCTGGTATGCTTCGACATGCTTGCTTTCTTCTCTGTTCAATTCGTGCGCGCAAAATTTTACAACCTTTTCCTTGCCACCCACGCTGTAGGGTTGATCGTGGTATTGTTTGCCCTGAGTACTCGTACCTTGTTCTTACTCGCTGTAATTGAATTCTGATGCCCTCGTATTGTAGCTATGTTATCATCGTGATGACTGTGTTCCCTACGTGATCGTGGCCACCGTTTTCTACGGGCTTGACCATCTTGCCCGTGTGATCAAAACCCGCATCACTACAGCCACTTTGAGACCCATTCCCGAACTTGGCCTCACGAGAGTCGAGTTGCCATCCATCAATGCTGGGTGGCGGGCCGGTCAGCACGTTCGTCTCCGTGTCCTTTCGAGTGCCATGGGCATTTGGGGTATGACTGAGGTTCACCCATTCACGATTGCCAACGTCAGCAAGACAGAGGAAGGTCTTGTTTTGATGTGTAAGAAAGCAGGCAGATGGACGTCCAGGATGTACGAGATTTCCAACACCCCATCATACGGCGAGCAAGGTCGGCAGGTCGGCAGGGATGTCACCGTCATGGTAGAAGGACCTTACGGTATGTCCCTACACACTGAACGTACATGTTGTACAGTATCGTGACTAAGTTGCACTTCTCGGCGGTGTCGGTAACACTGTTGTATCAAGCTACTCCGGGGCAATGTTCGTTGTCGGCGGAAGTGGTGTTACGTTCGCGCTCTCTGCAGTCCAGGACTTGGTCCGGTTGGGCAATGACAGTAACGTCACAGATATTGAGATCGTCTGGAGTCTCACCGACCCCACCGCTTTGATGCCTATGGTCCCTCTGTTTACGGCGCTTATCTCTCAGTGCAATGCTGCTCGACTTCGCGTCTCTGTCTTTTACACGCGTGCACCCACAAAACAGTTCGACGGCATGTACCTCCCTCCTGGGATTACTCTCGCACCTGGACGGCCCAAGCTTGGCAAGCACCTGGACGCACTCGTCAGTGGCGCCATATCTGCTGGCGGGGCAAGCGGCGTGTTTGTTGGTGTCTGTGGTCCTGTCTCACTCGCCGGAAGTGTTGCCCAAACCGTACGGGATTTCGATAAGGTTTTGAAGAAAACTGTCGGGGGTATTGAATTCCATGAAGAGGTGTTTGGGTGGTAAATGGCGTCGTTGTGTCTCGCGCGACTCGTATTGTAAAACAATCTTTTCTTTCCAACTCTCCATTGCTTTCGTGACGCCGGCGTTCCCTTCTTGACGATGGGTGAAGTTTATAGTGGGGCGATTTGTATATTAGCATAGATCGTAGATGTAACTTGATGTATCAATTGATGTACTGTCAGTCCCTGCAGTGCAGGGACAATGTAATATTGAACGGTGTTGTCATCTGAGGACTTCGAGTCGTAGTGTGTAAGCAGCCGGAATTACATAATCACTGTTAGGTATATCGACCGGGAGCAGTCGAAGTTGGACGACGACTGACTGCGATGGTTGGCCGAGCTGCTCTATTCGCTTTGTTGCCGCTGACCGCGGTTTCTGCCTTCTCGAATACCGTTCCTTTCGTTGCCTGGTCGTCCCAGAGCTCGGATTCGCTCAACAGACTCTCTCCCGGGACGCATCCGAAGCACGGGGCATTGCTAGAGGATCTCATTTCTGTAGGAAACGTCTGCTCGTATGATGCTGTAGTTGTGGTGGACCATCCAGGGCTACACAGTTCCGACTTGCGGACTCTTCAGCCCTCCTGCAGACTCGCAAGCTTGATTAAAGATGCACCCAGTTCTTGCCAGTTCCCCCATGTCGAACGTGACTCTATGTCTTCATCTCATGTTTCCACCTTCCTTACCAGCACGTGCGGTTCCGTCGCCATTGAAAGTACTCCAAACTCAGGCGAGTGGGGCTTGGAACCAAACACCAAATATGTGCTCTCCTTGTCGATGCCTCCCATTGAAGGCTCTCCAAGATACAGAAAAACTGTCATGGCAGAGCATGAACAACTGCTTGCTAGCCAGCTTGACACACTTGGGACGATCGCTTCCAACTATCTCGTCATCTACTCTGGCTCGCATATACCGCTGGAACGCCGTCAGCTTCCTGCTCTCTCAGAGTTTGACTCACCGCCTGAGGCGGGCGTTGTCTCCAACGCATCTTTCGTGCCGTCGCCGAAAGGAGGGATTCTTCACAACTACCAACTCCTCACGCCAGCGCTCATCACGTCACTACTCGTCGCGTTCTTCCTTCTCGTTCCGGTTATCATGATAGGTATCAATGCGCTCGCCAGTATACAATCCACCCTGCGCTCTGAGGCACCAAAGGATTATAGTGCACAGGAGAAAAAGATGCAGTGATATCTTGAGTAAGAGTAGGTAGTGTAATAGCTTTGATTAGCAACTACATCAATGGGTGCTGACACATAAAGGAAAGATAAAAGATGCCATGATCGATAGGTAAGGATACAACAACAGTAGTGCAAGAATAAAACCAACATGCAAAGTGAAAACGATTCGGGATAATGGCTGATGTCTATGACGCAGGGAGAAAGGAAGTGGAGAGTAGGGTTGCGATTATTCAGGCTCTTCTTGACGAAGAGCGTCACCAATTGCTTCGAGTGAAGAAAGATGCAATGGAAGGAGTGCGTATGAAGATGATTCTTGTAAGCTTGCAAGAACCGCAAGTTCATGGAAGTTTCGTGTGATTTCCTGTTGAGTAACCTCGTCTGGGATGAGTAGCGAAGATTCCGGAGATTTACAACTGTGAAGGAAGTGAAGATGGAGGGCTGGACATGTAGAACTCGTGTGTCTGAAAGGGACATGAAGCAGAATGGAGGAACGGGCAGGAAGAATTGGGGTGACTTCGGAAGTGGTATCACCTTCGTTATCCGGGATGAAAGAGTAATCAGCCCATGGGTAGTTAGATGGGGATGGCAAAGGGATGCGAACAGTGGGGTAGATAGCGTAGGTGGAGGCCGGAATCGCGTCCACATAGAGTGATTTGGAGAGATCCTTTCCTACAACACGTCGCGGAGACGTCTGCGGTCCTGTGCTTGATTGGCAGGGTTGCATCAAAGCCCATGAGATATTCTGGTCGACTGATAAAATAGTCACATGGAAGGGGGCGATATCGCGACACAATGGGGACACGGCAGACAGGTGATGAATCCAAGCATCAAGTTCATTTGCAGATACGAGACCAAGCTTGGAAATCACCAGACGCCATTCGACGTTAGCTCTCTGAGCAGCCTGTACTGCGAAATTCCAAACTTGCAAGATGGCAGACGACTCAACCTCATCTTGCGTCAGCCAGGTCCCTACATCGTACGACTCACCGCGCTGGTCGACACAAGACGCAATGAGCCATTTCCGACAAGCAGAGAATGCATAGCCAACATGGAACAACATGTGTCGGTCCAACACATCCAACGTACGAGCTGGACCGAGGGTGAAATTAACAGTAGGAATGGTGGGTCGAGCAAGAGTGAAGGGCAAATCCTGGAAGAACGCGCGACTTTCTTTGCTACCATTGAAAATGTTGCGTGACATAGTGCGATCTACGGGTTGGGGGGTACGATGATATATTGAGAAGCAGAGCTTCTCAAATTCGGTGGAAGTGGAATCACAGGAAGCGAGACGATTCTCGGGTATGAGCTGAAGGGTAATGGGATGTTCTGGACGGGATTTCTGGATTCTCTTGATTGTCGAAGCAATCTGTCGAAGCAGAGGTGATGAGAGCGTCAACTCTGAATCAGGTATTGCAATATAAAAGACGAGAGCGGTTGGGCCCGGCGGCAACTGTGCCACGAAAGAAGTTAAAGATTTACGAAGGGTGTCCAAACGCAGCGGGAAGATACCATCCTCGGGACAGAAAGAATTAGTTCCAGGGGTATGTGTACCCAGTTGACGTGCACTATAGGTCGTGGAGAGCTTCCTCAGCCAAGCTTGTGCCGCTAGTTGCTTGTCCATGCCACTACTATCGAAGAACAGGAAAGCAGTGATATCTTTCTTGCCAGAGCGTGGTGATAATCCGAGCTTGTCCCAGAAGCGGATAGCCGACGGCAGAACCTGTACTATGGAGTCGCCTTTACCAACTGAAAGCATGGGGGTGTCCAATCGCTGAATGAGCGCTGCATGCGGAGCTACTTCGGTTTCATTGTGTAGAAGCCACTGGAGCTCGACCGGACCTTCGAGGACAGGATGACTGCGGATGATCTGAACCAACGCTGAAATGTCGACTGGCCAGACACCCGGTTTCCCAGGCGGTAGACAATAAAAATTATTGACCCGCCATGCATCAGCAAATAAGCTGTTCTTGACTATTTCCCTAGCAATCATACTTCCTACAGCTTCAAGTGACTTCGACTTCTCAGAAGTGGCGCCCAGTGCCGCTGGTGAAACGGGTGTGGGGACCGACGTAGGGACGAGAGAGGGAATCGTCATCGGCTCGACTGTTGCACCTGGCGGCCGCAGAGGTTTACTCAATGGAAGGAGATATGTATGATGAAATTGCATATGCAGCAGTGTTGGTCCAAGGGGCACGTACACGGGGGGTGGAGTTGCAGCTCGGAGAGGAATGGTAGGATCAACCCCATCCATGTCTTCATCGTCTGATGCTGCATCGGAGGCCTCTTCAGTGTCTTCCATCATCGATACCTCATCGTCTTGATCATCATGTAGCCAGCTAGGGTGCCATCCAAACCTGCGCGGGCCTTTATCGAAGCTCTTTCGCTTGACGCCGATGAGCTTTCGTACAAGTCCGATGCGAGGGTCTGTTGCTGCGTTGTATCGAGACTTCCAATGATTAGCTCGGCTAGGCAAGGCGGGGCGAGGTATTGGCTCCGCTCTATCCTCTTCGTCTGGCGGGCTAGGTAATGCAAATTTACCTATGTGATATTTGGAGTCAGATAATCTGTGGCTCTGAGCGAAAGGTATGGGATCAAAAAAGTTTGACTGTATGGCGGGCCCTTTTTTGTCTTCAGGGGATAATTTCACTTGCGGTGTCGCTGACACAGAATCTGGGGAAGCTCCAGGCGACGGAAGTGCGATATCTTGACCAATGGAGACTAAGTCTTGGGCATGATGCAGTTCTGATGGTCGAGGGATGAACGCTTCAATACTTTCTGAAGTGAAGGGGGGTGACATCTGTTGGTTTGGCGTAACGACGTTGGCCACAGCGAAACCTCCTTCTCCAAAGATCGATGGTGAGAACCCTATTGGTGCGGACCCTGCTGTAAGTGGGAAACTTGCTTCTTCAAGCGAGGACCCGATGGGTCGAGCAGCTCGAGCGGCCGCAGACGGCCGATCAAAGAAATCAAAATCATCGTCGGTGAAGATGAATCCGTCCTCAAAATCCATGTTGGGATGACTAGTGTTCCCATTTCCACCACCACCACCACCACCACCACCACTCCCAATGTCCACGTTCATGTCAAATCCCATATTATATGTCTCACCGATGTCCATAAAGTCACTGGAAGGCTGTGTCCAAGTGGGGTTGATGGTCTCGAATGGGTCAAAAGTAGAGGAAAGAGCAGGGGTAGGATTTGCTTGAGATGGTGTAAAAGGTGGTTCAGTGGCAGTTATAAGATCTACGCTGGGAGTCGTCGGTTGCACAGCTGGCTTGCCACTTGCAGATGGTGGGGTAGGATAGAAAACAGTGGGAGGTGGAAGGTTAGAGTCCGACGTTACCGTTACCGGTAGTTGAGCTAGTTCAACAGAAGGGTTTCCGGGAGTGGGGGAAAAGGTCGGAGGGGGAGAGGCGCTATTAATCGCAATGGTAGCTGATGTAGGAAGGGTAGACGTAGGTGTCGCTACAAGCCTGGGAGAAGCAGATGATTGCGCATTGTCACGCTCTCTTCGAATGCGTTCCCGTTCCTTTTCCCTTTCCTTTGCAACAGATTCCACGTACAATGCTACCTCTGATGCCACTTTCTCTACATTCGAAGACTTGGACAGGGTAAGCAAGCAGAGAGCACGAATAGGTTCCGATGTGGGCGATGTGCAAACACGACTTGAGATAGCTCGGCCGGTTAGTGCTGATGTAGGTGAGGTTAGTAGTATATCGCTACCTGCTTCAGGTGACGAGGATAGCGCGAGTGTAGGGGGTGGTGACAGTTGTAACTGGGGTGGGAGGTCAGGTAAATAGGGAAGAGCCCTTCGGGCATGTGGGGACTGGGATGACGCTGTAAAAGTAAGACACAGCCGGGAGGGCCAGATGATATTCATTCCTTTGTCCTCGCCCTGCTTATTCTGGACAGCTAGCCATGCAATGACATAAGTCGGGGACTTCTGCTTAGGGATCCCGAGACGGGATGTGTGTCGTTGCTCAGAACGCGCTGTGGAAACGTTCGACTTCCAGTCGCCAACACCTAGTCCGGAGAGTGATTGTTCAAATTGGGATGTGATGCCCGATGTGGGACCGTCGTAAATCGATATGAAGTGCACTGGAACGCCGAAAGGGAGGAGTATCATCGGCGTACCAGCTGCCAAAGGAAGCGTGAGATCAAGAGGAAGGTATTCAGTCGACTGAAAGTGAGAGTACACTTCCAGTCTAAAAGGGCTGAGGTGCACTTCAAGCCGACAGTGGACGAGAGGTCTGCGACTATTGGTTGCGGTAGCTTCGCAAGGAAGTGAGAGCTTACCTGGATTTTGAAGCGGGTAACCAATCAGTTGCCCATTCATTTGACGCATATTGGGACGCAAGTAAAAAGCCATCCTGTAGTCTGTGAGCTGAAGTTCCGTTAATTGAATTGATTGTGAGACTCGTGATGTCATCAATGAGCCGTGTCCGAATAGCATCTAACAAGCGGGAGTATATTCTGCGGAGCGACTTGCGTGGTAGGAGACCAGAGGATGACAAAATTGAGCTGAAAGACGATATGCGATTTGATGGGTCGAGGCAAAGAGGACAAGGCGACAGATGGTCGGTGCATTCAGCAGAACATGGATATAGAGCCTTCGGACTGAAGATCGACACTTCTGATACTGAGATGAATGTCGGTCAAAGAGAGAGAAGAACCGAAAAAACTATAAGCACTCCTCACCAACTAGTCCATCTAGCGTTAAGTCTCTCAGAACGGAGAGAGACGTGTCAGAGCTATCCTGAGAGGTAAAGATGAATACATCCAGCGTGGAAGAGTCTCCATCAATATGTGCACAGGGTAATATGGACTCCAAAAGCGATTGCGACGCATTCCGGGACACTAAGTGTCTGCGGCCAGACTCGAGGAGATCGTATGAGGGTTTATCGGCCGCAGGGACAAATGTCGCGTAGGCGATTTGAGGGTTGACTGGTAACGAGATGACGGAAGAGAGCAATTTGTCAGAGGGTGACACCGGAGGTGGGACGGGATAAAGTATCGAAGCTAATGGATGAACAGGAGCATGACTCTCGTGTTTCTGAGCCATGCAAACCGACTCGGTAAGACGGGTTGACGGGGTAACAGCTTGCGGTCGGTGAGGAGGAAGGGGTTGAAAAGAATGATGCCCGGACTGTGTGCAACGGGATATACCTCGAGCTGGTGATTTTCCTCCGGGCCAGTTGTGCGTTTGATTGTAGTTCACGAGCTCATCGTCGGACGTCGCCGCCCTCGGTGGAGAAAATATGGTATTTCGGTGACTGTCCTGAAAAGGAGATAGCTAATTACATAATATCCCAAGACGAGGAGGGGTAATGGCAGTCGGCCACGGTTTTGGGACGCTGTTCACTGTAGCCCGTGTTTGCGAATCCTCGTAAAAAATGCAGCCCACTTCCCGCCCCGCATCGACATCGACCCGTCCAGCAGCATCTCCTCATCCAAAGTCTCATATAAGCCAAGTCAATACCCAGACAAAAGTTCTCGACACCCTTCACGGTCGCATCCTCTGCATTGCTGACATCCGTGGCCGTCTTTCCGCCCTCAATGATCTCGCGCGCGAAGCTAATGCAAAAGCGGTCATCCACACCGGCGATTTCGGTTTCTTCGGTCAGTTATTCAGATCCGTGTCATCTCTCCTAGAAGTTAATTCCCCTTCGCCACCTCACCATGTATTCTCCTCTCATTGCTACAGCTCAGCGCAACCATCTCCTCGCGCCGGAGAACTCTCCTGCAACTATTCGTTCCACTGTAGACATCTCCCTCATATCAGAATTCCCCCTCCTACTCTCAGGTCAGATCAAGCTTCAAGTCCCCGTCTTTACTGTTTGTGGCGCTTGTGAGGATGTTGTCATTCTAGAAAAATTCCGCACGGGTACCTATGCCATCGATAATTTACACGTGTTGGACGAAGCCACGACGCGTTGCCTCGATGTGGGCGGTGTTAAATTACGCCTTCTCGGGTTGGGAGGTGCCCTCGTGCCACACAAAATGTTCGATAACGGAGACGGAAACGCAACCATTGCAGGTGGTCAGGGCACTATGTGGACTACTGCTCTCCAAATTGGCGAGCTTGTCGACACTGCACAGAGGGTATTTGATCCCACTGAGACGCGTCTACTCGTCACACATGCAAGCCCAGGCCGGGAGGGTATTATCGCTCAACTTGGTCTCGTCCTCAAAGCCGATCTTACAATTTCCGCTGGGCTTCACTTCCGATATGCCAGTTCTTACAACGAATTCAGTGTACAAGGTGATTTCGAGGGTTTCCGCCACAAGCTTCTTGTAGGCAAGGAGGGCTTCGACAAGGTTTGGGATAGCGTGAAGACACAGGTTGACGCGGTCATCGATGAACACCAGCGAATTCTGCTTGACAAAGCATTATCTGTCATCGAGCGCATCCCGCAGCCTCATGGCCAGCCAGGCGCCCCACCTACGGCTACCGGAGAAGAGCCTGCTTGGAAGAATTGTTGGAATTGGAATCTATGTGATGCTGCATTCGGCTCGCTAGTGTTGGACGTCAAAGAAGGCAGGATCAGCGCCGAGCTCAAGAGTCAAGGGTTTAACTACGCATATCGTCGCACTGCTACCCCCAGCACCATTGCCCAGACCCCTAACTCTACGACTTCTTCATTGCCAAATGCTGCGCTGAACGCACCCACAAAATCCTCAACACCAGCATCTGTGGAGAAGCCCGCCTCACCGATGGGCAAGGAGGTCAAGTCATCGCTAGCTGCAGCATCTCCGATGGTGTCAGCCACCCCGAAGGAGGACACGTCCAACCTTCCCCAAACAAAGACGAATGGTACGCCAACCGGCCCACCCTCCGATAAATTTGAAAGGGAGAAACAGAAGAAGAGAGACAGGAAGGACAGGAAGGACAAAGACCGCTCTGAACGAGAGGCAAAGGATAAGGATTCCGCGGAGGAAAAGGCTGATGTCAGTACATCTCCGGTCGACCCAGCTGTATCCCAAACGACGTCAGGTAAAGAAACCCCGATGCCTGAGGAAGTTGCCAAGGGGCCCACCCCTGATGCTTTAGAGGCTGGTCTTAAGTCTCCAACAACCGATAGCGCAGGCACGCGCACTCCGACATCGAGACGAATCTACAAGCAGACATGGACACTATTTGTTCGTCTCCAAGTTCCTGCGAATGAGGCTGAGTTGCGCGACTTCTTTGGTGGTGAACAATCAGGTATTGTTCGTGTGTCATACCCTAACACACTCCCTGGACGCGGGCAGAGAATCGCCTATGTTGAGTTTGGGGACGAGGAGACTATGAAGGCTGGACTTGAGAAAAATAATGAGAAAATTCATGACTCCGCAGTCGAAGTGAAGATTGCGACCGACAAGGAGGACCGAGGTGGATCACGTGGTGGGTCGCGAGGCAGAGGTGGTCGTGGAGGTGGCTTTGCTGCTCGAAACTTTGCGGCCGCTGGCCTTACCGGCAAAGGGCGGGGGGCTAACGGCGAAGCTCGTGGATCCGGGGAGAGTGGCAAAACTGGGGATGCACCTGCATGAAGGGGTCACTTGTCGAAGCGGGGAACCATGGGTGTGGCTATGCTTGATGCTTCACGGCTTTTCATGACCCTTCACTTTTACCTTGATTTGGCCAAGCTCACATCACTGTCTTATGTTTCTGTTCTTATAATTCGCGGAGTCATGTTATTTGCTTTCGGTTTAGTATGTACGTCTTGGGGGTACTGTCAAGTGCAGCCCAGGTAATGCATGTGCATATGTGTTTCCCTTCATTGAACCCCGAATGTTTGAACCTTTGGACTTGCAGCTGGAGGACTATGGTTGTCTTCCTCAATTTGAAAGTTCTGTCTAACGCGGACAAGGTCCGGACCATCAAAGCTTGTCATGTGATTATTGTCCCCTGTACATAAAGTCGACAAACTAAACCAATGAGTAACTGTTCCCAACTCTTACCCACTCCCCCTTTCAATTCTTCCCAATGCTACGTGTCTCCGCTCCGTTGAGAAGGGCTCTGAAGTCCCAGTCAATGGCCCTGCGTCAGGCAAGGTATGTAGTTACGATTGAATGTTTGCCTTAGTAAATTCCCGAAATCGTCATATTTCACCAGGAGCTTCTCTATTTCCAGTGCCCGCATGACAGAAGGCTATAGTCTTAACTCGTTAGATACCTTCACTGAAGAAGAACAAATGCTCAGAGAGTCTGTCAAGCGCTTCGCAACCGAAGTAATCGCCCCCAAGGTTCGTGAAATGGATGAGAAAGAAAGCATGGATCCAGAGGTCATCAAAGGGCTCTTCGAACAAGGTCTCATGGGAATCGAAACGAGTGCAGAGCACGGTGGTGCTGAGTCTTCGTTCACCTCAGCTATCATTGCAATTGAGGAACTTGCGAAGGTCGATCCATCGGTGTCGGTCATGTGTGATGTTCACAATACTCTCGTGAATACCATCCTGCGGCAATATGGGACAAAGGAGCAACAGGACAAATGGCTTCCACAACTCTCTCAGTGGAAGCTCGGTTCTTTCTGTCTGTCAGAACCAGCCTCTGGTTCGGATGCTTTCGCCCTGCAAACTCGTGCCAAGAAGGATGGTGACCACTGGATCATCAACGGCACAAAGATGTGGATTACAAACTCCTATGAAGCCGAGATCTTCCTCATCTTCGCTAACATCGATCCAAGCAAGAGTTACAAGGGAATCACTTGTTTCATTGCAACAAAGGATATGGGAATCGAAATAGCGAAGAAAGAAGAGAAATTGGGCATCCGCGCCTCTTCTACATGTTCGTTGAACTTCGACGACTTGCGAATACCTGCGGAAAATATCATAGGGGGAGAGGGCAAAGGTTACAAACTTGCAATCGAGATTCTGAACGAGGGTCGGATTGGCATCGCTGCTCAAATGCTTGGTCTTGCCCAAGGAGCATTCGACAAAGCTGTCCCCTATACATATCAGCGCACTCAATTCGGCCAGCCAGTAGGCACTTTCCAGGGTATGGCGTTTCAAATTGCGCAAGCCGCAGTAGAAATAGAATCGGCGCGTCTTTTGACTTACAATGCTGCTCGGCGGAAGGAGGAAGGCAAGAGTTTCACCAAGGAAGCTGCAATGGCAAAATACTGGAGCAGTGTGATTGCACAGCGTGTTTCCGGGCAAGCCATCGAGTGGGCTGGGGGCGTCGGTTTCACTCGAGAGACTGGTATCGAGAAATTCTGGCGAGATTCCAAAATTGTGAGTGATAGAGTGCGTTTCACAGGTGTATGTCACTGAGGAGTTGTGATGCAAAACGTAGGGTGCTATCTATGAAGGGACATCCAATATCCAATTACAGACAATTGCCAAGTTCATTCAAAAGCAATACTCGTAGCAGTTTTGTTTGCACATACCTGTACAGTATTATTGTCTTTGTAAAAGGAGTAGTATGCCTTCAAACACCGCCCATCCAATGGCCGAGCTCAGTACTTTGCGTGACATCCGAAGAGATGCACCATCGAAAAAACCTGCAACACCACGGTGCTGCCACACTCTAGCGAAAGTAGAGAGAACACCGCGATATTGGTCCTCGCAACGAACCTGCATTTTAGTCTTGATCACATCAAAGGGATGCGTGGCCATGGTTGCAACAGCACCTGCCGTGATAGCAGAAAAGCTATGGATACTTGTGGCATGCGCTGTGGGTAGAAGGAAACTCGACTCGCGCTTGACAGCTTCGTATACTAAGACAAAAAGTCCAGCGTATGGAGCATCGCGTAGGGACGATGCCACAAAACCACGCATAAGCTCTGATGGTCCCATGCGAGCAATGGAGGCGAACGACCTAGCCAAACTCTTGTAAGCAAAGTGTTCGCTCTCGAACCGTGCTTTCAGAACTGAAAATGGGTTCAAGAGGAAGCCTACTGCAATTCTCGCAGTGGCACCCGCGAGAAGGTTGCCTTGGTGCGAGACCTGCGGCAAAGCGGTCTTGATACCATCTCGATTCATAGTAGTTCTATGGGTCGAGAAGTACTGTGATCTTGCCATGAACAAACGCAGATGGGTCAAGCCAGTGAAGTACAGTGCTACTCCCGGGACATTTCGGACAAGCGTCGCACTGGTTCCTCTCCACAGTCCTAGTACCCCATCGTTCTTGACTATGTCGCGTGCGTTACGCCAGATAAGCGGAGTATTTCGTTGCAGACGTCAGGCTCAAAACTATGGCTGGTATAAGGGACATTCTCTCACCGATTCCCAGGCGCAAAGTCACCTTGCTGGACCCGAGTTTTTAACAGATCCACTGGTTGCATAAGGAGCATAAAAGGTTGTCAGGCAGGGGTGATTTGCTTACGAGGTTGCAGAAATATTGCTGAAGCAAATCCCGACAAGGCGCCTAACAAGTCGGTCCTTAGTAAGTATTCAACTTGAATAAGTAAAAGTTCAGAGACTACCAGAAAACAGTTGCTGGGGTACAACAGCATTGTTCATTAGAAGTGCTTGAAGAAATGTGTCACCTTTCTACAAGTTGGCAGTTCTGTTCGGACGATCGCTCGTACTGAAAGTGTAACAGATACAGGCTTACTAAGACGGTTACCTGGTGTGGCATACAGTTGGTAGCCTAGGCTAGACGAGGCACGAGGATTTAGTCTACGAAGCGGAGTTAGATTACCTCCTCTCTCTCTTTCTTCTCCTGCGCTGTACCTAGCTGCAGTTCGTCAGTACCAGTAGTCCATTGAGTCATTCCTTTTGCACCACTTTCCTCACCATCACTGCAACCATGCAACTCCACCAAAACCCACATGACCTAAACCCACCTGACTACCTATCTGACAAGTACCCCAGCATGCCAACAACTCGTCGACAGCTTCCACATATCCCACGAGGATGCAGCTGCTCGTTTATGTGATATCTGGCAGGCCCAGAATGCCATTGACAGGCAGAAATGGATAGATCAGCAAGCTGTCAATGAGGAATGCAGCTGACTGAGCCAAGAATGTCATTGAATCCAGGAGGAAGAAGACAACAGCTGTAAGTGACAAGAAGAGAAGGAAAGCAAGAAGGAGGAGAGGAAGAAATATCACAACAAGTTCATTCCTTTCCCAGATATATCTTCTGTGTCAACACTTCCTATCCTCCCATTCTCACTAGCCCTTCATAAGCTATGAAAAGGAGAACATGTCCCACTTTATTTCTTCACCAATCAGGGTCTTGCTGATGCCCACTCTGTAGCCCACTCCACTGGTGATGATATACTTACCCTTATCTCTAATGAAACTGGAGCTCACTCCTTTGTATCAGCTGCCTACTTTAAAATCAAGTAGTTTATCATACAGGATGGAGATCTCATATGAACACAAACCAATAAAGCCACACACTACATGCTCTAGGCCATAAAAGAAGCAGACTGGCTAGATGACCATATTCACTTGACACACACCAGTGATGTCATAATCCAGAAGAAGTAGCATGACAAGTGCTCATCTAATATCAGGTGATCTATAGAAGAAGATGGCATGATATGCTAAGTGAAACACTCAACTACTCACCTAGAGTGCTGAGATGCTTGTGCTAGAACAATAAGGTAGTCTTACTAGAGGAGAGCTGTTGAGAAGAACTCCAGGAGAACAAGACTGAGGGGGACGCCCTTCAGACTCCTGGTTTATATACTATTGGTGTGTTTGTACCTATTTGGTATGAACCTTAACTACTAGCCAATAGCAAAAGTACATCGTACAGCAATGCGCAGTAGTGCATAGCCTTGCGCAGTAAGCTGAGTAAGAACAATAGAAAGGATGAGTCATGATTGACTGCGGCGCAGCAATCTTAGTAAGAGAGGTAATCAAGAATGAGTAAGCAAGAGTAAGCATATATGAGTAAGCGGAAAGATGGTCCGTATCACATGACAAGGGTCAGGTGATCAGGTCACGTGATTAAGTCACATGACTATAGTACAAGATATTCGACTAAGTCCAAAAGTAAAGCTAAGTCAAGTGAAAGCATAGACGAGTAAGCAAAAGTGTAGGATAAGAAAGGTAAGAAATGTACCATTTGTAACACTAAGCACCTCTGTTGCTTTTAATCCAAAGTATATTGATGAAGCCATGCTACTAAGAATAAAGACAAAGATTATGAAGTAGCAAAATAAGATCATAGCAAAAGAGGCAAGAGAGGCAAGTAACCTAGCTATCTGTATAATCATTCTCAAACTTAACTTCTTCTGATCCCAATCTCCTCCTCCCATACCTCTTTCTCTTCTACTATCTCATCTAACTACTTGTCTATGGGCTTTATATCTCATGCCCTTGATACAAATCTACTACATGGCAATCATTACATATGGCACTGTATCTATAATATAGCAATTATTTGTCTTCACAACCTGAACTATAGCTGTTATGGTTTAATTCTTTTATCTATACTTTATAGACTTAGTTATTTTCCTTTTCTTGATCTTATTACATCTTATCACATACTTTTATCTTATCTTCTAATACCAAGTCTAGACTCAGATCTAGATCTCTGCATATACTTCTTTTAGTTATATTCATTTCTTATAATATAATACATGTCTTCTCATACTTACTTCTTCTTTCCACTTCTTTTCATTTCTATTGCTGTATATAGCAGTATATTATAGCCTTGCTTCTATTTTATGGCTGTGCCATTTATTTTCATTTAGCCTATAGCTTTATTTTCTCTTATCTTCAGGGCTATGGATATTTTCTTTAGTAGTAGATAAGAACCAAATATGTACAAATATTGCAATAATATATAAACCCAGGTACTAGACTAGAAGTCCTCTAGTTTAGTTCACTTGATCTTCTCCTTCAAAGTTAGTTCTGTAAAGTATCTCAGTTATACTCCCTCTATCCCTAAGATTTGAGTAGCATCTGATTATCTTATGACTTTCAAGTATTTCACTTGAACTAAACTCTCTTTCCATTACCTACTACTCTTAACTTATATCACTTGTAATCTAATCTGAAGTGTATGCCACATCATCTATAAGTATTACTATCATTGAAGAAGCTTTGATTAGTGTACTTCCCTTGCTTCTATTATATTCTTGTGCCTTTTTCTAGTATAGCACCCTTAACAGTCTCTGGGAGAGATATCTATATATAGCTAGTAGAGAGGTAGATTTAGTTTGACCCATATAGAAGGGTCATAATAAGCAAGAGCCAGATGCTATGGAAGATATTTCCCAGATCTCAGTAGATGGGGAGCTCAAGCAAGAAGAGTATTTCTTCTCATTATTCAAAAGAATATTAGTATTGTTAGAAGGCTTTAGTCCAGGGTCTTTCAGGCCATTATCAAGAGACCTAGAACCTTACTCCAATATAGGGTTAACTCTGCTCCTCCAGGGAATATCTGATTAGATACCAAAAGATCCCCTATCAACAAAAGCAGAATCTTTGAACCAAGAGTTCTTGATATCAGATCCTGAGAAGATAAGAGACATTGACCTCAACAAACTCTGCCCCCTCAATTCTTAGAAGACCCTTTAGCACATGGCCTAACCCCTCTATTACCTCTATCATCCTTAACTCTATCTGTTAATAAATGTTTGTCCTCAGAGAGGGAAAGTTCCATAGAATACAGAGAATATGCTACCTGTGATTAAAGAAGAGGTCCAGTAGAATTTGGAGATAGAATCAGAGTGGTAAAGAGAGAGAGAGAACCAACACTGGAAAGAGAGGAACCAATTAGACAAAGAAAGAAGGTTCACTTTATAAAGAAACTAGTAGCCTTCAGAAGAAGCATCAGGAGATCAGAAGTTGAAGAGCTGAGACCAGAAGAGGATATTACTAGAATTAGCCTATAACCTTATAACCCCAAGAAACTCTTACCTTAATACAAGTACTAGTGCTCTCTTTACTATAAATAACAATGACTACTTCTCTTTCATCTGATCTGGCTATAGCTCTTATGACATTAGCAACAAGCCAAGACCTAGTATTCTAACAGCTAGGAGTAGCTTTATGCTTCTAGCTTAAAGGATAAGAAGATTGTATTAGAGACCTAGTTACATAGAATACTAGACTACAAGGAGAAGATACCTACCTTAATAGTTAACTTCACTACCTAACT
This sequence comes from Chalciporus sphaerocephalus, assembly GCA_038094055.1. Lineage (NCBI taxonomy): Eukaryota > Fungi > Basidiomycota > Agaricomycetes > Boletales > Boletaceae > Chalciporus > Chalciporus sphaerocephalus. The sequence continues at coordinate 944,572 of JBBPTH010000003.1, forward strand.
ATAGAGGGAGCTAGAGGCTCCATAACTACCACACACTCTCCTAAACTCTTCAAAATTATTGATAATCTAAGAGAATATAATAGATCCAAGGAAAAGAAGTTTGAGAAATGGTAGACTATGCCCTAACATGCAATGGCATGAGTAACATCAAGATAATACTTAGCCAAATGAAAAGCGGCAATACTGCTGATTTTGCATATGCCATAACCAATAAGATTTTAAATAGACAGACCTACATGTGAGAGCAATTTACCAATCTAATAACTAGTTAATTTAGGTTATCCAATAGATAAGAGTATCACTAGAAGATGATTACTGGCTTATGACAAGAAAACATATGATTAGAAGTATTCCTTACCAAGTTTGAAACTTATCAAGTAATGGATAACTAGGATGATGCATGCCATATAGAGCTCCTTGAGAAGAATGCTAACCAAGAGCTTATATGCAATATTATTATGGAGAAAGGTTATCAGAATGACTATGATGCCTTTGTGGCTAAATTATGTAAACTAGCTGAAAGGAAAAATCTTCTTATCTATATCAAATATGATAATATATCTTGTATATCTACATATGATCTAAATGCCATAGATATAGATATAGTCAATACTAATAAAGAAACATACTCTTGTGAGAAATACTATAACTATCAGGGTAACTACTTCATGAAAGAATACCCTAAACCATGAAACCAATGCCCTGAATGCAAGCTTCTTAGAGGTTCTCACAATACAATTGCAAGAAGTACTCTAAGCAAATACATGCTATAGATACTAAAAAATCATCTAGTGATAACATTAAACCCACACAGAAAGAAGACTCTAGTGTCAATCTTGCTAAAGAAAAGTCTAGAGATTGGTTATATGTAGTTCAAGCCATGTTATTTGAAGAAGTCCATGTCTAGTTCAAAGATTATGGAGATATTGCTTCTAAGTCAGACAAATAATTTTCCTTTCTTATAAATTTAGGTATAAGGAAGGTTCAGGTTTCTCTTTTCCTAATGAAGAAAATTCTATGAATATTGCAGATCAAAATCCAAAAATAATTTCTTTCACTTTACTATCAGAGGGGTCCCCTGATAGGCTTGGCAGAAATATAAAACCTGTGCTTAATTCCTCTAATTCACCCTTCATGAATGAAATCCTAGAAATTGCTATAGTAAGGTCAATGAAGCCTAAATGAGAAATCAATCTACACTTGAAAATTTAATCAAAAGATAGTCACATATTTATTCTCCTTACTGCTCTACTGGATTTAGGAGCAAACACTATCTTCCTAGACTAGCAATAGGCTATGTTATATCATATTCCTTAAAGAAATTGTATCATGATATATCTATGTATAAACATAGATAGAATAAAGAATTCTGCTGGTTCTATTATATACTCCATAGAATTAGTCATAGACTATATAGAATACTATGCATGTTATTGCTGAAGTCATAGATCTTGACAAGAATACATTCATTTTAGGATTCTCTTGGCTCTTACACTATAATCCAGAAATTAACTAAGCCAAGGAAATAGTAAAGATAACATATTATCTATTCTTATGCTCACTGCTCTAGAAAAGAGCCAATTTCCAAACAGAAGATTTGGACCATCATGAATAAGACTCCCAATATACTGTATACATTGCCATTTATGCTTTAGATACAAACATTCTCCAAGAAAAGAAAGAAAAGACTATTAAAGAAATGATACTCAAAGAGTATTATTGATATCTGAAAGTTTTTTTAAAGAAGAATCTGAGTAGATGCCCTTACATAAATCTTGGGATTATACTATAGAACTCAAAGATATATTCAAACCCAAGAAAGGCAGAATTATCCCCCTGTCTGATGAGAAATAGAAGGAAGTTTTCAATTTTATCAATAATTAATCAAGAAAAGAATATACTGTCTCTTCCAAATCCTCTCAAATATTGCCCGTCTTCTTTATCCCTAAAAAGGATAGTTGAAAATATATGATATAGGGCTACCATTACCTAAATAAACACACAGTTAAAAATAATTATCCACTACTATTAATTGACCAATTTATCAACAAGCTCAATGGAGTAAAACTATTTACAAAGATAGATCTCAGATGATGATACAATAATATTCAAATCAAAGAAGATAATAAATGGAAAGCTGCTTTTATTTGCTTTCAAGATTTCTACAAAGCTAAAGTCATATATTTCAGGCTATGCAACTCCTTAGCTATCTTTCAAGTAATAATAAATGAAATCTTTGTAGACATAGATAACATGGTAGTCTTTATGAAGATAGAAGACCAGGCAGAACATGATAAAATCATCCTAGAAGTTTAATGTTACTTAGAAGAGAACAACCTATTTGTAAAACCAGAAAAATGCTTCTTCTATATTACAGAAGTAGATTTCCTCTAAATAATCATAGGAAAAGATAAGATAAAAATGAATCACTTGAAAGTTTTTGCTATTCTAGATTGGCCAGAATTGAAAAATGTAAAAGAAGTTCAAAGTTTTCTCAGTCTAGCCAACTTCTATTGAAGATTTATAAAAGATTATGTCTAGATTACATATCTATTAAATGATTTAACCAAAAAGGATCAACTCTTTACCTAGGATAAAAAAATGTCAACTTGCATTCAACATACTCAAATACTACTTTACCATAGCTTCTGTCTTAGCCTTTCTTGATTTAGATTGTCATTTCTATCAAGAATCAGATATATTGAATTATGCAACCAGTGCTATACTTTTAGTTCTCAAGGATGACAAATAGTACTCTATCATCTACTTCTCCTGCTTTATGACCCCATAGGAATAGAACTACCCTATTACCAACAAAGAAATGCTCTCAGTCATTCAAGCGCTAGAGTAGTGATATTACTATCTAGAAGGAACTAGATACCAATTTGAAATATGAAATAACCACACAAATTTATAATAGTTCATGACAAAATAAGATCTTAACTGCCAACAAGCATAGTGGATGCAATACCTTTTCAGATTTAACATAATTTAAGTCTATAAACCCAATACTTCTGTGGAAAAAGCTAATATACTCTTACATAATCAGAACCATACAAAAGAGATAGAAAATGACAATAAAGATATACTTGTCATAGTATCAGAGAATATTCACATAGTCATTTTAAATAATAAAGAGGCTCAGCTGAAATAAAGAATATTCTCAGTCTGGTATAAAGTACCAGAACATAAGATATAAAGGCTATACAAACAGAGCTTTATCAAAAATAGAGATAAATATCTATATGATAATAAAAATAGACTTTACATATTAGACAACAATCTCCTATGAATAGATATAGTCCATTTATATTATAATATACTAGTGATAGAATACCCTAATTATGAGAAAACCCTAGAGCTTATTTGTCACAATATACTTGGCCTGGACTTACTACTTTCATTAAAGACTATATTACTAGATATAATATGTATCAAAGATTCAAAGTTCAAATTAAGCACCTAGTGGACTTCTTCAATCTCTGCCAGTCCCTGAGGGATCATGACAATATATCACTAACTTACCTCTATCTCACAGTTATACAGCTATTTTCATAACTATTAATTGTTTCTTCAAGGAAGTCAAAAATCCTATACTAAAGAAGTATTAGCACTTGATACTACCTGACTCTTCCTTTCTTATATCTAGAAGCATCATAGCCTGCCTAGATCAATTATATTGGACCAAGGTCTGCAATTCACTGCTAAAGTTGCTGAAGAAATCAATAAGACACTTTGATATCAAACTTACCACTACCTTTTATCTATAGACTGATAGCCAATCAAAAATTATAAATAAAGAAGTAGTGAAGTTTCTGTGAATCTTCTGCTTTGAAAAACAAGACAAATGGGCAAACTGGCTTGCCATTGCTTAGTTGTCTATAAACAGTAAATCTCATGCTACCATTAAAAAAATCCTCTTTTGTAATCATATATTTCTATGAATCTAGAATGGAGATTAAACTACCAAATACTCTTATACCTATCCTATGCTAGCCATAGACTTATTTACCACCACAATGGCTTAGATTATTGAAGATATAAAATTATGGTTATATTAAAACTCCTGTGTACTATAAAAATATATCCCACAGTTAATATCAACAGAATTAGATTATATAGAAAAATACTGCCTGGATAACCTATGTTACAACCAGGCCCAGTATATATTTTCAAAGACAGAGACAATAAATGAGAAGTAGACTATATTGTAGACTCATAGCTTTATTATAGAAAACTTCAATACTTTATTTACTAGAGGAGCTATGATAAAATAGATCACATATGGGAATCTAAACTTAACTTAGCCAATGCCAAAAAGGCTATATAGGAATTTTACCAACAGAACCCAGCTGTACCTTGTGCCCTGTCCATTAATAATCTCAATTTTCCTTTTCTTTTCCATAAATGACCTGAGAACTTTATATAGCCTGAAGCTAAATCCTTTAGCCATCTGAAAGTTAACCTATAAAAGAGGGGAATAGCTAAGCTCTCTGATCTAACAACTTTTAACCCATATTGTTCCCAGTCCTTATTCCCTTATCTATAAGTGCACTCATCCTCTATGAACCTACTATTAAAGAAATAGAGTGTTAGCTACATGTATGTGCTATACTATACTAGACAAGAGTATGTTGGATATATAGGGAGAATCCCTATATTACATGATGTAACATCATATGATCTGTCACTCTTCATTTCTAGTCATATATGTGATTGATTATCTTGATAATCACTTATATAGTACTCTATAATACTTATTTATGCTTACTGATAGCTTAGTAATTATTTTACCAATGCTGACTAACATGATGACAAAGACTCCATTATGATGATAAAGCCTATGCAATGTTTTATATATCTGCATAAGCATTTACAACTACAGTATAGTAGATATAGTTCTGTATATAGTATAAAAGGGCTCATTCTTTACCCTTCAATCTTAAGTTGCTTTCACCCAAGTTAGTGACTTACAAGAGCTATCACAAGCCCTTTTTGCCTCTCAAGTCAAGTTCTCTCAAGAGTAAGTTCTTCTACTCTTTTATCTCTGCCATCCCTTGTTGCTGGCTACTATAGAGTAGCTAGCCTATTCTACCTATTTTATTCTATAGGTTATGAGCCCTGCCTAGACTTATAATTGGTCATTTACTTTTGATGTTATTTCCTGCCTGGCATCAGGATCTTAAGATAGCTTTTAGTCTCTTGTAGATATCTACCATATTGATCTGATTCTGGTCAATGGTAACTGGTGATATCTGGGCTGCCTTTAGTGGCATCATAATCATACTAGCCACTATGATCCTTTACCTCCCAGATTTAACTGGGAATATTAAGCTGACTTGGGGTAATACTTGTTACAACAACAGGTTTATCAATCTTCAACTATAATAAGTACCTGAGATGCCACTTCCTGGTAAGTCTACAAGGATCACTTCATCTCCTATCAATTAACTTCCATGGAATCCTTGTCTTTATTCCAATGTCTCTGGAGAAAGAATATACTATGGAATACAGCAGTATCCCTGCCAAGGTTGTAATAATCTTGAATATGTTCTAGAAGAAGAAGAAATCTATTCTAACTGTAGATTTATTAATCCTGGAGACCTCTATCAAATTAATCATTGGACATCTATATCTAATTCTAAACTAGACACCTCCCTTTATTATAATATTCACATCAGTTCTTTCTGATGTAGTGATCTCATACTTATCCCTTGTATATGATATATCAATTGTGAAGATTCCACACACAGACTCGAAGAAGGAGAAATTTGTCCAAGTTATGGGCATATCAATTATCTGGATTATTATCCTTATTTTACTCCCACAACACTTGATAGAATTGTTGCTGAAACCTTGGCCAAAGCCAACTCTTCTCTATAATTATTATATTCTTGCATTGGCTGTCAAGGTCATTGGCCGACACAAGATCAAGTGTATAGAGGCTATGGAGTTACTAATCCTTACTTCATCTATTTATGAGGTCAGTCATCAACTGGAAGTTTCCAAAGTGATGCTTCTACCAAAGTGATGTAGAAGTATCACTTTGGAAAATAGCTACTGCCTGCTCTTGAAACTCCACCCCCTTACCCATACTCCCAGAGATCTTATTATGCTGCTTCCTCTTGTATTTCCACTCCATCTTCTCTATCTTATACTCCAAGAGTTGAGCCACTAGCTTCTCAAAGATGAACTTCAACTTCATATCTATCTCCTCTATCTTCATCTAATATCTCCAATGGCTTACAGCATTGAGAATAGTTTTCCCCAATCATCTAGCTAATTCTGTTATCTTTTTTAATCCTCCTGTAAAAGAACCCTTCCAATGATAGTGAAGATGCTGATATTGCAGAAAATCATTCTACTTGACAAGTGGATAGATAAATAGATAATCTTACTATATGTGAACCTCCTCTATCCAATATTAGTCTAGAAGAGCTATGAACAAATCATCTGGGAGAGACAGAAGAGAATGAGCTAGCTCATCTACCATAAGTTCCTGGCTCTCATATCTCTCAACAATAATCTTCTACACTAGTCCATATACCCTCCTAAATACTATGTCTATCCTATCTATACTCTTCATGGTGAGATTGCTCTTAGTGGTTCTATTGACGACTATTATCTCTCTGGTTGTTTAGTAATAGCTGAGACATTCACCTACTATAACAAATCTCTTCATGCCATTTTTGAGCCAGCAGGCTGGCCCTTACCAAGCCCTATATACAAGAATTGCATTAACATCTCTGTCTATCTTAGAGGTTGTGAAATCCTCTAGTGTGAGTATTTTCCTGCTGCATACTATCCTGAAATATTCTTCAATGCCTTTAAACTCAACTTTATCCTTGATGAAGTTAGGCTGTTTCTCTTTCTCATAAGGATTGAAACCAGGATATAGTCCCCACCGAGAGGAGAATACTATCTTAAATCAATGCCACTGAAATCAGCTCTTTAACATTGAAATAAAACACCATTTCCACCTATATAATCCCTACTTCTGTCTATTTCAATAATTGCTAATATATGGTCCAGAATTAGAGCATTATCTCAACTCAGCCACTACCCTTGCCTGGGACTACAGATATACTGCTGTTCACTACACTTGTGAGTTCTATGAGCTTATCATTGAAAAGTGTTAACTCAACCTTAAGCTCAATAATACAAGAGCTCAAGAAGCTTGCCATAGAAGTCCTGGACCTCCTCGGCCTAGACCCTATGAGCATTCAAGGCAAAAGGCTAATAAAGAAACTACAAAGGGCAAAGAAGTTTCCCCTCCTGCTTAAGTTGCTTGGCAATATAGTATGGGTCATTTTTTGCAGGGTATGGCCAATGTCTCACTACCTTAGTGAATCTTATGCTAAGGACTATGTATAGGATGGATATTCTGTATAGGATGGATATTCTTTATCATAGATCAATTTCTTTGTACTCTCTAACAGTTTCTTTGGACTATTTCCCTGATTTACCTATGACCAGTAGATAGTAGACTTAGAAGGTTATATAGTATTCAATGAACACTATTTCAAGGATATTCTGTTTATTGTATTAGAAGAAACTACTGTACATCCAATGCCACAATAGTATTATAAGCTTAAGTAACAATAATCACTTTAGATTCCCACTAAAAATTCTGAAGAAAGTCAACAAGAAATTGCAAAAATACCTAAAGAAGGTTAAGGAAATTCTAATAGAGATATCTTAGATAATTCCCATGGAGAAACCTCAGAAGTTGATAAATATCTAGGAGAAGATGACTCAGAGATACCAGATGACTCATCTGATGACAAATCCCTTTCATCCATTTTCTTATCAGCTAACCAAACTTCCTTTAACTTTACTGATACCTTTGATTTGATAGACATTCTTATACTATTTGAAGAACTTCCACTATAACTATCTTATCTCCTACTATCCTCAGGCATATATGGAACAATGGCATGCATTCTCTTTTTGAGACCCAGAGCCTTTGGGGTCTTATTAATAGCTCTTATCTCTACTCAACTCAAATAATAAACAATAACATCCAGAAATAGAACATTTTTGACAAGTATACCAATGAGATCATGTTCCTTTACATTGATCCCCCATATCTGAAACACATATGTCTTCTGGAACTATATTACAGATGGCACTGAGACTCATCCATCTCTTGCCAGGAAGCTCTACCAGATGCTTGACAGTTTATATGGCACCACTAAAAGTGCAGGCCAGTATTGGCTCTTCCATAAGGCCATGAATCTTTCTCTCTTCTTATGTTGTATCATTGAGGATATTAACACTCTTATTGAACTCTATGCTCAGATGTCTCATACTGGTCCAAACCTTCTCAACAACTTCTATGCTATGATATTACTTTCTAAACTTTCCCCTACTTTCAGCCAATTTCATTCAACTATTGTTCAGACTACCACTAAAACAGATTTCATGGTCAAGAAAATTCTCCCATATCTTATTTCAGAAATGAACATTTGTTCTACTAGACAATCCTATCCTCAACCTTCCTACTCTGCTTATATTAATAACATTAACACTCCTACTCCTATTCCTGCTTTTGCCATAAACTAAACTGTAGTTATTACCATAGACCACCCTAGCCTAATAGCTAGAACTCCTCCAACTAGCAGCAGTATTCTGCACAGCAGGAATGCAAGTACAGTGGAAAAGATGGCTGTAGCAAGGGCCATAGCAATAATAGCCAAGGTGGTAACCAAAGCAGACAAGGTAGTTCCTTTCCACAAAGGAGTTAGGCTCTCTTAGGCACTTCTCAGCAACAGAGGTCAAGGCCTGATAAGGGTAAGAGATAGGTCAATGCTATAGAGGAAGATTCTTTTGTCAATGCCATCTATACCTCTCTTTATTTAACTGATAAAGAAAACCCTATTATCATTAATAATATCTATTAAGCACAAAGTGCCTCTAGAGTGAAATAACCACTTAGGAAGTAGTGCTGAGCTTCACAAAAGTGTAGACTAGAGTCCACTGTGAGTAACCAAGAGTTCTCAGAAAGTAGACTCTGGGTATTTGAGTACTCTAAACTATTAACTAGCAAGCTACAGCTGTCAAGCTGTCAAAGTATGAAACATGTATCAGCTACCAATGGATAAAACAAGTGACAGCTATTAGAATATGAAACAAGAGGTAGCTATTATAGTGAAACAAGGGATAGCTGTCATAGTGAAACAAGAGATAGCTATCATAGTGAAATAAGGGACAGCTGTCATAGTGAAACAAGTATCAGCTGCCAAACTCTGAAACAAATGTCAAAGGCAATGCCTTGCTTGTGTAGGACAAAGGAATGAAGCTAAGTCAGTAGTGTAAGTGGAGGGTACAGGCAAAGTAAAGGTGTAGAGTTGATCTAGCCTTGTTAGAAGTCTTGGTAATAGCTAGATGGCTCTGTAGGTACAAAATCAAAGTAAGTGTAGTAAATAGGTAGAGATGCAAGATCACCAAAATAATACTCCCCTCTGATTGTATATCTCTCCACTTCTAGCTCCTCCTGAGTGCAGCAAGTCCTAGTAGACTGCTAAGGTACTCAACCTTTACCCTAGGCAATGCCTTGGTCAGTTGATTAGCAGGCATATCTGCAGTTGACACAAATTCAGGAGATATAATCTCCCTATGCATAACATCTTGTAATCAGAACTAGCATCAGTTCAAATGCTTCATGTATCCATGATACTTTGGACTCCACATGACCTGGATTGCAGACTGGTTGTCTATCTGAAGGACAGATGGCAAGATTGCTAAGAACCCCAACTCATGCAATAACTTATACAACCAGACAATCTCCTTACCAGCTTCAACTACAGTGATGTACTCAGCTTCTGTGGTAGACAGGACAAAAATCAACTGCAGCTTGGATATCCAGGAGATAGCCCTAGTGCCCATTTTAATGATAAAATTACCAGTAGATTGACTAGTGTCAATGCAACCACCTAGATCTGTATCTGAGTAGGAGGTGAAGAGCTCAGTGGTGTTATTACAGTTCATTATCTCTACAAGCACACTTAATGGACTTAGTTATTTCTTTTCTTTTCCTAATTCAAATCTCCAGTTATTTCTTCTTTTAGTTACACTAAATATATATTCTCTCATATTCATTTCTGTTCCCTCATTTCTTCTCCTCATGTTTTACTCATGTTCTTCATTTCCATATGGCTATGCCACAGCCTTACTTCTTTTGCTTCTCTTCCATTCCCTATGCCTCATGCATCATAGAGGCTATGCTTTTCATTTCTGCTCTACTAATAGTATATGTCTCTCTTATCTCTTATCTAAGGTTTAGACAAACATGTATATATAAACATATGAGTATATAAGCCCCAAGGGCTAAGCTGGATATTCTTTAGTTTAGTTCACTTGGTCTTTCCTCTAAAGTCCAACTATCCTATTCTAGTTCTCTTTCTTTAAGTTTAAGTAGCACCTGATTGTCTTAGGATTTTTGAGTATTTCACTTGAACTAAACTCCCCATCCATCACCTGCTACTTACCTGCACCACTCATAAACTGACCTCAAGTGTATGCCAAGTCCTCTAAATATAGTATCTTGTTGAAGAAGCTTTATAGTGTACTTCCTCACTTTTCATCATATCCTTTAGGGCCTTTGTAGAGCTAGTAACTTGGCACTGGGCATCTGATTAGATTACCCATATGTAGCATCAGTAGCTATAGGGCCTAGCGGGATACAAGTCATCTCTATAATAGTTAAGACTAAAGAGCCGGATACTGACACAGAAGTTACACAGATCTTGGTAGGTAAAGAGGCCCCTAGAAGACTCCTCTTATCCTTTTCTCACACACTCAGAGCATTTAATGCCTTAGAACTAGAGCAGTTCTACTTTGGCATTGACTCAGAAGGTGAGTCAGCAACATATTATGACTCCTACTTAAGTATTGCCCAAGCACTCCTACTAGACAGGACAGATGGCAGAGAACTCCCCCAAGAGTATGAAATAGACCAGCTCTTGGAGATACAGACCAATTCTGGAAAGGTCAAATAAGAAATTGACCCCAACAACTATACCTCTTAACTGTGGGAATGCATACTCATACTCTCCCTTATACCCCTCATTACCTTAGTATCCACAGAAGAATATGGGTCATCAGAAAGGGAGTCCTTGTTAGTATACCAAGGATATGCCACATTTAATTTCAGAAGAGGTTCTCAGGAGTTTGGAGAAAGGATTAGGGTTGTCAAAAGAGAAAGAGAAGAGTCAGTGGTACCAGAGGAATCATCTAAGAAGAAAATGTGTACGGTAAAAAAACCTGTGTAGTTCAGAGCATCAATTAGAAGACCCTAGACCTGATGAAGAAATAACTAGGATTAGCCTTAGACCAAGAAATCCCACAAAACCACCTCCTCACTACAAATATTAGATAATAAAAATATCCACCTCCCTCCCATATGACTTGGCTGTGATTCTCAGCACAATGACATTAGATATCAGGAACCCATAAGCATCTGCTCTAGGAATATAACTAAGGCTCTTCCTAAAGCAACAAGCAGACACAATATAAGCATTTACCAGAGAAAACAATTGACTACAATAGGAGATTGCTACACTCTCATTCCAACCTAGACCATCAAGTTCCACAAGTACTATATCTTCACTGGCTGGACCAGTGAAGCTATCAAAATTATAGTAGACCCCAGAGACTATGATAGGTCAAAGGGCAAAAAATTTGAGGAATAGTAGATTAAGGTATATACATGACACAAAGAAAATTATATGCTGCTCAGAGGACAAGCAGGCATAATGGCTGTCCTCAGTTGAATGAAAGGTGGTGACATCGGTGACTTCTCATGGGCAATAATGTCAAGAATTCTCAATGGAGACTGCTACATGTGGGTAGAATTTGAAAAGATGATTACAGACTAGTTCCAGTCATCAAATAAACAAGAACATCACCAGAAAATGATTACCAGTCTAAAACAAGGCTTATTGAGGATAGAAATATTCCTTATGAAATTCGAAATACACCATGCCCTTAACAACTGGAATGATGCAAGGCATATTGAGCTACTTGAGCAGAATACTGATCAAGAGCTCATAAAGAAAATTATCATAGAAAAGGGACACTATAATGACTAAAATGGTTTTGTAGCAGAACTCAGAAAACTTGCTGACAGAAAGTAGCTGCTCAGCTTCATCACAAAAGGAATGGCACAGCATACCACAATACGAGACCCCAATGCAATAGACATTGACACAGTCAATACCAAGGCTCTCTATGGTAAATATTACAACTGCCAAGGGAATCATTTCATAAAAGACTATAAGAAACCCTAGGTACAATACCCAGCATGCAAACTC